>VZTZ01029558.1:183050-318446 GCA_013400955.1 Drymodes brunneopygia | reverse complement strand
GTAGCAGGTGACTTATTGGGTCTTTTGCACACAGAGCATTAAAAGAAAGCAGAAAAATTTAACATTCTTGTATTTAAAATTCAAAGCAGCGTTCTGCACAAAATGGAATAAAAAGTACCCCGTTGGAAGAAGCCAGTTTTTATTCTCCTTGTAGGCAGTGATCAGCTCTGTGCTGTCTAGAAAGCTCCTTGGCTGGCAGAGTCTGAAAGAGCCGAGCAGTTTCCTCGAGACTCAGGGTATCCAGAGTGTCCTTGTTTGGACCTTGCGCCCTAGGCCGTGCCTGTCCCTCGCCGTGCAGGCAGAGGACAGAGGTTTGCTAACTGCTGGTGGCCTGTGCTCAGCTCTTAGGTGACTACGACAAGGTGAAGGCGGTGTCCGAGGGCTCCGACTGTCGCTGCAAATGCCTGGTCAGACCCCTGGGGCGCGGCGCCTGCCAGAGGATTAACGAGGGCGCCTTCAGAGCCGAGGATTTTTACACGGTGGAAACCATCACGTCAGGACCCAGCTGCAAGTGTGCGTGCGTGGCACCCCCCTCGGCTCTCAACCCTTGCGAGGGCGACTTCAGGCTGAAGAAGCTGAGGGAGGCAGACAGCAACGACCTGAAGGTAGGACAGCAGCTTCAGCTCCTGACTCTCTGGGGACAAGGAGATCTTCTGAAGCCTTTTCTTTCTGAGCTTTTTCTAAAAAAACCCTATATCCTAACCGTATATCCTAAACCATCTCCTAGTTACATGTATAGCTGCATGTTTGATATAAAAATCAGCTTAAGGGATTGAGTCGAGCAGCTGCAGTGGATGATTCACTCGGTTCATCTCGTGCTGCCTGGGGTTCACTGTGGCTTTCTGTGCTGCGAGCTCAGTAGGGACTGGGCTGCTCCCTGCCCTCTGTCCGGCTCCAAATGTCCCTGGAGGACAGCTCTGCTCCGTTCAGCAGCTGCCAGGTCTTTTTTCTGTTGCAGAGAGAGACTCCCAAGGACCCACACAAAAAAGCTGTTTTGGCTTCCATGGGCCAAAAGCTGCTGATGCGTCAGGGTGAGGGTGTGATGCACAGCTGGCTGATGGCAGGATGGGTTTGTTGTTTTAAGTGCTGACACTTCCCTACTATGTAGTATTTTATCTCTCTAGTAATATATACCTCTTTTCCAAAAATGACAGTGTTTAAGTACTCCTGACTTTCACTGGATGCTTCCTTTTGCTGGTGTAGCAGCTGGCAGTAGACCCTGCTGGGTTTTCCAGTTTGCTACCAGTGAAAGAAAGTGCCACTGGCTTGGTCCGGTCCTGGGGAGTCCCTCGAGTGGCAGGTTGAGTGCTGGTGGCACTGGTGGCCCTGGATCTCTCTTGGGTGCGGAGGCAGGTGAAGTGCAAGGTGCTGTGGGGCAGCAGGCCACCAGGATGGGCTTGTTCTAATTAATTTGGAGCTCGAGGATGTGTTTTGTCTTGTCCGACTGCAGACAGTTAGCAGCTTCTTGTCCAAGCGCCCCTGCAGCTAGGGAAGATAAACAGGCACAGGCAGACAATCCATCATTCCAGGGGAGGAGGAGCCTCAGTCGGGAGTTGTTTGGTGGTCCCTCGTCTGGGGGAAAGCCAGGAGGTCCCACGTGGCCTTAGATGAGAGTCGTGAGCTCTCTGCGGTTAGGGGAGGGGACAGCCCGAGTGGTCCCTTGCCGGGGGGCAAGCAGAGCTCCTGCAGCAACAGCTCCCAGCTCTGCCTGTCCTCCTGCAGGAGGAGCAGAGTGTGCTGGCTGCCCCTTGGCTCTGGCTGTGCTTCCCACTGGGAGCTGCTCACAGCCAGCTGTGGTGTGAAGGGCTGTCCTCTAGGAACTGGCCCTGGCTCCCCTGTTCTTTTCGCAAGGACTCGGCCAGGCGATTTCACAAGGTTTATCCAAACACACACAGGGGTTTTTTGTGCTGCCAGGGTCCATCCCGAGAGCTAGGGAGCAGGACTGCTTCCCCTCCAAGTACAGAGCCCCTCCTGGGGTCGGGATCACTGGGAACAGCTGGGAAGTGGGAGAGGACACAGCTCCACTCATGAGGAGCAGCTCCCACAGCTCATCAGCTGTGGGGCTGGGTGAGGCCACCCCACAGCTCTGAGCAGCCCCAAAGGTTTTTACTCTCTTGCTGGTCCAACAAGCATTGCTCTTGCCCAGTCCAGCAGCAGGAAGGGCACAGGGTCATTTGTATGTTCTGTTTTACCAGACTTTCTTACGCTCTGACGCAAAAGCCCGGGGCACTCCCACATGTGGAAGAGCCATGGGGTGGGCTGGAGGATGAGTCCCTGAGGGAATGTGAGAAAGAGAGACAAATCCAGGCAGCAGGAGCATAGCCCAGAGCAACCAAACTTGGTCGAGTGCCTGCACTGGGCTTCCCAGCTGAAGGTTTCAGTCCCATGTGTGCCTTTCGTAAGGTCCAATGGGAATTCATGGACCATCAGACCGGTGAGATCAAAAGCCCACAGTGGGTGAAGGAAGCAGTGAGTTGATAGGAACATCAGTGTGGTCTTTAGGGAAAGGTCAGCATGGTGTTGGCAGGGAGCAGCTTCATATCAGATCTGTTTTTGTGAAATGGCAGCGCACTGCTTGCAGGCACAGCATGTGTTTTGGGGGTCTTGGTGCAGAGTCAGTGCAAGGAGGCTGTGCTCAGGATCATTTGGAAGGAGGTTAATGCTGTCTACAACCTCTGTGTACTGATGGAAGTTCTCCAGCCTGGAGGGAAGGCGCTGGTCTCCAGTGGCTGTCTGGCAGGCTGTGTGCATTGTATCGGCTGTCTCCATCCAGCTCTCAGTGGAAAGTGGATGCACAGCCATAAAATAGCTCTTCTCTCTTAATGCTGCCATTTTATCTGGCCCAAAAAATCTTTCCTTTGCTGTCAGCTCCACAGGGAGGCTGCAGAGGCCGGGGTGGAAACTCCAAGTGCTGCCAGCAGTGCTGCCTATGATTCTCCCATGTTTTTGAAGCTCTGTTGACCAGTTTGTGGCTGCTGGGAGAAAATGTCACTGCCCTGTAGCAATTCTTGTGCATTGAAAATCCTGCTCAGCCCTCGGGGCTGCAGTCTGCAGCACCATATGGGGACACATGGGACCAGGGGGAGGTGGCCCAGGAGCCCTTCCCACCAACCTTGCCTCTGTGGAGCAGTGCCAGAAATTGGACAAAATGCAGAACAAGGGCATTGCTGTCCAGATCCTCAGGAATGGTGACCAAGGGATGATGCTGACCAGGTCACAGGCACAGGGGTGACTTAAATACCCCTGTGTCTGGGAAATGGGTGGCTGCAGGAGAGGACAGCATCCCTCTGATAAAATTGTTCTCCAGGAAGGGAACTGCTGCCAGGCTGGCACCGAATTTCTATTTCTTCACTCTTGCAATCTGAGAGTATTTCAAAACTTTTTAACAAGTTTCTTCTTGTTCCAGGAAAAAGAGCACAGGATGGCATGAACTCAGAGTCTGATCTTAAAATGAGCTGCCTTTTTCTTGCTGCCTCTTCTGCTGGCAGTCACATCACTGGTGGAGTAGTTAAACCTTTGGGCTTGTGGGAGAGCCTGGCTGGACCTGGCAAAGAGAGCAGCTCTGCTGCTGATCCCCAGCACCCAAAACGGGCTCCTGAAGCCCTGAGGCTCTGAGAAGGTGGCATGTGTTGCTCTACATGCCATGCTCTGACCAGGGCAGCAGTGCAGCAGGGCTGTGCAAGGGAAAACTTGCTTTTTAATCCAAATTCTTGCACTCAGATGGGTGCATCACCCTTGACTTTTTGGCTGAGGAAACCACATGAGGTATGTTATAGCAAATGCTGCTGCTTGACTGTTCTGCCCTTTCCTTGCAGCTCTCCTCTATTGTCGAGATGCTGGAAAGTGCTTTTTATGGCTTAGACCTCCTGAAGCTGCACTCAGTCACAACCAAGCTGGTGGGTCGGGTGGAGAAGCTCGAGGAGGTGAGTCCTGCTCTCCTTCAATGTCCTTGCCCTTGGTGGGACTGGTCTCCAACCAAGTTCCTGCTACCTTTGGTGCATTCAGAGCAGCATTGCTTGGGAAGAAATGCTAATTCAATATTTGGCTGAAACTAAACCAGACCAGACTTAGTTGTCTTAACCAGACTGGACCACAGGTAGTGCCCGGTGCATCCCCACCCCATCAACCTTGCTTGACCCTCTCCAGCTCCCCCAGTCCCTCAGGACCCAGACTGGGAGCAGGATCCCAGCTGTGGCCTCACCAGGAGCAGCATCTCCTTTGGGTCAGGAGGCCCTGCTGTTAAGTTTTTCCTCTTCCCTGTTTTGCTCGTGCGATGGTTGCTTTCAACCAGGAGCTTTTGTGCAGTTTGATGTGGTGGTGGGAGGTTCAAGGCTGATGCAGGGGTGCACCCAGCAGGACTGTGGAGAGCCCAAGGAGCTCAGATTTCCTGAAGGACCATGTTATGTCTTGGCCTATGTTAAAAAAGAGCAGAACCCTCAACCTTCCATTTTATTTTAGAGCAGACTTCCAGTGAAATAATTTTCACTTCCATACAGTTTAATATTTCTTTGGCTAGCACATTGTAGGCTTTGCAGTTTAAGCTGCGCTCAGCTATGTTGCCAGATTAAATACTGGAGTTTTCTCCCATGGTCTCTATCTGGGACGGTAATTCCACATTCTTGTCGGAGTGGAGCAGTCCTGTTCATCTCCAGCCAGGAGCTGAGAGGGGATGATTTATAAAGCCAAAATTCCACTTGCCAAAGTGTTGGGAAAGGCACGGCATGCTCCATCCCGGGGTCAGGCAGGAGACAGCTCTGAGAGGAGCACGCTTGCCTGGGGGGGCTCTGGGTTTCCAAGCATGTAAATTGACCCAAAAAGGGTTTTGAGGTCTGAAAATAACAAAGCACCAATGTTCCCCTTTGCAATCCCACCCTCTTCCTGTGGTTTAGCATGTTCTCCAGTCATTCCTTGAGGTTGCCAAGGGATTATTTCAGGTGGGGTTATCACTGCACTCTGCTCTAGTGCCAAAGTGGCCCTGCCTAGCAGCCAGTTTCTGCAGGGGATTCAGAGCTAGCAGTGCTGGCACGTTGGGCATACGGGATGACCTCTGCAGCCTGGTCACTGTGCTCATGGCCTATCACAGGCAGGCAGAAGGGCAGAAGCTCCTTAGGGCTGAAGGACTTTGGCCTGATATGGAACTGTAGAGGTGTAGGAGCAGGAAATTCTCAGCTTGGGGTCTCTCATTTCCCAGAAGTGGGGCTGCAGGATCATGTAAAAGCAGCTGAAGCTGCCTGCAGGTGCTCGGGCAGGAGAAAGAAGGAGAGGCCTGAGTTAGGAGGAGGTTGCCCAGTGCTCAAGGCAGAGATGAGCTGATGCAGGCAGCAGGTGTGAAATGCCTCCTGCTGCTGGCTTAGCAAGGAAATTCCTGTTGAGAGGATGTGGAGGAGGATCACACCCTGCACAAGTCGTGGGCTCTGACACAACAGACAGCTGAGATGCTGAACTGGAGCCTGGCATGGCTTCAAAGCATTGCCCTCCCAGGTGGGCGTGCTTTTGGCAGCTGCTGCCCTGCACAGCAGCTGAGCAGCCTCTGCAGCATCACAGGCCAGGCTTTGGTGCTGCCTCTCTACTCAAGGGGAGGCAAATTTTATCCCTAAGCAGGTCATGAGCCAAACATTGCATAGGAGAAGCGATAAGGGCGCAAAGCTGTTGGAATCAGGCATCCTCTCCAAAGGAGGATGGTGTAAAAAGCAGCTCCTGCGCTGCTCCTGGGAGAGCATCACGAGATCCCCTGTTCCTCTGCTTACTGCAACAAAACACTTGCTGAGGAGTCCCTGTGTCATCAGACTTAGCCTCAAAATGTCCTGGTGAATCTGTGACTCGTGATTCCTGGGCAAAGACTGGGAATTCAGGTGCCTGTGGAGGGGGGCTGGGGGTTAACCCCTCTGTTTTTGCAGAGATTAGAATGTTCCATGAGTTCTTTCCAGTATAACCAGGTATTTTAGATCTATGGTGTCAGTAGAGGGAAGGAACCCCCAATTCTGGGTCCATGGAGTGCCTTCTGTAGCAAGGCAGCTCCTCTGCTTTGTCTGCAGCTCACAGCTGTCGCATCAGCTGGCAGTTCGAAGGTCACGGTGGGTTTTAGGAGACATTAAAGGCAGGACAGATTGAAAGTGAAGGACTGGGGTAACTACCCCCAGTGCTTGTGCTAAAGTGCTTTGTCTGATGTGCCACCTATCCAAAGCAGTTGCTGTTTGAGGTGTAGAAGCCCAAGGAGTGATGAGCAGAGACTGCAACAATCCCTTGGGTATGGGGTGTGCCTGTGGCTGGGGGCCTGAGAAAGGTGAAGGGTTTTGCCTGCTGGATGAGTTGCAATCAGCCCCAGCTCCCTCCCGGTCACAGGACAGCTCTCTGAGGGTCACTGGCTATTGTCCTGTCCCCAGATTCTCAGATCCTGTGGGAGCAAGAGGGTGTTGGGGAGGAGCAGTCCCTGAGTGCAGGCACTGTGTGGCCAGGCCAGGAAAGTGGGATTAATCAATGCAAGATGAACTTGCTGCCACAGGCCAAGGACACCAGGCTGACTTAAGGAGTTTCAGCTTGTCTTTTCCTTCTGTGAGCTGGCAAGTGTGGCTGAAGATGGGGGTTGAGGAACTTCGAGGTCACTCTCCCAGTCCACACGAACCTGCAGCAAAGAGTGGATCTGGGATATGCACACCAGGGATGGGGTTCCTGGGCCCCACTGGGTATGGGGCATCTTCTTAGCAGTTGAAGTGCCCATCCCCATGGGGAATCCCCAGCTGTGAGCCCAGGATGGCAGCACAGAGCTTCAGGGCTGTGGCTTGGGGCTACAGAACGTCCCTTGTCTTTGAGTGGGGTTAAGTCTCCTCTCTTGCTTTTCCAGGGCATGTCCAGGAACTTCACGCAGGAAGGCCAGCGGGCAGGAGCCAGCGGAGAGGAGGCTCTGCAGGATCCCCCTGGCAGGGAAAACTGCTCCAGGCTCCTCAGCAACAGCCTGGCCGACATCGAGAGCTCCCTGCAGCGGGACGCTGAGGCTGCCTACACTCACTCAGAGGTACAGCTCAGCATCACTGCTGCTGCTCGGTGTCACAGCCAGCCCTGGGGTGTCTCCTGGATGTGGCCACTGGCCTGGGGTGATTTTCTCCTCGCTGGAGTGACCCTGTTTATGTGCCTCCCACTCCAGCCTGTGTGTCTCACACAGCCCAGCTGCTGCTGGGAAGGGATGGAGGTGGAAGCAGGGGGAGGTTGCTCCCTCGGCCTCCCCCCTTCCCACGGGGCTGTTGGGTTTCGAGGTCAGCCGTGGCTGAGCCGCTTGGAAAGCGTGATGTCATTGCGGGGCCGGCTGGGAAGCGCTGGGAAACTCAGAGTCTTTGATTAGCAGGGCTTGGGGCTCGGTGCAGGGACAGCGTGTCGCCTGCCTTCCCTCCCTCCCCGCCAGGCCCCTCCACCCCTCCACCACCAGCCCTTGTGCCTGCTGGTCTCTGAGCAGGGGCTCGGGAATCCCCCTGCTTCTGGCACCCAGCACCAGACTGTGGGGTCCCCGTGGGGTCTGGCCAGCCTGGGGACATCCTTTGCCTGGGGCAGCAGTTTCTGCGCAGCCTCAGTGTTTTGGGAAGACATCTTTGCCAAAGTTCTTGATGCTTCAGTGGTGCTATCTAGGATGGCCCGTGCTCCCTGATCCCTGCTGGGTGACTTCTGGAGCATCCTGCCCTCACCTCAGTGTCCCTCTGCAGGGCAGTAGGAGGTGTCTGGCGGTGGGGGGGAACAGTTAGTGCATGATTTCCAGCTCAAACAGGGGTGCTCAGCTCCTGAGCTTAGCATGGTCTGCATTTGCCCCCCAGCCCTGCTCTGTGTGGGGTGGGCTCCCCAAGCCCTGTTGGGGACGGGGTGGGCTCCCACACATGTACTGTGTGTCAGCAGGCAGGAAAATGGTGCTACCTGAGCTGTGCCAGGCCCTCTGCCCCAGGGAGAGCCATGCCTGGGCAGCGGTGTCTGGCCATGCTCCCAGCCCCACTGCCCTGCTCCCCATGCCGTGAGCTGAGCAGCTGCTGCCTGCTGGAGAGGAGCCAGCCCCAGCCAGGCAGAGAAGCAGAGTGTGGGGCTTTTATTACCCTGAGTGACCTCATTTCCCAATATTCCCCTTTTCTAGCTGCTAATTGCAGCAGGGCCCATCTTCTCAGCCAAATGGGCACCACTTCAACCCTCGGGCTGGCTTTCCGATTTCCTTTAATGAGATGAAATCCTTCAGAGCTGAGCTGTGGCAGCTGGTCCCTGCCCCGGGGGGGGGTTCCTGGTCCCAGCCTTGGGAGGTTCCTGCTCCTGCTGGGAAGGCACCTTCAGCCTCTCTGCCCTGTGGCAGCTCAGTGCACATTGCAAACTCTGCAGATCAGCTGTTGGAACTGGCCCTGGCATGCCAGGGAGTGAGCCCTGCTCCTCCTGCCTGCTCTGCTTCCCACAGCGTGTGCCTTATGGAGCCCTGAGCCCCAGAACTGCAGGGTGGCACCAAGGACATGCAGGAACAGCGCTGCTCTGCCACCCTCCTGTCTCCTGGAGGGTTTCCCATGGCAGAATGGGCTGAGGGAGACCCTGAGGAAGGAGGGAGCTCAGATCCTCCTACCCAACATGGGGCTGAGCAGCCTGACCTGCCCTGTTGCCAAAATGTGGCATTTATGGTCTATCTGGCAACAACCTCCTCTGTCTCTTCCAGGGAAAATATGAAGAAAGATTCCTGAAGGATGAAACCATCTCCCAGCAGATCAACTCTGTGGAATCCCTCCCGGAGCTGCATCTCTCTCTGGAGGACAAGAAACCTGAGCAGCTCTTGCAGAGGAAGATGCGGGTGAGAAGCCGGCCTCCTTCCAAACCCACCATTGTCCGAGGGGTCACCTACTACAAAGCCCAGTCCACTGAGTCGGAGAATGACATTGAGGAGCAACGTGAGTTGGGTATGCAGCCATGGTTGGTGGAATGGCTAGCTGCAGCCCTCAATAAAACCAGTGCCTCATCCCCTGGGAATGTGTGGGCAGAGCATGTGGGAGCAGCAGGGGGAGGTGGGACACCTGGTACCTCACAGCTGTGCAGCCTTTGAGTTGTGTCTGTGGGGCAGTGCAGCATTGTCATTCCATGGAAAATCCTTGCTAGCTAAGGAAATAAGTCACTGCTTTGGTTCAAAACTCCCAGCATCACCTTTGCAGAGGTAAATGGAGGTTTATTAAATATGCTCGTGTTTCAAATCCGCCTGCCCAGTGGCACCCTGGTAGTTTTGTGCTGTGTTTGCTGTGGTAGAAGGCAGCTCAGAGCTCATGGCCCTGGCCATGGTGGGGCAGGGGCTGAGCCCTGAGGGACCAGCAGAGTGGGCAGCACGGGCTGAACGACAAAAGCCCTCGGGCTGAACGACAAAAGCCCTTGCTGTGCCGACTGGCTCAGCAGGAGGTCATCCAGCCCTGCCCTGCAGGGGTTCCTGAGCTCCTGGAAATGAGGAGGAGCAAAGGGTGCCTGTGCTGCCCGGGGAGCTCCAGTGATCCCTGTGTCCTGGCTGAGGCACCTGCTTTGGCATCCTGGGTTAGATGGGTGGCATCTGGTTGGGAATGCAGCTGGGTCTCCATCCTGCTCAGTCTCTGGGAGGTGCCAGGGCAGAATTGCTCTCCACCACCTCCTGCTCTGCCTGACCTGAAGTGGTGGATGTTGCTGTGATGGGGCCTCGCTCACCTCCTGACACAGGCACTGTCACCTCTGCAGTTCAGCCCTTCTCTGGGGGAAAATGTGGAGGGAATGCAGGTGGATTTAGTGCCAGACAGGCTGCAGAGGTGGGCAGGGGGCCAGCTGGAGGGGCTGTGGGGGACTCGCTCCCCTGGCTGTGGGGCTGACAGCTGTGCCTGTGTTTGGCAGCGGACGAGCTTTTCAGCGGGGACAACACAGTGGACCTGCTGATTGAGGACCAGCTCCTGAGGCCCAGCAGCAGGGCAGGCGAGCCCATGAGGAAGCCCTCCCCGGTAAGGTGGCCGCCCATCCCTGGCAGCACTCCCACCACCCTGCCGGCTGCTGGCACTGCTGTCACGGCCACGGTGCCCCTGTCCCCTGCCACGCCAGACCCTACTGCCATGAGCCAGCTGACCCCCAGCCCAGAGACCGTGACTGCTCCAGCTGGGCTGGCTGAGGAGGGGACCCCACAGCTTCCAGCAGCCTTGGCCAGCACAGTGGTGGCCACAGCCACGGAGAACCTGCCCATGGTCACCCCTGCTGGAGGCTGGAGTGACACAGAGAGCAGCCCAGGAGCTTGGGTACAGGCGAACACCCCTGTGACACCGCTCAGCCCGGCCATCCCTGCCACCCCAAAGGAGGGCCTGGAGGAGGAGGACATCAGGAACATCATTGGTGAGTGCCTGCAGGTCCTGCACCCATCCAGCTGTGTGTGGGGTGGGAGGGGCTTGTGCCCACAGTGTGTCCTATGAAGCACAGCACACCTGGATTTGGTCACAGGTGGGAGGTGCCATGGACATGGCAGCTGGACAGCACTTAAGTGGGGTGCCAGGTTTACTTACTGACTCTGGAACTACTGTAGTTTCCTCCCACCTTTAGAGGCTGGGCTGGGCAGGGCAAAAAGAGGACTTGAGACAGGCAGCAGCCTCAGCTGGAGCAGGGACATGGCTGAGGCTGTGGGGAGATGTTTGTGAGGTCTGGCCAGTGCTGCTGGGCCTCACAGAGCTGCACCAGGGCCTAGGTGACAGAGGGTACCCACTGGGTAAGCAAGGGGCTGTAAGGGGCTGTAGGGGGCTGATGCCTCCAGAGACAGTGTGGCAACCCTGCCTCTGGCCTCACAAGCCTTTTCCTGCCCACACAGGGCGCTGCAAGGACACGCTGTCCACCATCTCGGGGCCCACCACCCAGAACACCTATGGGCGCAACGAGGGAGCCTGGATGAAGGACCCCCTGGCCCGGGAGGAGCGGATCTATGTCACCAATTACTACTACGGGAACACACTGGTGGAGTTCAGGAACCTGGACAATTTCAAGCAAGGTGGGTTTGCACCCTCTCTGATACCATGCTAGACAGCACTCCACTGATCCAAGGAGCATCCTCATTGCTGGGGATGCTGCATCGTGGGGGGATGATCTACCTGGGGACCCTCCCCTCTTGGCTGCTGCCACCCAGCATGTGGGGCTCAGAGGATGGGACAGCTCAGGCTGTGTTTGGTGGCCAGGGAGGGAGTGCAGGCAGAGCTGGGGGCAGAGGGTGCTGTTGGCATGGCCACCCACCCCACAGCAAAGTGGGGGTCTCACCAGCCAGATGTGCCTGCCCTGCAGGTCGCTGGAGCAACTCCTACAAGCTCCCATATAGCTGGATTGGGACAGGCCACGTCGTCTACAACGGCTCCTTCTACTACAACCGGGCCTTCACGCGCAACATCATCAAGTATGACCTGAAGCAGCGCTACGTGGCCGCCTGGGCCATGCTGCACGACGTGGCCTACGAGGAGTCCACCCCATGGCGGTGGCGAGGCCACTCGGACGTGGACTTTGCCGTGGATGAGAATGGCCTGTGGGTCATCTATCCGGCCATCAGCTACGAGGGCTCCAACCAGGAGGTGATCGTGCTGAGCAAACTGAATGCGGCTGACCTCAGCACTCAGAAGGAGACCACGTGGCGGACGGGGCTGCGCAAGAACTTCTACGGGAACTGCTTTGTCATCTGCGGGGTCCTGTACGCGGTTGACAGCTACAACAAGAGGAACGCCAACATCTCCTACGCCTTTGACACGCACACCAACACACAGATCATCCCCAGGCTGCTCTTTGAGAATGAGTATGCCTACACCACGCAGATAGACTATAACCCCAAGGACCGCCTGCTCTACGCCTGGGACAATGGCCACCAAGTCACCTACCATGTCATCTTTGCCTACTGAGACCCCCCCACCACAGTGGGGCACTGCAAGCCAGGGGCCACCAGCACCTTTTATTATTATTTTTATTGTTATTATTGTTATTTTGTACAAATTGAAGAGTAAATGATGGGTTTTGTTTCAAGCTGGTTTTCTATGGTGGATTGTAGATCGATCCCCAGGCCAGAACCACCCCCTTCGTCTTTGCTGTATCCTTGCTTTTGATTTTCCTTCCCAGGGGAAGGAGGTTCTCCTTTAGAAGGGCAGCCCCAGCTCTCCTGCCCAGGGAAGAAGTAGTGGCCCAGACATGGCCCTCCTGATGATGTTTTTAGCTGAAGATGATCAGCAAGACACCCTGAAGCAGTGCGAAGCTGCACGCACCAGGCCCCAGTGGGATACTGCTGCCTGCCTGTCCTTGTGGAGGACCTGCATGTTCCATGGGAATGTCCCATCTCTCAGGACCACCTTCCCAGCTGGCGCCCAGCAGGCCCTTTGAAGATCCTGCTGTACAATGGGGCTGCGAGCATGGCTCCAGCAGCCCCTGGTGCTGGTATTACACCAAGGACTGTCCCCTCCAGCTGGGATCTGCTCTCTGCAGGCCGCTCTGGGGGCTGGGCACACCCCAAGCCCTGACTCGTGCCTGGTGGGAGCTGGTGGCAGGAGGCGGATGCTGTAAATACATGTAGATGGCTTTTGTTTGTTCATTTTGTAACCCAAAGTAGTCCCCCTTGGCATTTGCTGGGCACGGGCTGGCAGAGCCCTGGGGGCTGGCAGTGCCCTTGCTGTGCCACTCTGTCTCCTACACTTCCTCTCACACCTGTGCCCACTCCAGTCCTGGACCATCAGGATCCCCTCATGGAGGCATAGCCCTTGCCCACCAGCATCTTGCATTTACCTGCTGTCAGTAATAAAGGATCCAGTACCTTTGCAGCTGTTCGGGGCTTTCTTTGGCTCTGGTTCACCACCTGGGTGTGTGAAAATGCACAGGGGTGTTTTGGGTGGGTTTTGGTTGGTTTGGGGAGAGCCAGTTTAAACTGCAGATGGGGACGAGCCCCAGAGGGCTTTAGGCTGCTTGGGACTAGAACTGGGTCAGGGTGACATGGCCATGTCCAGCCCTCATGGGCTCCTCTGCCAGGCTCTGGGTAAGAAGCTTGTGTAGGGTGCCCCCTCTCCAGCAGCAGGAGGGGGACAGGGTGGATGTGCCATGGGTAGTGCCAGCACTGTGCAAAACAGAGCCACACTGCAGCCCAAGAGATGGCAGACATAGGGCAGGTGTTCCAGTGATTTGGCTAAGGAAAACAGCATTAACAAGCATGATAATAATGTTATTAGTAATAAATAAAAGAAGGATTTTATTGCCTTCAGTACTAGGGACACAGAGAACAGAATTACACAGGATGAGAGATGCTCTCCACCACCAGAGCCCAGGGGTGCTGACCGAGGCTGTGATGCTGCAGCAGTGTTGAGCCCCCAGCAGCAGCCCTTCCCAAGGTGCCGGGCTGTGCCAAGCCCAGTCATCACCCCAGTCCCCTCCCCATTTCCCTGGCAGCCAATGCTCCTTGGAGCAGCCAGCCGCCCCTACCCACAGCCATGGGGAAGCCGTGTGCCTCCGGCTGGGGCACCGCTGGAGTTTTTATTCCTGACTATTGTGCGAGCTGGCCCACAGTCAGGTGGGGCCGGGGCCAGGAAAATGAACTGGTGCAGCACAGCCAAGCCCCAGCCGAGCCCAGCAGACTCCCAGCAGTGTGAGAGGACGGGGGGCCTGCACAGCCTGGCTGGGGACGTGGCAAAGGGCACAGCTGCTCCGTGCTGTTGCAAGGCCCATGCTTCACAGGGGTGTACTGCTCCTCATCCTCATCCTCACTGCCCCTGGAGCTATTTGTCTTGCTGCAGGATCAAGCTTTATTTCCTAACAGCCACACATGTACATGAATAATAATAATGATTAATAATTAAAAACCCTGCATGAGCCAGTTAGTGCTCAGACCATGAAGAAAAGGCAGCTGGCTGGCAAACTGAAGCTCATAATCTTCTGCGCAAACTGCACAGGAGAAAAAAAATAATGTAACAACATGCTGAAGTCATTATGCAAGGTTCATGCTCTGCTGGCGGCTCATCCCAGCTGAGCACCAGTGCGCTGGAGCTCCTGGGCCCAGCTCCGGCCTGGGGCTCGGCTGACAAACGTGGGATCAGTGAACAGAGCTCCACAGACATTCTGGAATGGCATCAGTTGGCTGTAGCCAGCGTTTGGGGCAAATGGAATGTTCCCCCACTGCCCTGGTGGCTGTCAGTGCTGGAGAGGCAGAGGGGGGTGTGTGGGGCTGAGTGTGTGTGACGTGTGTGGCTTCAGGAGAAGGTGCTGTGGCTGTGTCCCATGGCACCAGAAGCAGCTCCTCTGCCCCAGCAGGGCCAGTGCTGCTCCACGGGCTGCTGTTAGCAGTGATAAGTATTAAATAGCACACACAAAAAACCCACGCAAACAAAAACCAGGAAGAAAAGAAAAAAAAAACCCAACCTCAAAAAACCCAAACTTTACAAATGCATCTGCTGCATGAAATCACTTCCTTTGGGCCAAGCCTTCACCCAGGCAGCCAAGGCAGCAGGACCCTGGAGAGCCAGGCAGATGAGGCAGTGGGATTGTTGTCTTGTAGTGCTTTAGTGGTCAGTGCGGGGTCCCAGCACCCTCCTGGGTGGCTGGGCTGGGCTGCCCCACCACACTGCTGCTTCCTGCCAACGGAGGCTGCACAGGCAGGGATTTGGGCAGGGATTGATGAGGGCTGTCTGGTCAGGCCCAGCACCTGCAGCTGAGAGCTGGACACTGCTTCCTCCTGTTGCCTGGGCACACTGCAGGGAGAGCGGCCGGGCCAGAAGTGTGGGTGTCCACTGCAATGGCTCTGGCTCATCACCCATCTCCGGCAGCCCAACAGGGACAAACATTAAGAACAACCCGCAATTCTGGACAGTGCGTAAGTAGCAAGGAAGGCCCATGTCCCCCACGCTGCATGGAGCCCCCAGGACCATCCCTGGCTGAGCTGCATAATCCCTGGGCAGGATGTGGCCATTGGGCAGGGTCAGGCACAGGAATGGGCTCAAGGGGACTGTCCCTGCTGTGCCCATGTGCCAGGAGCCCCAGGACCTACCAGGGAAGGGGCTCAGGCTGGTGGCAGGACCTGCTACATGCCGGGTGCTCGCCTGAGCACTGTCACAGGGGCTACTGCAGGGTCTTGACAATGGCCCTGAGGGCATGGGGTGTCTCTGGGACAGAGGGGGACGAGCTGTAGAAGGTGTCAGTGTGGTTTCTGCGCTGCTCTCGGAGGTACGGAGGGACTGAGGAACTTTTGATGTGGAGGATCCTGGTGTCCATCACTTCGCAGTCAATCTGCATCATCACCTCATAGTCCTGCCCATTGATCACATTCTCTGCAAAAGGAAGGATAAAAAACAAAGGTCAGAGTTAGCCCTGGAAGCTAGGGACCCAACAGCACGAAAAGCAGAGCTTTCTGGATCTTTTTCCGTCTGGAGCAGGAGCTACAGTGGGGGAACTCCCTTTCTGCAGCTGCACACATGGAGCCCCATCTCACATAGCAGAGCCCCAGACTGCTCGTGACACCTCAAAGAGCCCAGACCACACTTAGCATATGCAGTCACATCTAGAAATGAATGTCTTTTATTTCCCCTTCTTCATCTGCACATAATTACTGATGGAGTTTGCACTGTGTAACTTTTATTAAAGAACTGTTGTTCTTGAGCCACTAAAGTATGGGAGTGATTGAAGATAAAGTTTATTTAAGAAAGCTGAATGTTTCACTTTCTGTAACCCTCTTGACACTTGAGGATCTTGAGGAATTTCTTCACCAGTTTATTAATAAAAAAAAAGCTAAAATGTGATCACTCAAAAGACTTAACTGTGCCTCATTCCCGTTGTGACCTGGCTGTTGTACTTGAGTGATGTGGTGACACTGGGCAAGGCCACTCCCCTGTGCACAGGAAGACCCAGAGCAGCACATGGGACCCCAGTGTGGCCCCAGGCCCAGCACATCTGCTGCCAGAGGAGCTGCTGGACTTACAGACTGTGCACATGGCCAGCATCTGCTGCCTGGATTTAAAGGTGGGAGACTGCTCCCTGCACAGACAGTGTGCCCAGGAATGCAAGAGCTGAGATCGGATTTCCAGGCACGACCAATCCTTTCAGAGTAAGAGGACTGCCATTGGCAGGGTTTCCTTTCTGTGCTAAGGAGGATGGAAGATCATCTAATGGAAAGCGTATGGACTGGAGGAATGCAATATACATTACTAATTTTTACTGTTTTCCTGGATTAACTCTGACTCTGGATGACAGCTGACAACCGTGGCCGGACCCTCTTGTACCCCATGCCACCTGCAGAAGCCATTAGATCAACTATGTCTGGTATAGTAATGAAAAGCAGGAGCAAACCCTTGCTAAGGGGGCTGAGAGCCTGCAAGGGAAATCAAAACTCCCACCTGCAAGAAATGAAATGGAAAAAGCTCTGTATGTGCCACTGAGAGACCGAAGCCAGGAGCAGCTGTGCAAGTCTCTGTGCCACTGACCCAAACCCCTGACAGTCACCTCGTCCCTTCCAGATGCTGCATGGCTGACAAAGCCCTGCTGTCACATTAGGTGCTGTGTCCCCAGCTGGGACCCTTTCAGAGGCCATCCCTCCAGGTCATCCTTTCTCTCTGCGTTTGGATGTGCTCCTGGCTCCCAACCCACAGGCTCAGGACCAGTCAGCAGAGGGGGCTGGGCTGCTGGTGCCACTCAGAAGAGGGGGCTGGAAAGGGGAGCAGAGGGGCACGAGGGGAAGCTGAGGGGCACAGAGCCTGGCGCCAGCAAATGGGCACAGATGGGCTCCCTGTGAAACAGCAAGCTGCAAACATAGCTCCTCAGCTCTCCTACTGCAGTTGATAGAACCCCAGCTATATGAGAAACAGTGCTCCAAAGCCACAAGTGGGTGAGGTGGGATGGGATGGTGGCCAGGGCCAGAAAACATCTTGGTAACGCAGTGAGTTTCCCTGCCTACCCGCAGCAGCCAGCACAGAGGGCTATCATTAAGTTCTGGGCATTGCACAAGACAGAGGAGAACAGCAATCCCAAGGGCTGCCCAGGCAGGGAGGGAGCTGTGCTGTGTGGGTGGCACTGGGGAACCAGCACAGCCCATTCTGGCCAGCTGGGATCCTGCTCCCCTAGTGCTGATATAGCTCCCTCCAAACAAAGTGTGCCAGGATTAAGGAAGTCACAGCTCTGCTACCCCAAGGCAAGAGGGGCTGTGTCCTCTGAGTTCACCAGAGTGGAGAGAGCTGGGAGGAATCAAGCCCATGATGAGCCTCTCTGGCCAGCAGGCACACAGGGAATGCATACCCCCCCACAAAAAGTACCCAAATCCTAAGTACCCAATGCCCTAGTGAGTTAGCCCAGGAGTTAAAGGCACGTTTAAAGTTGGCATCTGATTCTTTCCCCTTCTGGGGTGAAGGTATTGAAACGCTGCAGAAAGCCCCTGCAGAGGTTTGATCTCACAGGGATGAGGGCAGTAGTGGGAATGGCTCAAAGCCCACTACAGGCATTTCCAGCAGCCTTTCTCATTACTATTAGCCTCAGACTGACATAGGAGAGGAGGTGAGATGTTCCCCAAAGACAGCAGTTACTGCTTTGTGCTGCTGCCAGGCACCTGGACCAGCCTCATTGCAAGGAGGGGTCTGAAAGTGGTGGCAGTCCCGGGACACCTGGCCCAACCCAGGCCAGCCCAGCCCAGGGAGGGGCTGATGCTCCACAAGATGGTCTCAACAAAACAACAGGCAAACGTGACCTGAGTGCGGCTGGCACAGTCCCCTGTTTAGGAAGACATTGCAAAAAAAGATTCCACAAGGCTCCATCCTGAGCTCGATGCCATTAAACTGCTTCATGATCTGGATGAGGAATAGAGAGCATACTTAGAAGATTTCTGGAAGATCCTAGAGTGGAGAGATTTCAACCACCTTGGAGTGGCTAGATTGGATGAGACTGCAGTTTTGATAAAAGTGAGAAGCTGTCCAAAATCTTCAGAATGCATTTCAGTATTGCCAGAGCTGGAAAACATGAGTAAAAATGGGGCTGGGCAGAAGTACTACAAAAAAACCTTGAGGACTGCAGAGAATCGCTGTGGAAAAGCCAGCAGAATGGCAGGACTAGAAACAACAGCTCCACTTCAAGAGAAACATATTTAACTTTGTCCGAGTTTCTAAACATAATGAAATACAAGCCCTGGATTAAAGTATCTTGGGGAGATGAGAGGCTCTCCATGATGGAGAGTTTAAAGGTGGATGAGCAGCTGCCCATCAAGCCCTCGGGTACCAGAGCTCCACACAGACACCAGCACTCGCTCCTAGTCTCTCTGTCCCTACCCTTCTGTGAGCTGCAAGTGCCTGCTCACAACTGGAGCTGAGGTCAGCACCTTCCCCAAACACAGCACCTGGAGCTGTGGGCTCTCCACTGGACTCCATAGTCTGATCTGACCCCCAGAACAAGAGAACGATTTTGCCTGGGAATTCCTGTGTCAGATAATTTTAAAACGGCCTGGTCAGGCTTTCTCTCCTCCTCTCCCATGCAGTACCAACATCTGGAGGCACCAGTGGGGCAGAGGGTGGGTATCCAGCGGGGCTGTGCCCAGCACTGAGCTCACCAGCTGCGTGTGGCTGATCCCTGGAGAAGTCAGTGTGTAAGCAGGGCTCAGGCCAGCCTGCACTGACCTGCCTGAGCACACACCCAGCACCCCCAGGGTGAGGCACAGGTAGCAGGGTGTCTGTGAAGCAGGACTGACAGCCCCAGGCTGCTGGAAGGTCAGCACTGCCAGTATGCATTACATAGGGCTGCCCAGCAGCTCAGAGCAATGTTGACACTGAGTGATTGCTGAACTTTACTGTCTTAAATTACCTATAACTGATGTTTTGTGGGGTTACGTAAGTGAAAACACAGGAATGGCTCTCCTGTAGAGGTGTCTGGATTTATAGGTAGATTTATTGCTCCTCTTTGAAGTTCAGAACATAGTTTCTCACACAGCACAGACTCAGGCTTAAGAAGCCATCCTTGCTGGGCCAAGAGCCTGTGCTGCAGTTAATTATTTGTTAACAGGTTTTAAAGCCATGCCTCAGATGATTGACTATTTCAAATTAATAGTGAAGATAATTGTGCCAAGCATTGCTGCTCTGACTGCACTTTCCCAAAGAGCCTTGCTGGCTCTTGCAGGCTGTACCAAACTCCCAGCATGAGCTTGGTTAGGGAACAGAAACCTAATTTCCAGTGCTGCTCTCCCCCTAAAAACAAGCATGTTGCAAGATCCAACAGATAAAAGCTGAAGTCTGCAGTCCAAACCAAAACCAAGCAAGGCTGAGGGCATTAACTACTGCTACAAATCACTGAGGATGATGGAAGATTGTCTTCACATTTGAAGCACTAGATTTTCAAAACTGTCTTACTGAAAAGGCCATAAACCCAAAATCCTCCTTCTTCCCTCAGTAGCACTGACATCCATCCATCAGTTGACTGTTCAAATGCCTGTGAGATTGAGCACCTACTTCTGTGAGAGGTGCTCTCTCAGAGAACGGCAGAAGACAGGCAGAGGACTTGAAAGGCAGGCAATGAAACTTCTGTTCTACAGTTAATAAGAACAAATGGTGATGTCAGCTCTCTCTCTAGACTTCAGCTTCACATGTATTATCTGGCTGTTTGGCCTTACGGACACATCTGTCTTAAAGAAGGTGTAATTCTGATAGTTTTTGATTTCCTACTTATATCGCTCTTCCCCAAAAAGCTTTGCTGCAGCAAATGTCCATTGTGAAAACTGGTGTCTGCAAAGACACTGAAACAGAGCTCCCCTGAAAGGCCACCTGAGCTTGCTGGACTGTTTCAAACACCATGGAAAAGCTTTACAGCTTTCTCAAAGTGCACTCATGCCATAGATACATTTACAGAGCCTTATTCTATCAGAACTATGAATTTTATCTTACTCTGGGCAATATCACAGTGGGTCACCAGAAAATACTCTGTGGGACCAATACTCTATCAGTCAGATAGAGATATTAGTGAGATCCTCAGGCCCTTTTCTAAGGCTCCAGCTGCCTTTGAAGCAGATAACCCTACCTACAGGTTTCTGAGTGGGTGACTTTGCAATGGTCAGGACCTGCCTGGCTCTGTATCTGCTGTGCTCACTGAACACACATTTTAGGTGCTATCAGCCACACAAATCTGTACTACACATCCTTGATCCTGGTAAGGTACGGGGAGGGTAATCACTTGCCCCATCCTTCCTTTAACTACCTGGCTTTGTCAATAAGGCTAGAGAACCATTCCCTCCTCGTGGACAACAGCAGAAGGTGAATTTGCTATCCATGGAACCAGTTTAACCAATGCCAAAATAGGAACCAGTGAATCATCCCCGTGCAAGGTGATCCAAACCTATCAACTCTATTAAAGCCAGTTTTGCTGAACAGCTACTCACACTCTGTACTTTCCACAATTCCTTCTAAAGAGAAAGTTTTCAATCTGTGTCAGCATTAATCTACTCTCAGAGCCCCTTCTACAGGCCCATCTCTCACAGCAGAAGGAACTAGGGCAGCTTTCAAAGCCACTGACGTGTTCCAGCACCTGGGTGCTTAAGTGCCAAGCTGACAGTGATAAAGTTTAGCTTTAAGAATTATTCAGCACCTAATTACCCAAATAGTTTTTATTATAACCTGCCCTGGCCCAAACCAGAGCTTATGTTCAGGGTAGCAGGGCTCAGAAAGCATGAGCTTCAGGAGTTGGAGACACCAGCTGCAATCTGGCCCTGGCCTGGTGAAGGGCTGCAGCTGTCTCCACACATAACTCAGGGGGGCTTTCTTGCATTGTCACTGCTGCAATCTTCCATCCCATTTCCGTTGAGAAGCCCTGAGTGTCCTACCCAGCACATCTGGGCAATGTTTCCATCTGAAGGGTTGGTATACACTACCAAATAAGTATATAAACGAAGCAGCATTACGGACTAGAAATACACTCGCTGCAACAACACAGCAGAATTCCTAAAACATTTACAGATTGGCTTGTTAGCCAGGATTGTTTAAGGCAAGGGAGAAAGTTACAGCGTGACCCAAATAACTTCCCTTTTAAAAAGCAAATTCCCACTTGGAGCTACTTCCAAACAGAGCGGCTGCAGTGGCTTCACCTCTGTGAACTCAGCTGTCCTCAGTTCCTGGCACAGGCTAAGTGAGATCCTGGCATTTCAGTCTCCAGGTCTCCCACCACCTCTCATGTGAGCCAGGAATCTCTAGGAGTACAGAAACAGGGCTGTTGTCTGAAACACTGGACCCACACCATCAAACCCACCCTGACAAACCACAAGCTGACAGCAAGGAGACAGGGTCTTTCTCCATGCCTGATCTATTGGAGCAGTGGTGTCAGGGGTTATCCAAGGGAGATATACAGAGGCATGAGAGGTAAGCAAGCAAAGTGGAGAAACAAGCTCTCTGTGGCCTCTGAAGTAAATAATGGAGACACCAGAGAGACTGGCACTGGCTGTGGGTGAGGAGCAGCACCTGCCCTTACCTTACACCACTGTGTGGTTTTCGGAAGAGGTCAGCAGCACCTGTGAGCAGTGAGGTCAGTAGCCAACCTGTGCCAGTTGTTGCTTTGCAGTACCTGGTCTAGACTGGGAGGTCTCAGGGAGAGGGAAGTTGGCTCTTCCCAGGGACCATTTCCCTCTGGATTGCCCATCTCCCTTTTCAATCTTCTTTCATGCTGCATCACTTCCCCCTAACAAAAGAACTACAGAGACGGTCCAGTGTGGACTTGGTGGGATTGCTCATTTTGGAGAGGGAGCTGATGGTCACCTCAGGAAGAGAAGATCAGACTCACCAGTGCTGACCTTCACAGGCACTTCATTTAAAACTGCTTCAGACGGAGTATTTCTTGGAAAAACGGAGACATTTTTGACAGCTCTGGCTGTGCATATGTGTGTTGTTGGCAGGGTAGCATTGCTGCAGGATGATCATATTTAAAATCTAACCAGCTGTGACAATGCTAATGACAAGAGGCAAAAACCCAAAGAGAAATCAAAGACAAGGGTCAAAGGAGTTCTGCTGCACAGAAAACTCCCGGGAGTGAAGGAAAGAGGCTGGAGGAAGAGCAACAGTCTTAGTCAGAACCATCCCATGCCCACCTGGGAGGCACTAAAAGGATAAACAAACTTCCCACACTGCCTGCAGATCCAGACATATCCACTTTACAAGACATAAAACTGCACACAGGAGAGTAGCCTGGAAAGGCATTCCAGTAAAGGCTTCTTTCAAGAACTAGGGCTGGAGGGCTTGTCCCAGGAGGGCACTGCTCCCTGTGAGTGCAACAGGGACTGGGAGCCATGGCACCTCCTCAGCACAGACCTGTGTGTGAACCTACTGGTAACAACTCCAAAATGAGACCATCTGTTTCCACCTTTTAGAGAGACACTTATCTGTGAGTGAGCCTTCTCTCTTACCTCACAAAAGCTTGCTTCCTTTTAGCAGTCTCAAAGAACCATCTTTTTCCAAGGTTTCTGAACACTCGGGATGCTACTGAGCTGAAGAGACCACCCTTATCCTCACTCACTCTCCCTCTGGGGCTCCAGTGGAGCACTAAGATAGGACTTCCCTGTGCAGGAGCTGTGCTCTCTTCCCTGCTGCAAATGCCAGGACACACTCAACTCTCACAGATTCTGCCAACTTGTGCAAAACTGAGACTCCAACTGAAGCCATTTTTTAAAAGTTTGCCTGATTTGTCACCTGCCATTCTCCTGATATTTATACAGCCTCAGTGGTTAACACCAGCACAAGAACACTTCACTCCTTCCTTCAGCAGTGCCGACTTCCACTTTAAGTGCCCCTTCACACCTTGGTCCTCCACAGACACTAGAGATTCCCTGGCAGGCTTCCTCTGAAAAAAAAATATTTTTTTAATGCCTCTGACATGTTGCTGCTCAGTATCTTTTTCTGGCTTAACCTCTTATGGTTTGACACTTAGTCTGCCAGAAATTATCTTTTTTTTCCCCTATTCCTTCATTTGGCTACAATGTCTATTGTTTAAAAGGTATCTTCTTACTTCTATGAATTGACTTTAATATGTTACTTAAGCCCTTTGGATTTTTTAGTGTTCTTTTAAAGATTTTTGCAGTGAGCTTTTAATATTTAATCAATCTTCATTTGCCAGCATTTTTTTGCCAGCATAACCCCACCAGTTTTTCCTTTAATGTTTTCCTATTTTATTTAGCCCTTACCTTTGAACTGTGGCATTTCAAGTTGTAGGCACTTATTGATAAAATTAAACTACTGGACTTAATTTTTATCTTCAAGAGGCAGCATCACATTTTCATTGACATGGACCTTGCTTATCACCCTATCACTTGTATCCTGGTGTTAAAGTGTCACTGATTTAAGACTGAAGGCTGCCAAGAGCCTGTATTCCCTTAGAGTTGAAATGTCTTTATAGTTTGGATGGTATCCAAAGAGTGAGCCGAATTTTCCACCTGTCTCACTTGGGCACATAAAGTTACCTCGTTTATTTAGATACTGCAATCAGCTCTTGCTTGTAGAAGACTATTTTTAACACCATCTTCTGTCTGTGTGGGACAAGCACACTCCTCTCCATGAGCTTCTGTGATTCAGTGCATGTGTCCGTTAATTACAAAAGCACTGCAGAACCTGTCTGAATGCAGTGCACTAATAAACAGAGACAGCCCTTGCACACATTTCTGTCTCCCAGCTACAGCAACACGAGGTTTACGGCTCAAATGTACAAGTCCTGCTCTGGAACAGGGGTGACTCCTTTCCCACACAGAGGGGCAGCTGGAGCTGGCAGTCATTCCTCTGTCCACATTCACCCAGAAGGTGTTTGTGTTGTACAGGGACATGGCAGAGCCTCTTCCTCTGGAGCTGCTACAGACTCAGGCAGGATGGAGGAAGGTGGGTTACTTAATGAAGTGGGGAATGAACAAAGATGTTTTTCAGGAGCTCAGGATGTGTTTGTCAAATACTTTCCCAGCCCAGAAGATGCCCAGGAAGCACAGCAGGAAGCACCAGGGGTAAGGTGGACTGTATGAGGAGGTGAGGGAAGTGCAGCCTGGAGAACAGAGCCGGGATCTGAGGAGCAGGAAAAAGCTTCCAGCCCTGCTGGGCTGGCAGAAGTCTCCTTAGAGACTGACCCAAACACTCAAACAGGCCCTCTCAGACTGCTGTGTTTTCACTAGTCTATATGTTTATTCCAGTGATGTCCTCAAGACAGAACTCATAAATGTGAACCTCCTCTACCAGCTCTGTTGCAGCTTTTCATGTTTTTATGGGGTGAGCTCATTATGGATAATTATGCTTCAGATCACTGCAGAAATAAAGAGCTACCAGAGTTGGCCCGTGTATCACAAACATAAAAGCTGTGTTTGCCACCTATAATTTCACACCAAGAGGAATTATACAACCTTGAATTTACAACGTTTGAAGATATATTAAGGCAGATTGGCTGGGCTGGAGGCTAGAATTACAACATGCTGCACATAGCACAATGTAACTGGGATGGCAACAGCAACCTCACAGACTGGGGTGAAAGTTCCCTCTTTGCTTTGCAGCACAGCTCTCAGCACTGTGCTCTCTGTGAGGCTTGGGAGAGCGCGTATCCAGGGCAGCATCAGCATCCAGCGCTAACAAACATCCAGGAGATACACACACGTTCAGATCAAACCAACTCTGCGACTCCACACTGGCACCCCTGCTGCCAGCCAGTGTCATGGGCTTCTTTTTAATTCCACTCTATGAATTTTATAGAAGTGTGTCATCCCTATGGAAAATCCAATCTGCCATGATAACTCAATACTGGCATTGGAAATACTAAGTATGAAGCCAAATTAATTTATGACTAATTGTCTGCCCCCTGGCAAATAACACATTCCCAACAAAATGCCATATGCAGCAGCTATCCTGTCTGCACAGGGAGCACCAGGCACACTGGGGCTTGGTCTGCTCCAGCAAAACCCAGGAGATACTCTTCCCTGTATTAATTAAGGGGCAAAAAGGCACTGAAGATCCTCTGAAATAACCTTCCTGTTATTTCGAATGCATAAAAATAGATTACTCATTTAGCAATTTAGGTAAACAGCTCGTTATGAAAAGTCATTAGGGAATAAGCCTTCATGATTTCATTTCTTGATCGTTTCCTGTCTAAATAAATAAACATGAACTCAAGTGACACAGATTCCATTACTTTTGTGCACAGATTCTTGAATGATTTCTTTCATACTTTTAAAAATAATCTAATCTCCTCCTTTCTGTCAAAGACAACATATTAACAAACATGGCTGGAGAGAGCAAAGTCTTTCAAAGATAAGAAAAGCTGTTGAAAACTTCTGCTTAAGATTTATTCTAGGCAATGATCAATTCTGATTCAAAGAAATGTAGCAAAGTTTGAGGGAATGTTTTGTTTTGACGAACTGCACTTCTACATGACTTTGAGAACAGAAATGCGAGTAGCAGCATCTTACAAGATTACTAAAAGCTGTTGTTAAAATTCCTTGTTAAATGGTGTTCTGCCAGCATTTCAATCCTGATCTCTGCAGCACAGCCTTACACAAGCACAGGAGCAGAAGTACATCTCTGACATGGGCAAATCCTCCTAATCACAAGAGAACCACAGTAAATGCTGCTTGTCCATGGCTGCACTCAGATATATTTCCCTACACCCTGGTTTAGAGAACTTGATGGTAGTCACTCAGTGACTTCCCCAAAAAATCTTAGCAGTCACTCTTCTTTCATCTCACATCCAGGTTGCAATCTGACACACACAACTTTCAGAGCTTTCTGCTCACACACTACAGCTCGTAAGGCCATGCTGAGTTCTCAGCACTTTCTGCTAAATGCAGGTAAAAAGCAGAAACACTGAGGGAAGTATCTCTGTAGCTCATGTACCTGTGAGAGGGAGCCATGGGCACCATGACTTGGCTTTTAAGCACAAGGAGAACAATGAATGACAACACCTATGGATAGCAGGAGCCATCACCCTCCTGAAAACTGTTCTGAAGCTATCCAAAGTGAGAGAGAGGCTTTCCAAAATGACAAGCAGTAACCGTCAGGGAAGGCAGCTGCTGTTCAGTCAGATATGTACTGTTTTATACCTTCCTCAGTGACTGACTGAGAATTCTGCTTCTTGCTCTGAAAAAAGGAAACAGCATCTTTTGTTTGCTTAACCCTGAAAGGCAGAGGAAGTTGAAGACTTTATTTATTCAGCCCTAAGACATGGGAACTTACAGACCATTGTCACTTCCCAAAGAGCATTTGTTTTTATTTTCCTCCTCAGCCTGTGTGGGTTCTGTTTGGCCTTACAGATTTTTCACAGACAGTTTGCTACCAGCCTTGGACATCTGTGACTTGCTTGCACATAGCTGTCAGCTGAAAGGAGGCTCTTTGTAGCAGCATGCAAATAATGATGCTGCTTGATGGCAGAAATCACTCCAGTTTTGATCAAAAAGCCTTATCACTAGATTTGTTTTCCACCTTTTTAATTAGAATGTGTATTATTTCAGAGCACTTTTGAAGTCTGTTACATCAGTATGATGATAGATGGCAAGAAGGAAAGCTGAGGGAACTGGTCATGATCAGAAGTTGGCCAACACATCAGAGCACATGGACTTTGCTGAAGTCATCATTCCATTCCATTTCTGCCTCTGGGAGATTATTTCGCTATTGGATTTCATGACAAATAGCAACCCTTAAGAGAAGAGGGCTCCTTAAGAACCCAGAAACATAGAGGTTATCAAGGGTCAGGCACACAAACAGCTATCTCAAAAGCAGACTGAACACAAGTTCCACTGGGCTACGTCAGACTAAGGACCTATCCAGCACATTTGTAAAAAAATCAAAACTGTCACAGTTGCCAAATCCAGGAAAATGAGCCTTAGATTTCATGAGGGGCTTTCTCATCAGGTCTCTCACTTTTGTTTTGGCCTAGAGCACAGACACCAACCCTCAGTTTAAAGAGAGTGAACGATGGAAGGACTTTCACATATAGAGAACTGTACTGCACAGGGATCCTAAGAAGAGAAAAGGCCTTTTTGGTTTTTGTGCTGCTGCTAAGGCCACCAGTATTCCTGGTGAGGACACACCTGAACAGACACTGAGAGCTGCTCCTACCAAGAGCAAGTGCAAGCTGTGAGAGTCCCTCAGCAAATCCCAGGGAGCACTGCATTCCTGAAAGGGGCTTCTTGGGCCAGACACTGAGCTGGCTCTGTGATACTGCCTGTCCTCAGTCCTGTGCTGCAGAGAGCAGCCCTGCTGGGCTGTGCTGAGCATTCTGCAGACACAGAAGGTTGTGCTTGGGGTGGGATGAGTGGCTCAGCTATGCTGTTCTCTATAGGTTACTTGGATCCAAAGATCCATGTTGTAACCCACTACATTTTTTATAACAGTTAAATAGAGGGCTAATGGCAGATGGTTTCACTTAAACTTCAAGAAAGGCACCGCCTATATGTCAATTTGGACAACATTCTGAATTACAATAAAAGCAAATTTAGGAATGAAACCTACTGGAGACTTAACTGGTCTCAAGTGCATAGTTAGATTTCTAAAATAATAGCTACAATGTAGCATAACAAACATGACTTGCTTGAAAACAAAAGCCTCAGTTTAACTGTAGATTGCAGTTTGTTTTCATTCCCATGAGAAACTGCAAGATATTTCTTCTTGGAGTAACTTCTCAGGAAGGCACACCAATGGTGCCTCCAAAACCACATAGGGTGGGACAGGGACTCCCCAGTTCTGCTTTTTTCCTTCCAGGCTAACCGATGCTGGGGTCCTTAGGTACCACCAGGCAGATTTTCTGTGAGTATTGGAGGTGTTCACAAATTTTGGGGCTTTGACCCTGGGCAGAGGCAGGTCAGGATTGGGCATGGCTGGCTGCAGGGACCAAGGGCAGAGCTGTACCACAGGACAGCATCCAGCAGGGACATGGAAAGGGCTGCCAGAGCATCTGGGGAGGCAGAAAAGGAGGAGCTGCCAGCGAGCATTGACTGCAAACTGGGGGATGGGCCCAGCAAGCTTGGAAAGGGGGTATGACCACAGGGGAAGAAGGAAAAGGGAGCAGAGGTGGAGGATTAACATGTACCAATGTGTAACAAGTTCCTATACTTCAAAAAATTCACCCCTAAACATATTTAACATAAGTTGACATATTAAACATATTTAAATAGGCAAATATGTTTCTGTGCACCTGCACAGTGAGGATCTGGTTCTATCCTAATGCTCACTGAGGGGCATGGGTGATTCAGGCCAACGATGAGAAGGAGCACATGGCACAATGTTACGAGGTAATGGCTGTTTTTACTCTTTCCCAACATAGAGCAACTGAATACTTGAAGGCAAGTTCTTACCTTGAAAATTAGTAACATACTGCTATTGCCTTGTACAAGATCTCCTTTTAAACTTTCATCTTACTGACTGCACACACGTGCATGTACACATCAATTCACTACCTCACAGTACAAGGACTGCCACTTCCCTCCCAGAAAAACTCTTCAGGCCGTAGCTTTGACTCGCTCTGTACACTGGTGAAAACTGCCAGATCACTCTTGCAGAACCATGTCAGGAACCACCATGCAGAGCCATGTAGGACAGCAGTGGACAACTCATTATACTTCGTATTCATTGTCCATACCTGTTCTCTGTCCTTGCAGCCAGTGGTGAGAATGCCTCAAGCCAGGTAAAGGCAGTCTCTAGTGGACCTCAGAAGGCACCAGAACAATCAAAGTGTGATCAGAAAAAGGTGACTGTCCTGCTGGGAAAAGACTGTCCAAGTAGTTCAAAGGGTTGGTTCTGAACTGCCCTGTCAAATATTTCACCTTTGGAAACAGTGTCATGGGTAAAGTTTAGTACACAGAAAAAGACCCTGCAGAAGCAACTGATGAGTTCTGAAAAAGCTTCAAAACAAAGACTTGCATTCCTGTCATCTCCCCTGCCAGGGCTGTGGCAGTAAAAAGGAAGGGCAGGGAAGTGGCAGTAGAAAAGGTTTCCCTTCTTGCACAGAGATCTGGCTGAGGCACATGGAAAGAGAGGACAAATTCTTTCATTGGAAGTTTTGCCAATTTCTCCAAAGGAGACTCGTCCTTTTCCAGCATCCAACTCTCTGCAGGTGCACAAAGAATTAAGGTGGGCTTAAAAGAACAGCAGACAGCTGTGAGGAAAGCCAACTTCCAGATGCTTGTGCAGGACGTCTCCAGTCCCTACAGAGGCAGAATAGGGTGGAGAAGTAATGTTCTCAAAGGAGAGAAATAGATTCTTCTCCAGGCAGAACGTTTTAGGGAATCATTTCCTCCAGGTTATCAATAGTCAAATTAAAAATCAAGCCAAGTTACCTACTGACTCTTGTGTGTCTTGTAACCTTTTCCCTAACACCTGACTGGGTGTCACAGAGAAATCTGTGTTTGATGCCGTTGTTTACTTAACTATATTCTTGTGCCTCATCTGTTTCAACATCTCTGCCCAAATCCCTGGACAATTTTTTTATTTCCTGGATTATGCTGATGTTCCAAAGAAAAATCCTGAAGAACTGAAGAAAATATAACTTCACAATGTTTCATTATTAATGAAGGATAAGATTTGTCACTGGATCCTGATGCATAATTTCCAAATTACATTTACTCCAACAAATGAAAAGTTATTTCAAGTAAAACAGAACTCAGTAAAACGTTAAGAAGAAATAATTTGTAATTTAGAAATAGTGTTTGTACTTCAAGTGATAGAGTGCCCACTTGCATCTGATAATTCAGGTCAGTCAGAAAAGGATTTTTGTAATAGACATAAAAAGGGAATTTCAGGCAGATAAATGTCAAAAATAATTCTGATACATCTAACAAAAATTCCCCTAGGACAGCTGTACAGATTATCACACTCGGCTGTACTGCATGGGAAAGTGCAATTATCACAATGCTGAGAGCCTGAACTGAATCTTTTTTCTTAGTTTATGGAAGTTCACATCATCAGATAATGTTTTCAGCATGCTGGGATTTAACAATAACAATTTGGGTTTATGATTCACATGTACTGTAAAACACAGATGTTTTAAAAAAGCATTATGTGCACAGTTGTTGAGAAAATAAGTTTATACTGATCCAGGGTTCTCAATGCATTTGATGAGTATGGCAGTGACCCTGTGCCCCAAAATGCCCTAACTTGGCAATTCCTCACCATGTGAATTCATGATATATTTGTGCAGGTCATGTCCTGTCTCTCATGTGGGACTGAAATGCTGACCCAGAAGATTTCTGTGCACTAATAAGCCCATGTCCCAGTGCAAAGCTGTTTTCTCTGCTGTCCTGCAGCACGTAACGTGATGATTATTAATCCTGACCATGCAGCACTGAGAGGTCCCACTCACACTGAGTGTTGTATAACAGTGTGGTAAACAGCTGAGGAGGGCCAGGGAAGGCAGTCAGCATCCCAACAAACCAGCAAAGCCAAGGAATTTGCCCTGCTAAGCAGGCGTAGGAGGAACCCAAATGAGGAGATGAGGACAGTCTCCATGGGCTCTGTAAGCTCTGTAAGTCAGAGAAGTTAAACCCCATTCATGTAACCCTTAATCAGCTGGGTACAAATCACCGGTATTGGAGGGCACTCTCCCTGTTCTTGAAGGAGCCAGAATGCACAACTGCTGGCCAGGTCCCCACCTCTCCTCACAGTCTGGGTGACCAGGCACAGAGGATTTGCTAGTACTCTAGCTCCAGTGGGGACCCTGGCAACTAAACCCCAGTAATGACCAGTCTGACCTCTTCTGCAAAGCTGTAATGACAGACATTTGGCCCAAGTTTGCTTTTCATGTACGAGTCAGGCCCATCTCTGAAACTGTTCTCTTATTGTTCTCTTTCTTCTTCTGCACTTACCATTGATGTTTACAGCTGGCAGCACTATAGACATCTTTGGTCTCCTGGTCTTGTTATGTGTGGTGGCTGGCAGTAACAGGTGGTCCTGGAAAAGAGCAGAAAAGATGTGTTAAATCTACTCTCGAAGTAGAGAGCTGGGAAAATGCCTTTCCATTCTCTCCTACTGGCATTCCACACTGAACTGTTTACAACAGCTCAGAAAATTCATATTGATCAGGGAGTCTTCCAAAAGTCACAGCAATTGCTCATGCGTTGTAACTAAGAAGAAATCCCTATTGCATGCAGCAGAATACAAAAAAGCCTTGATCACGTGGAAACTACTACTACTAAGATGGAAACTACTATTAAGCTCTCATTCAACAGAGTGCTTATGTATATGATTAAAGTAATTTAACTTCACTTCAATGATATTTAAACATCTGGTTAAGGACTTTGCCGAATTGAAGCTTTTACTTGCAGAGCTGTTTGTTTTATATGTAAGTCATCTTGCTGTTGTCTCTGTCAAGCCCTACACCCCATGCAGGTGGACTGCACTGCTCAGAGTGGGGATGGGGTGTGAAACACGAGCTCTGCTGACAACACCTTGCAGGGCAGTCGGATGGTAAAGCTGTGCTTTAGTATCTGATCTCTCCTGTGAGGCAGCAGTGCTCAGACTGACTGCCCTAGCTCTGACAGTGAAAGCTGCATCCGTGCAGGAAATGCTCTGGGTACAGACCTGGACTGAAAAGAGAAATGCAGCCTTCCTTCAGGGTTCTCTTGCTGCTGCTGAATGCGGGCTACTCAACCGGCAGCCTGGAAAAATTTGGTTCTTCCCTTATCAAGGGAACTTAAAAGCTCTGGTCCAGGCATCTCCCATCAAACAAGTTTGATGCTCTCCTTTCATGCTTTTCCATACTTTTCCCATACAAACATCTCATACTTTTGGGCAAGGTTCTCTTTTCAGCAGTCAGGGTAACTGCAATTTTGCCATTTTAAAATATAAACACTACACTGTTATATGTAAGACTTGGGGAACCGAGTTACACACAAAGTTAGGTGCTAAATATATAAAGATAATCTGTAGATACTTTACAGAAATATCACTCTCTTTCTCTTTTTTTCCCATCAAAAATTTTCCCCCCCGAAACACCAAATGACTGACCATGAGAAGAAAACATTACTTAAATAAATGTCTGCAAAACACATCTTGGTACCAAAATTATAAAACCACTCTGGTATAATTCTCAGATCACATATGTAATTCCCATTTCACTTTTGAACCGCTTAAGATTAAGACAACATTCACTAAGACAATGACCCTTACATAAAAACTGTTCTTGAAATCCAACACTCCCAAAGGAAAAGGCCAAAGATAAGATGCCCATTAAATTACATTTTGTAACAATGCCCTTGTCATGATTTGATGACTATTTTTATCAGAGCTTAAAAAATGCTTTTACTGTTTGGTTTTTTCTTTTTCAATGCTTCTGAGAGTCCACATCATCATTACCTACCAAACCACAAGTACTTCACAGATGATCACCAGAGAGCCATTACAAGTAGCAACTACTTTTTCCTAACCTATCTGAAGCCTGGTGCGTTAATTTATGCTGCCTTATAATGGCACCTTTATTTACTAAATATGTATAAATTTTATTAAGAACTACCACAAGGTCTTTACAGTTGTATGCAAATGTACTTTGGAGTTGCTGCACAGCCCCCCAGTGATTCAACACCAGCTCTGGAAAAAACAGACAAACAGAAAGCTCTAAACCCAGACTGCCACCAGGAGCTAATGTGCAAGTGGCACACATTGTCTGGAAGCTGCCCATCTAAAAAGAGACATTTTATAAATCTGGAATGGGTGAAATTTAACCATCTCTCTAACCATCTTTACCTTTCATATGCACTGTGACAATCAGTGCAAACTTGCAAAGTTACCTAACCACCCTCATTCTACATTGAAGTCAAAGGGTATGCTGCAGAACATCTGATATTTTGACCACAGTTAGCCACCCACAACATTCTCAAGCCCAAAAGTCTTCAAACAGTCCAAACCTTTTATTTAAAAGCAATATATAATTAATTTTAGGCCACAGAAATGAGTGTACAGATTAGTGATTTGGAAGCTATTAGATATTTAGAAGCACTGTTTGAATGAGTTTCTAAAGTGTCCTGTGCTGTTCTGAAGGATGCTGAATTGCATCCCAGAGGAGGCTGTGACACTGTCACTCATCCCTGATTTTAAACAGTTGACCAAAAAAACCCCTCCCTAAATTAAAATACTGTTTGTGATATTAACACATGGTACAAAACTGAAAATGAATAAAAGCAAGTTTTGCAAGTCAGCATCTGGCTCAGAAGCATGAGTGTCAAACAAAGGCAGAATAAATCAGAACTATTACCCAACAACAGATGGCTTTGGCTTGGACCAGGAGCTGCACTTAGATGACAGCTTAAATAGTTGAAGCAGACCTGAGACTGCTGGCAGAATGACTGAAAAAATATCAGCCTGGAAAGAATATTTCAAATGAGACCCTTGCTTCAGCATTCTCATTTTGCTTTTGATCATATCTGCAGTTTTGTGATACTGAAGCCAGATGAGCTGGACAGATAGATACAGACACAGATACTAAAAATCCAGCCACAAACACATTACCTTAATTTAATAAGGCTCAACAACACATGGAACTGCAATAAGGATTGTGAGGTTTCTTGCCTATCAGATCAGTATTACCAGGGCTCTAGTAAAGATGAAGCTTTAGAGCCTCATATATCTCTAACCCTACAGTCAACTGGCAATGGAAATCCTGTTCCACTGTGCTAATACATTCCAAAAGTCCTGCTGCTCCTGCAGCCTCAGTCTCACCACATATGGTTTGGTACTCAAAGTCCCTCCTACCTAGATGCATGAAAATATGCAGACATTTTAGCTTTCATTTCCATTTTCTCATTAAAAAATTGGTTTTAACTCTCATAGCTTAAGGACATAAAACATCATCACTGCATATATCCATGAGGTTTCATTAAACAGGGGAAAAATACTAGTCATGGGTCTTTTTTATTTCATTTTGTTTCTTAAACTATCATCACTTCTAAGCTGGACTCTTGGCCTTTAAATTAATGGAACTGGCAATATTGCTTGTTTTGGCTTTTGCAGTCCATATCCCATCAGCCACAGCATCTCCCTGGGAGCAGTCCTGCACCTCCTCCATTCCTGCCTCACTGTGTGACAGAAACACACAGGAATTAATCCTCACAGTATGCCCAGGATGGAGGAGAATATTGCAGGGAATGTTTGGAGGAGAGGTGCAGGCATCTGAGGGAACCCACGTGACACGGGACACAAAGGAGCGGATTTCCAGCCCCGCAAAGCTCTGCTCTCCCAGCAGGAGCTGTCTTTCCTCCTGTCCTAGGGGTTACTGTCTGTCAAATCATCTCCCCCAGATTTTTCTTACCTTCTTAGTTGTCATGCTTAGGTATGGATAAGTATTTTTCAGAAGGCTTTTCTGAGGTTTTAATTAATGACACTGGATTGAGATGTGCTTTGTTAGAGCATATTGAGCACATCTGCCTGTGAGAACACTGCTAGTCTGGCTGCTGCAGGGCGGGAGAGCCTCTGACCCTTCCCAGTGGCCTGGAGAACATACCCTGCACAGTACAGATGTGATCCAAGGCTCCAGGAACACAGCCCCCACCCCACTTCCCACAAAGACTTTGTTAAGATGTCCAACGAGCCCTGTTCTTCATTAAGAGATCCATCTCTGACAAACCAAGGATAATCTTTTGCAAAAACAAGTGACATTTGCTGCTTTACAGCAATAAAAGCTCCGAGGAGACTGGATTAAAATACCAAAGGAAAACTTTAATGTGCTGTTCTGGTAATTTGCCTTGATGAGGAGATTTGATCTTTACCATTGCCTTGGAGACCAGCTCTGTGCAAGAATATTGCAACCAACAAAGGCAGCTGCCAGAGCAGAGGGGGCAAATGAAGCCAGGCGTGCCAAAGGGCACTGTGTCCAGCAGCTTCCCAAGGCTTCTTATAGCAAACAAACACTGGAGCTGGGCATTTTTTCATCTCTGTTTATGACTAAGAAGTCTCCCAGGGAATTGTGTGCCTCAATCTCTTCCAGCCTGAATCTCCCCACTGTGGTTCCAGGACCACATCGCAGCCCTGCCAATCCAGGCTGAGAAGCTCCCCACATCCCACGGAGGGGCCATTTTTCTTCAATGGCACAACTTCTGGCAGTGTTCAACTCCTCCTGACAGCTTAAAACCTTATCTGTTCACTGTCTGACCATACCTAGAGATCTCAAGATGAAGCACATAGAAAACAAGTGCTTTTCTGATCATACAAAAACTGTGCATCAAATCCATGCATTGTCTTTTGAATCTATTTTTTCTGAACATCTTCAGGGATTTCAAGCCAATGACATGACACTGGACCTTCTTTACAGGTATGCTTTGGAAAATACAAAAAATGTGCAACAAAAATGTGCTCTCCCAGGCCCAAAATCCTGAGTGCCACTTCAGAGAACAAATACTCCAAGGAGCTAGACTTCTTAAACCCCTGGGCTGACAGAGCCCATAAACCGGCTTTTTTTCCACAAACCATGGATTTCACACATAAAAAAAAATTCAGGATCATTGTTTCAGGCTTTCTGCTGTTGCCACAGATGTGATGTGTCTGTCCTGTTCCTACAAAGGCCACTGACTTGGGCCTGAGCAGCATGCCAGCCTTTGGCACACAACTCCTGGCCAAGACATGGTACCTGAGAACTTCATTCTCAGGAATCCAGGGCTGCATTTCAGCAGCTCTCTGATACAAAAGGAAGCTGTTCCCCAGGGAACAGATCTCATCAATGTGCACTCAGAGCCACGGGGCTGATCCTCGTCTACCCCAGCAGTTCCCAACACTGCAAAGCACAGAGCAAAGACCAGGATGTAAATGGGAGTCAGGTCTTGGCATTTCTGGTTTCCTCAGCCAGTTCAAAAAGGACATGTATGAAAGTTTATAAATTTGTAGAGGAAATGGCTGCATAATTTCATTATTAATTCATTTGGGGGATGGCAACCACATGGTGCCCTGAGGTTACACCACAGTGGATGCAGCACTGGTCCATCTGAAAATGCCAGAAGTTCCTGAAACACTGCCTTTGCTATCAGTGGATGTTAAACAGGGCAGAAATGCAGAAAGGAGGGTGCCTTTGGAAACATTTCTGACCCTTGTATCTGAAAAGCATGAGGATGGTTTTAAAAACAGAAAAAAAAAGAGAGGAAATCAACTAAAACCTCTACACAAACTGTGACTCATAGCCACCACTCTTGCTCATAATATTATGAACTTAGTAAAGATGACTTGTTTTTAAAGTTGATGTGTTGAGATTTTTTGTTTGGGTGGTTTCTGAGGTTTTTTTTAAAAGGTAGACCTTAGAAATCCAAGGAGATTTACTCACAGGATCCTTACAGGGAATCCATGACATGAAGGGTATGGGAGCAGGTGAAAGATGGGATTATGACTACAAGGAACCCACAGAAAACCCACAATAAAATTTCACAAGGTATCAGCCTCTCTGCAGCAGCTCTCAATAGCCCACCCTGAGAGCAGCTTTACCACTTTACATTCAACAATACCATTTAACTTAATTTGAAACTGTACCAGTCCTACCTATATTAACCTTGATGTTAGACAGCACATATTAACACAGTTAATATAATTATATATATAAATATATATGAAATAATAAGAGCACACTTAACAAAGAGAGATTGTAATTGAGAATTCAACCCCTAATCAGAGTCTAATTACTTTCCTAGGTTTTAAGCCCTTTTTGAGGGAGAAGGGGGAGAAGATTGTCCCAGAACAAGAAAGCTCCAGAAAGCAGTGGGAATAAAGATTCTTTTTCTGCTTTTATTTTTGCCAGAATGGCTCCATTTCATCCCAGAGTTGCTCCAATCCCAGTGTTTCTGTGCACAGGTGGTTTTTACAACCTATACTTTGCACATAGTGATGGAATGAAGGGATGAGATATGATTTTTATTTGAGTGTTTTACCAGAAATAGCTCAATCCCACAGTCAATAAAATGTTCTGTAGTGTAAGATGACACCTTTCTGCCATTCCCAGACAAATTTTCATACATAAAACCTAACTGCACTTTGGAACAGCTTCTAGTCACTGTCCCTGCAGAAGAAGGAGTTGCTATCCAGTCTAGTTCCCACATGAGAGACTTTTTAATGAAGAAGTCTTTAGTGCCTTTAAGTGTAAACTGTGCTACTGCCAGATGTGATATGGCCTGGGCTCCAAAAACAAACTAACTGGAAAGCACCTCGCTGTGAGTCAGAGAGCCTTGTGAAAATCCCAGAGACCTCAGAGGAACGGAAAATACGCTCTGTCCCAAGCTTCCTTTGGAGGAGTTTCCCCCCCTCCCTTCAAAGGCAGCACTGCTGCTTGTCCACAAGCAGGGCTCAGCCTCGGAGCATTTTCTCTGGGTAAAGGAGGATCAGCAGCAAGGGATCTCTCCTGGATTAAGAACTAGAAAGGTTATGGAGACTACCAAGGATAGCAGAGACCTCCTGGGAACCATGTCCTTTGCAGTTCACAAACATGCAAAGCATTGTGGAGGTGCACAAAAGGCAGCTGTAAAGCAGGTGTCATAGAAAGGTGAAAACTACTGTTATACTGTTCAATTTCTCTATTTGCATGGTTTATAATGCCTTTGTTCAACATACAAAACTGAAGAGGAGGAATCATGCCTTAAGATATCACTGAAATAGGCTAGTAATCAGGTATCTATAGACTCTACCCGTGGGCCTCTGAGAAGGCACCACACCTCCCTCCAGGAAGTGGAACATGAGCACACTTTCAAAGACACACTCATTAACCCTCTGTCCTCCTGAAACATCCATCTCCATTCTGTTAAAGTGACACCAGAGCTGCAAAATTACCAGCTTCTCTCAAGCGTTCCTCTGCAAATCCCTCATTCTGGAATTACCCAAGATGAACCCGCCTCATTTCCATCCAAGCTATTTCAGTATCATTTTTGACTTGCAAGACATCCGAAATAACAGGCACTAAATATCACCATCCTTGCCCTGCGGATAGGGAATGCCCCAGAAAATCACAGTCTGCAGAACCTTGAAAGAAGCACAGCAACACCAGTCCAACTGCAAGGAAGAATAAGGTGAAGGAACCCCATTTGGACTTTATTTCTATCACCAATGTACTTTTCCTTGTAGTTTTGTCTTTTTTGATTTGAATAAGAAGGAAAAAGGCCATGTGAACATGGAGAGCACAGGACAGAGACTGGACAGAAATCCTGCCAATTAAACTTGTCTGCAGAACTGCTCTGCAGACAGTAAAGAACAATGCATGCATTTGCTATGATGTAATTTTGGTTTGGCAGCAGATTAAAAAAAAATTCCTAAATGCGAAGTAAGAGGATGTGAGGGACAGAATTTTATGTTTAAGTAAACAGTTTTGGTTAAAATCGTATAGGAATGTTCTAAAGGACTTAAAAGTGCTCTGATAATTTGTGTGTGTGGTATTTGTGGAAATTACCTGAGTTTCAAAACAAACTACAAAAGGTATGTCTAGCTGACTTAGTTCTGTGCCTCTGTGAAGGAAAAAGAACCACAGCTTGTACTGGTGGAAAAGTTTCTCCATTATGTTTGATAAGGATCAGATTTTCTTCTAAAGGCTCTCTCAATCTAACCAGCATCATAAAATTAAAAATGTTTGCTTCAAATTATTTGAAAATTACATTTCTCTGCTGTTTTCTGTCCTTCCAGGAGCTATAGAAGCACAGAAAAGCAGTTCATCTGTAACTCCCAGCTGAGACTGTCAACTGTCTTTGCAGATTTTACGAAGTTGTAAGACCCAAAAGGCATTAATTGTTTTATTACTACTACCAATAAAAAGAAATACCCCTCCCTCTATAATTCACTGCAGCAGAGCTCTGCTTTTGCATAGCATCTGCAGGCTATTAGTTTTGCAACTGCAATCTGTAATTGCAAAAACATGTAATTTAGGTAGGGCATGTGAATCCAGTCCAGTAAAACCAAGAAAGATATAATCCAGATTCTTTGCTTCTCTCACAAAACATTAACCTAAAGTTTCTATATTCATCAGCAAGATCTCAGGTCTTCTACAGAACACAAANAGAGGAAATGGCTGCATAATTTCATTATTAATTAATTTGGGGGATGGCAACCACATGGTGCCCTGAGGTTACACCACAGTGGATGCAGCACTGGTCCATCTGAAAATGCCAGAAGTTCCTGAAACACTGCCTTTGCTATCAGTGGATGTTAAACAGGGCAGAAATGCAGAAAGGAGGGTGCCTTTGGAAACATTTCTGACCCTTGTATCTGAAAAGCATGAGGATGGTTTTAAAAACAGAAAAAAAAAGAGAGGAAATCAACTAAAACCTCTACACAAACTGTGACTCATAGCCACCACTCTTGCTCATAATATTATGAACTTAGTAAAGATGACTTGTTTTTAAAGTTGATGTGTTGAGATTTTTTGTTTGGGTGGTTTCTGAGGTTTTTTTTAAAAGGTAGACCTTAGAAATCCAAGGAGATTTACTCACAGGATCCTTACAGGGAATCCATGACATGAAGGGTATGGGAGCAGGTGAAAGATGGGATTATGACTACAAGGAACCCACAGAAAACCCACAATAAAATTTCACAAGGTATCAGCCTCTCTGCAGCAGCTCTCAATAGCCCACCCTGAGAGCAGCTTTACCACTTTACATTCAACAATACCATTTAACTTAATTTGAAACTGTACCAGTCCTACCTATATTAACCTTGATGTTAGACAGCACATATTAACACAGTTAATATAATTATATATATNAAGTAAGAGGATGTGAGGGACAGAATTTTATGTTTAAGTAAACAGTTTTGGTTAAAATCGTATAGGAATGTTCTAAAGGACTTAAAAGTGCTCTGATAATTTGTGTGTGTGGTATTTGTGGAAATTACCTGAGTTTCAAAACAAACTACAAAAGGTATGTCTAGCTGACTTAGTTCTGTGCCTCTGTGAAGGAAAAAGAACCACAGCTTGTACTGGTGGAAAAGTTTCTCCATTATGTTTGATAAGGATCAGATTTTCTTCTAAAGGCTCTCTCAATCTAACCAGCATCATAAAATTAAAAATGTTTGCTTCAAATTATTTGAAAATTACATTTCTCTGCTGTTTTCTGTCCTTCCAGGAGCTATAGAAGCACAGAAAAGCAGTTCATCTGTAACTCCCAGCTGAGACTGTCAACTGTCTTTGCAGATTTTACGAAGTTGTAAGACCCAAAAGGCATTAATTGTTTTATTACTACTACCAATAAAAAGAAATACCCCTCCCTCTATAATTCACTGCAGCAGAGCTCTGCTTTTGCATAGCATCTGCAGGCTATTAGTTTTGCAACTGCAATCTGTAATTGCAAAAACATGTAATTTAGGTAGGGCATGTGAATCCAGTCCAGTAAAACCAAGAAAGATATAATCCAGATTCTTTGCTTCTCTCACAAAACATTAACCTAAAGTTTCTATATTCATCAGCAAGATCTCAGGTCTTCTACAGAACACAAATCTTGGATTCCCAGAATTACTGCTCAGCTGGAGATTGCCCCAAAAAGTACACCCAACCCCAACTACAGTGGGGAATGCTCCTATCAGCAAACACCTTTTTTGTGCTGTTCTGCCTTTTGCAGCCCAGAGCCAGCCAGTGCACAAAAACGGTACAGTTCCATGGACACACTTCTTGGAGTGGAGCATGATCCCTTCAGATCACATTCCCATGAAACAGAAGCTGCATGGCTAAAAAGAAATTGATGCCAGGCTTTCTCCAAATGCTGGCTCAACATAGCACTGCAGTTCCAAATCCATTGGCTAATACAGCTGTCCTCTGCTTTCTCTTTCGGCTCACTTCAAAGGACAGGGAAGTACCAGAACACTTTGATCTCGCTTTGTGGTGAGATCTCCATTCTGAGGGCTCTTCAGAGCTCACTTGACAATGCCACAGCCAACTCACTCACTGTCAGCAACAGCCTTCCTCCACACAAGAGGCTGGACCAGAGGGCTCTTCCAAGCAGCATTTCCAAGATCCATAAGGACTTAGGCTCAAATTTGGAAGTCTGTCAAGATCACACTTCTACCTTAACTTTTCCCTGTCTTGCTGACTTGCAGACCTTTCATGAAAAGACTGTATGAGAAAGATGCTGATAGCGATCAGGGTCACAAGGATATCAAAGATAGCAATCAGGGTTAAATACACATGAGAAACAATCAGGAATAGCTGCATAAGTCCAGGAAAGGTCACACAGCCCATGCTTGAACACTCTTCTGGCAGAACAATTTCCTTTCAAAGAAGGAGAAAGGAGGCTTTCTTACAGAGCAAAAATGCCCACACATGCAGGCAGCTGGGGATTCAAGAGCACTTTAAAATCCTAACCAGAAACAACTGTTAAATAGAGTCAAGACTTCAATCTTTTTTAAATCAAGGCAATTAATTTGATCACAGTGTGTTCAGTCCTACAACACATATGGCACAAGATCCAGCCCTAATCTGAAATTACTGTCTTCTTGCCTCCTGCAGCAACAGAAAGAATTTAAAGCTCCCATTCAAGCTCCACACTATGTAAGACAGCTGCTGCAAGCCAAGGTCACCTGCAGTTGTGAATGCAGCAGACTCAGCATCTCAGCTCAGCTAAACAAGCTGAGACAGTCAGAATTTGGACACAAGATGCGGGATTCAATCTGAAGGGCAACTTTTATTAAGTGGATCCAAACATGTTCCCATGCAAAGAAAAATTATATCTATAATACATATATATCATATTCTACACATATATATTACTGGTGCACAGAATATACATTCTTGGATTCCCAGAATTACTGCTCAGCTGGAGATTGCCCCAAAAAGTACACCCAACCCCAACTACAGTGGGGAATGCTCCTATCAGCAAACACCTTTTTTGTGCTGTTCTGCCTTTTGCAGCCCGTAAAGCTTTGGGTAAAAATACTTACTCCTAGACTGCAAAACTTCATTTTACAGAAGCTGTTAATAATTCTAAAAAGTGTGCACCTGGTCCATCGTTTGACACAATAGGACTCAACTGTTCATTAGCCTAAAAACCGAGCACACACAGATGGCATTCTTGAGTTGAACACCTGGGATTTATCTTAAAACACATTTCAGTGCCTGCAAAGAGAGCATATATGTCCTTTTCAGCCAGGATATCCTGTACTGGATTCAGATCTGGTTCGAGGGAGTAAAATTACAACTGTAGCTTACATCTCACAGTCACTGCAACTTTCTCCCTTTCCTGATCCATCCACTAATCTGTCATTGTTGCCAGCTTGCTGGAAATACATTCACTGGGAGGGGTAAACAAACAAACTGAAAGCAAGGCTAATGACAGGAGATAAGTCTAACTCAGATCAAACCAAGTGGGAGCCAAACTCAGGGTGCTCCTCTCTCTTCTCCCTGTTGGGACAGCCCCACTTTGCTGCTGCTTGCCCTTGAGGGCCTGTCCTGGCATCAACTGGGAGAGTTATTTTTCTTCTTAGCAGCTGGTACAGTACCTGTTTGGAATTTATCTAAGAACAATGCTGGTAATACACCGATTTTCTGGCTGTTGCTGCGTAGAGCTTACCCTAAATCAAGGACTGCTGGCTCTCTCATGCTCTGCCAGTGAGCAGGTGCACTGCTGGGAGCCTGGACAGCTGATCCAAACTGGACAAAGGGATATCCCATACCACAGAATGCTGTGTCCAGTACCCAATCTGAGGAGGACTGGCCAAGACTGCTGCTTGGGACAGGCTGGGCATCAGTCGGCAGGTGCTGAACAACTGCACTGCATATCACTTGCTCCTCTCCTCTCTCTCCTTTTCATCAGAATTATTACTACTTTTATTATCATATTTATTTTATTTTAATTATTAAACTGTTTTTATCTTACAAGGTGCATTTTTTTCCTAGTTCTCCTCCCTGGTGGGGAGACAGGGCATGAACAAGTGACTGCATGGTACTCATTTGCTGGATGGGGTTAAACCATGGCACTGTCCAAGAGCAGACAGTAGCAGCTTGATTCTCATCTGCAGCCAGAGAGATGCTGCTGGTGAGAGCAGAGCAGATGTACAGGAAATCAGCAACAAATCTTTCCTAATTGCGGAAGTTGCATCAGTTACACAGAAATACATCAGAGGACTGGAAAGTTTGGGTTAGAAGTGTTTGTTATCCCTCAAATTCCTGGAAAAAAGCAATTGACCATGAGTTAATTTTCAGGGGGTCTCCTGCTCCCCCCATCCTTTACCCTCATATGCTTGGGGTGCCTGAATCTCTCTCTAAACCTCTATGAAGTTAACTCCACTGAGATGGAAGTAATCACCTCCCAAGCAGCAGCAAGAAATGGTGCTTTAGGTCACAAGTAGAAAGCTGTTTTATAAACAGAGGCAGTACTTTTAGTAAACTGCCTTTGACCTGGTTTTAGAAATACAGGCCTCATTTGCATTGTCAGTACCTGCTGGGTAAAGTGGCTTTGAAAGCACCTTTCTACAGAACCTAAAGAGTTGAGTGCTCTTTCTTCTCCACCAATCTGACATTTTCTCTCCTCTGATTTCATGGCTAAAAGTGGTTTCCCCCTCCTTCCACATTATGTCAAAGTTGAATAAAAGAATACCTTCATATAAATATAATCACCCACATTGCAAGTGCCACTGCCAAACCCACAAGAATAGAGCAACACGGGATATAAGGAAAAAAACACACCCAGATAACACAGAAATAATCACTCTTGTCAGTCAGCAGACGGTGGCATTTTTGCCTGAACCCCCCAGTTTTACCTAGAGCTCTGCAATGGCTTCAGCTCAGAGCTGGGTGGGTCTCTGCACATCCTGGCAGCAGGGACAGGCAGAGCTCCTGGGCTGGCCATGGCTGGACAGTGGTCTGGCACACTCAGGCCACAGCTGGGGCTCCAAAGTCAAGCTGCCTCCTGTTTTCCCCAAAATGTTGGTACACAGACAACAAGGTTTTAATATCCAGGATGCAGTGGGTTGAATCCAAGTTTGATGGCAGCATTTTAAGCTGTGCAATATGTATCGCATTACAGCTGCTTGTTGGAAAGATGTTTCTCATTCTGCAGATCCCGGGACATCTGTATGGCTAAGGATTCATCAACTATTAATAGCTTCTTCTAATTAAAGATATATCCAATATAATAATTTTAAAGAAGTTATTGCCTCTGTTACCAATAATCTCAGTTAATAGAGTATGAAGTTTCCTTTCTTTTTTTGCCTATTGATTTGTATTTAGCCCAGCCTGACAAGCTTCCTTCTTTTCACATTTGTAGCTAAGTTTCCCTTCTAAGTTTCACTTCTAAATCTCAATTCTGAGTCCAGATTTTTTGCCAAATGTCTGCACTGTTTGTATTTCTAGTCTTGCTGAGGAAGACGTAAATCAGTTTTAGAAACAGAGATCATTTTATAAGCGAAAAAGGACTACAAACACTTAGCGCTTTCCCCTAAAAAGAACCCCTCAAACCAAAACAAGAAAACAAACTGATGGAAAATGGTCTTAAAAGCATATATATGGTACATGATTAACTCATACTTAGAAGCAAAAAGGATCTTGGATGCCTGACATTGAGGATTCTTCCTTAATCACCCCCAAGCTGCCTTAAGTGCACTTCAGAATGGCTGGGCCTGAGCAATCTGATCCCCATGACCACCTAAAACAGGAGGGCTCCTTCTCCTTCCCTGCCAGCCTCTGGCAATTGTCAGACTCTCTTGGAAGTTCCCTGAAATTCTCAGGCTGTTTTCCCACCAAGACAATAAAATGGCCCGAAGAGGGATCTGACCTGAGTATTCACAGCCAAGAAACTGGCAGGGAAAACAGGAATCCTTCCTTTCTGGTGATAATAAACCAAGTAAATGACTCATTGGTCTTCACCCTTAGAAAGTCCTGGGATCTGCTCATGTAGCCAGGAAAGAAAAATCATCCAGTTTTGAACAGTGTGAGAGTACTTCAGTGCTGTAAAAGCCACCACACAAGCCAACTGTACTTGTCCACTGTACAGCTTGTAGAAAACAACAGTTTCCACAGAAAAAGCTTTCTCTTGTGACAATAGTTTACTTGGATCCTGCTCTGAAGCCTGATGATGGATAAACAGAGGTATAAACTGGTGCATGATCATCACACTGCTTGTCTATCTTGTGACTATGCATGTGAGTAACTGCCTGTCTGCCACAGCAACTGAATTAGCAAGATCACAGGCACCAGATTAGATAAAAGAGAGGGAAAGGTCAGCTCTGGGAAGATAAAAACGTGGAGATGCTTGCTAGCACACTACTCAGAAGACATCGGGCTATAGCTCTCAGGCTGGGCCTGTGTCTCTTCCTGCAGAGTAAAAAGTTTTCTTCTGTCAGTACTTGCCAGCTCTCCACCACATTTAGAACACAACAGCTTGAGCAAATAGAAGCCTTTAATCTCCCCACGCAGGGTGAGATTAATTTTTTCCAGCTTTAGTTGTCTCACAGAGTTATCTGGGCTCCCTTTAAAACCTGCAGAAGAAAAGGCACCTCTGGAAGGAAATCCAGTCCACGCAATGGTAGGTGTTTGGGACAGGTGGGCAAAATTGAGAAGAGATTTTTTTGCTCCATTAAGAAGAGAAGGAGCCTCGAGTGGAGCTTGAGAATTTGTGGTGCATGGTAATCCATAAAGTAGCGACAGCAATCTGTAAAATGATTTAAGAAAGCAAGCCAGACGCAAAGAAATTAAGGAAGAAAAACAGAGGTATGAGAGGAACACTGCAAATTAAGCAAATCTAAGCCTTTATCAGTGCACTTCTCATTTGATGTGTGCCAGTAACTTAAAACATCTACAACTACAGTAAATGCTTTTGTACATTTTGTTCGTGGAACAAGAAGTCTTGGGTTAATTACAACATTTTCTACAAACATCCTGCAAAGTATGATGCAATCATATCAGAGAACCACAGAAGCTCTGTTTTCATAAATTTGAGTTTTAAAAATGAAATGCCCCATTGACAACATTTCACCGAGCCACTGGAGTTTCCAGATTTTTTGTTTCAAGATACAGGGGACTTTCAGGTCAAAAAAAGCTCTACCAGAATCCTAACCACAGGATAAAGATCTGAGGAATGATGATCTGAGGAAAAGTTTTAGATGAGTACATACATCATTGTTCTCTTAAACACTGAGGATACAAATAGTATGGCAAAATAACTGATTTCACTATAAGGATAGCATCAATTGCATAGGTACTTTTTTAACCACCTGAATTATACTTCCATATGAACTCTCCCCTCTTTTCTTACTCCTGTACTTGTTTTAATTCTACACAAAACAGTTAATCATCTTGGACTCACCCTAATTTCTGCAAAATATCAGGGTACTGAGCACCCTGAAGGTGCAAGCCTTCTCTTCTAGCTGGAGGGCCACTCAGCTTGCCATTAACCAGTTTAATGTGTGCAGTCACTACTCTCTTCATTACCTCAACTCATCAACAAAAATACCTTATCAGGCTCTTAATGTCCAGGTCTACAGAAGAGCAAGAGCCTGAGGCTCCTTCCTCCTGGTATATGTGCTCCCTTTCACTTCCCTCCTGCCCTGTGAACCTCTTCTGGCTCTGCAGAGCTACCCCTGACCCACATAAATCAGTGTGAACTCCAAGCAGTCCCCAGGCTGCAGGTCATTTCCCCCCCTATCCCCCTGATCCCACACAGATCTGTTTGTGAGCACACCAAGAGCACACACAGCCCTGTAACAACTGCACATGCCATTACTGGGAGGGAAACACAGACCAGGAGCACAGCAACACATCCTCTGATGGGCCAGATTCAACACTGTAACTTCCACAAGCCTATGCAGCTGCACCAAGGCTTTGTCAGGACATTTTCAATCAGAAAAAGCACTGCAAGCAGGCAGAGGTGATCTGTAACAGAATTGGACAGAAAGTGCCACAGCTGAGGTACAGGGTTCTAGTTTCCTTCCTTCAGTCCACACCAGCCTTGTTCTAAGATGCCTTTTTCCTAGGAGAATTAAGGTCCCAGAAGTGACTTTTATAAGCAAACAGGTAAATTCTTAAATCAACCATCAACATTTGGAGAGACTAAGTCATAAGGGTGTCAGTTTTGATTCACATGAAGAGGTACTTCTCTGCAGGACAGTGCTGGTTAGAACTGCCAGGAGAGCAGAGGAGGGATGGAGTGCTGTAGGGAATTAAATGTAATTATTTGAGAACTTACAGGCCTCTCTGGCCTATCCTGCACTCTTTACATGCATATATGTGCATGACAATGAGACTGAGGGACATACATGCTTTTTACATGCACTTCTTACGTCCTTTTGACAAGTGCCATGCTGTGGTAATTCCCTCCTCCTTGACTGCCACACCAAGCCAACACCAACCAACTCTAACCCCAAAATAGAAATACCCTCTCTCTGTCCTGACATTGCTGTTTACCCAGCTGGCTTCACACCCTTTTTTCAGCATTTGTAGTACCACACTTGTGTTTAGCCTGAACCTAAAGCTTCTTTCTGCTTGTGTAAATATAGTTATTTACACTTTTTCTTATTTTCCTAGAGCCGCAATTACCTGCTTTTGCCAAAATTTTACACCAAGCAGACTGCTGCATCTGTTGCTTTTCTCCAAGTGACAGCACGTTCATGTCTAGTTTCACTTTTGTACACTATGTTGGCACTTCGGAAACTGAGCTTGAGAAGTCAGGAAACTTCATGCCTGGATTGCATGCAGCACCTCTGCTGCCTGCTGGAGAGATGAAGCTTACAGCTGGTTAGCAAATGCCAAACAGATGGTCCAGCAAAAGCAAAGAGAAACCCACAGTGATACTTCCCTGGTGCTAAGGAGATGCCCTACTGGAGATGGTGGTCCCAGATTACCTGAGACAGCAAAATGGTTTCTTTTCAGTCACCTTATCCAGGAATCACCTGCCCACTGATTACCTACTGAGTTCCTGATGAAAAACTCCAGGCCCGAGTGCTCAGGACTGTTCTTCGAAAGGACAAGAGCTCCACACTGATTTCCTGGAAAGGAGATTAGACGAGGGCCTCCCAGATGCTAACAAGTGACTCAGCCTAAGAATCTCCACGCTGAGGAACAGCTTGGGAATATGCACTTCTAGAGTCTCAGAGGAGAGCACTGTTTAACACACAGGAGCCTGGTAGGACTCAGATCCAGAGAGGAAGGGCTGTGTACCTTCCTCACACAGCACAACCTCTCCGAGCTCAGCTCAGACCACTCTCCTCGTATTGGACATTGTTCTCTGTGAGTCAGCTGACACTTCCAACCTTGTTTTGGACAGTCAGGAAACCAAGGAGCAATAATAATCACTTATGCAATACTTGGTGGCCCTTTGCCAAGCAGATCCAAGGGCAGTGGCCCATGGCATTTAGCAGGCAGGCCACTTCTCTGCAGCATCCTCATGGTTTGAGCTGTGCATGTGCCCCTCCTGCACAGCCTTGCCTTCTCTCCATGAAAAGCACTTTCAAGTGCCAGAATTATTCACGAGCACATTTTAACATTTGCAATCAAAACACAAAGAGGATTTTCTGAACAGTGGTTTCCAGCGTGAAGGATCTCTCAGCTTAGCCCACAAAGCCCAACAATCTCTATCAAACGTGCTGGCAAAACTGGAGTTCACTGCAAGGTGAGGAGCAAGCCGTGCCAGGCACGAGGCAAAATGAGCTCTTCTCACACCCATTACCATCCCAATAGATAAACCACAAGCAACTAGGAGACCCAGAAGTTGAAAACAAGTTTTATGTTCCACTTTCAAGCAGTTTCAAAGCCAGTTTAAAGATAAAAATGTACAGTTAATTCTATCACACTTCTTGTCCTAGGAGTGTCAGCTATTTAAAAATAAAACCGGGAAGAGTTCTGTTCAGTCCAGTGGGAGGTGATGATAATCTGCACACACTCATAGCAGCACCTGGGCTCTTACTTCATAAAATAAGCTTTGTGTGCTGTCCAGCTAAAATTCTGGCAAAAGGATTAATTCCAACTGGAAGAAAATAACTTCATCTGACCAGAATTAACTCTAGAAGTGTGTCTAAGATTTTAAATAATGGTCTCAAATGTAATACTGCAATAATTAACATTCACTAAAAGATAGGACACTAATGAAACTGAACCCATCTGATTTCTGCATGTTTTACTTTTATGCCAGCTCTGTCCAGAGTGTCAGATATAAAAACTGAAAATGAACAGAAAAAATATCACTAGTCCAAAGCTGTGGAAGTGTGAAGTACAACTAAGAAAGCAAGCATGGGTACTTTAATGTGCTCTGTCATGTGCATATACTGCCTTCAAGGCAAATGAAATATCATCAAGGTTATTTTTTCAAGCAGTTTATTCCTACCAAATTCAAGTCAGTGTCTTACTGGCTGCTGCAGTTCCAGAGCTGAAGCTATAATTTATGTCTCTGTACAGTTAGGGCTTGGTCAGCATTTATCCCATAGTTAAATGCTGCTACAGATCATAAGCAAGAGCCCATCACTCTCTTCTGGGAGCTGTTCTGAATAATCTGAGTAAAATTTTCTCAATGAATACCATGCTATCACTAAAAAAAGATGCACTATTATCTGGCATAATTAAAGTATTATTAATGCATTATTGAACTCGGGTTATTTCCTGAAGGAAGGGAACTGCTTCAGAGCTGCATATTTTCACCACCTGCTCTAATTGAACACACATTAATTGTCTGTGGATAAACTTGTGCTCCTGTTCACTTTGTTGGGAGCAATTGTCTGTTCTGTACTCCTATTAAGTGCTGTTCTGTATTCTCATTAGGTGAGATACTGCAGTCACTTCCTTTACTGAGACAATTTCCACTTTATAATCATATCTTCCTCCCACGCTTCCCAATTATACTCCTCTAGCCTATGTCCACACCAACTTCATAAGCAGTGGGTCTTTTACAGAGGTTTTCCAAAACCAACAATCTTCCTTTCCTTCTTGCCCACAGCTCTTTGTCTCTCAAGCATGCAGCACATTTTAAATACATGTATGCTGTTACTGGTCACGTCTGTCTGCAACCGCTTTGGGTTCTGGAGACATTTTCTGCAGAATGTTTTATTTTCACTATAATTATCTGCAGTGTATGTTGTCCTTCCAAATACTAGTTTAAAAATAACAAACTATTAGTTAGATCTGGGACATGTAAAGCTGAAAAAAGTTCAGTGACGGCATTAATATGGTTCATGAAGTTCCAGCAACTATAGAGAGGACAAATGAATCAAGACTATACACACAGAACCCAAGAGGAACTTTTGCTTCATGCCAGACATAATCAAGTTGACTTTTCTGTCTCTGCTTATACATCTGTCCTCAACACCACATCTATTCTTGATTTCATTTGGAGGACATTGGAGTTCAAAGGGACCCAAGGAGATAAAAATCAGAGTGACTATGACTTTGGTTCCAAAATGCCTTGGGGATAGATTCTCAAGTAGGAGAGCTCTTCAAGCAGAAGCTAAGAACAGAACAAAGGAAACAAAACCCCACTTTCTGTGCCAGGCATTACCTCCCTTCTCAGAAACACCTTCTGCATTGCTGTTCTGGTCCCTCCTACCCCCTGTTTGCACCTGGCTGAGCCAGGAGGCTGCAGGAGATGCTGCACTGCAGCTGGCACTCGTGGCTGTTCCTCTCTGGCTTCCACCCCACACATCTGGGGTGTCTCACTCCTGCCCCTTCTCTTCCCCTCCTCTCAGCCTGCTTGTTCTCCACAGCACACACACAGGATGCCCTCACAGTGACAAATGATGACACAGTCAGGTTTTATGGAAAATAGGAGAAGGTGTTGACAGAAACACTTTTTATGGAATTGCTGGCCTTTAGCTGCAAACCTAAATTAACTTCTTTTGAGCTTCCTTCTACCTAACTTGCAGTTGTGCTGCTCTCATACACAAGTACTTTGAGAATTTCCAGACTGAGGTGAGGCCATTTGTATTCTATAGACCAACATATATTTCTAGACCTAATTTTAGATTATTAGATTTCTTTCTGGAGGTTTTTAGACTAAGCTCTAAGATGCTACTAAAACCAACATCTTTCCCAGCTCTTTCAAAGTCACCTCTCCCTCCTCCCAATCTACCTGAAATACTCCACATCAGAAAGGAAGACAGTTCAAGAAAGACCAGAAAGAAAGCTTGCTTCATTGTTTTCATGGACACCAGGGATTTGGAAAGAGAAAATTTCCTGACACAGAAAGAATCCAAAGTTCGGCCAGAAAAGAGGGAATTTGTAACAAAGAATGCAGCAGGCCAGACTTAATTTTCACTATCAACACTTAGACTGAAACAGGAGGTTTTCATAATGGATTTTCAAATTTGAAAGTCAAATACAGCTGTAGTTTGACAGAGGCTGACTCATTCAGCCTCAGGGCATGCTGAAGCACAATCACACATACTGTTTGCTTCCTCAAATGCTCCCAGAGAGGCAAGAATTGGCCTCACAGAAAAGACAGGCTAAAGGGTGACCTCTGCTTTAAAAGGACAGGCAATTTTATCATGGATACTATGCCCTGAGCCTCAATTCTTTTACCACATATTATTCACAGTATATTTATAAAATAGAGGACAAGATCTAAAAATCCTACAATTCTGGGATAAAGTAACCTTTTTCCTCTGAATAGCTGAGGTCAGGCTCTCCAGAAAAAAGTGCAGTTTGTAAAATCTTTCAAATATCTGCATGTTAACTTGCAGCAGTTGCAAACCCACAGGACCCAAACAGAATGGCTGCTCTGTCTCTAGGGGCAGCAGGGCTACGTGGGTCTAATCAATTTATCTGAATGAAACACCAAATTACACATCCCAGTCTGTAGAAATCCACAAAAAGTCAACAGCAGAAAACTCCATGTTCAGTAAAAACCACCCATTGTCAAGTGCAACAAGCAGAAGGAAAGTGTATGTTAGGACTGAATTTCTGGCTGTGAAACATCATTTGAAGCCAACTTCTTATACAGCAGTTTTGCCTGCGGGATATAGATGGCATCAGGAGTGCAGTGAGCTGGAACCTGCCTCATGCTCTCTGAATACATTCAAATTATTGTTGCCAGAAGTGTGCACAACACAGCAAATTGCTGTTGCACAACCGTGTCCAAGCCAGGCTTTATAATATTCTGCTTCCTGAAAGTAATAGATCATCCCAAATACAATTATATCATCTCACATACAATTAGCACAGCACAGGCTTATTACCAACAGAAGTACATCACAACCTAGACATTTTTATTCCCAGCAAATAAAGAAAGAACAAAAGTTCTGATTGAAATTTGGCTTAATCGTTTCAGCAAAAAATTGTTAGCACAACTTGAGAAACCCTTAAATGCTTACTGCAGATGTTGGCTTGTAGGACCAGAAATCCACTTTCATAATAAGAGGTTTCCCTGAAGCTCTATGGTTTATGGCACTGAAGCAGAAATTTACAAAGCAAAATCCTGGTCTTACAGAAGTTGGTAAAGGCTTTGCCATTGATTCCCATAGGGCCAGCATCACTCTTGCTCTAACAAACAGAACCACCATTTAATAGCTACTTTTTACTGCAGCAGTATATGCACTGCAATAAATGCAAGTGATAGACTTTGATATTAGGAGACATTTGGGCTTTGAAATAGAGAAAGTAGTGAGAGGAAATGCCAGAAGTCCTCTGAATTTCCCAAGGGACTCAAACTTTAAACTGTTTTCCTTAAGAACAGTAATTATATTCTTACCCTAAAAAATGTCACTGTCCTTAAATAAGCCTGCAGAGATGTCATCAAAGGGTCACTGAGTGAAGCATCCAGGATGGGGAAATATACTGCTCAATCACTCCAAGTTATGGTGATCCTAACCACACAAGGGTGGAATGATCTGAAGCAGCATTTACAGGCCAAAGTAAATTGGAAGGGATTTGTTTTCTCCAATGATTTACTTAATTACTTTTCGAATTAAGCTAGCTATTAAGGTAATTCTAGAAACAATCTCAAGGCCTGAGTACTCCGTGGCAAACCAGATGTGAGCTCCGAGAGGGAGCTGTGCCAGGCTCACAGAGAGGCAACCAGCTGTCTCTTCCCTGCTGACAAGAGTTCCTCAGATCCACCAGTGCCAGCTTTGTATGCACACTCCACTGGGCTTTTAGAACACATCAAGCAGATCTGGTATCACAGATGTTACAGAGCAGAAATCAAAGGTGCTGGCAGAGCAGCAAACTCTTCTGGTTTAAAAATGACATTACAGATTCCCCTGAAAACAGCAGCAAATTAATTTCTTTAGACACCCAAAACAAAAGCCCTGCTTCTTCTGTGTACTCAGTTGATCCAAATGCTACTTTAATCTCCTCTCTCCTCCTTAAAAAAGGAAAAACAAGCCCATGTAAACTTCAACTGTAAATATGCAAACCTGCAATCCTTCCAAGGCAAGGAAAGAAAATAAAATTTATGAGATCATGGGAATCTCAGTCTTACAGGTACCAAGCATCACCAGAAGAACATGCAGTGCCCAAGAGCTTTGCTTCCCAACCCTGCACCTCAGAAGCCTTGGCTGACTCCTACCATGTAAGAGGCAGGGAAAGCCCTAGCAAATCTCATTTTCTAGAAAATTCAAGGAACTCAGAGCACAGCTCCTGTAGTGCAAGTGAGAACACACAAAAACCGTTACATTTTATCACATGCATGCAGGAGAAATGCTGGAGTTTGTGAGGCTGTGCATAGAGCAGGAAATGGGGACAGAGGATCCAGGGACATCAGGTGGGAGGGATCTCCTGAGATCCACAGTCCCACCTTCCACCTGGAGCACACTACCACCAGAACCACTCACTCCCTGGGACTTTTAACTGGATGATTCTTGTTCTGTTGTTATGTTATACAGCTCTTAACAGCTTATTAATTATGTGGGAGCGTCTGCATGGCAAATAGCAGAGAGAAGAACAAAACCTTTTATCCCCAGGCCTTGGCTCCTCACTTGGACAAGCCCAAGCAACACAAGTGAACTGTGGAACACCACTGAGGAGGAATCAGTCCCCTCTCAGCTCCTAATCATGAGTGAAAAGGGAGCTGTGGGTCCAGAGAAAATGTAGTCAGCAATCCCCAGGAGGAGGTGAAAGGGCACCTCTCAGGCTGGGGCCCCGCTGATGGCACCCCTCGGGCTGCGCAGGAGTCCTTTCTTCTGCACTCACAAAAGAATCCAAGCGAGTCATTTAAAAGTGCCTCAGGGCAGAGCTTGCTGCTAGATCAGGTTTGCCCTGTTAAAACAATAAATGAGGTAATGCATGAAACTGCCTTCTATTTGAGGACATTTCATTCATAAAACAGAAATACCAAAAGCTTTGCTACCAAATAAACTTCATAGATGGGTTTAAAAGGCCTCTGCACCTCTCCCTGCAAGAGAACAGAGCAAGCTCTAGGGATTCTGTGGCACAGGGCACAATGTTTCCAAGGACAGGTCTGTGACTTGAAATGAGAGCTGACAACTTCCAGGTCATTAACCTAACACGCACATGCATTCAGGTGGGCTGGAGCAATCGTCCCGTTCAGAACTCTACAAACACTGCTCTGCTTTGTGTTTCGAGTTTCCAGGAAAACTTTTACGCTCCAGTCCCCTCTCCTCATCCTCAGGATATGTGGAGCCTGGTGCTGGCTGTATTTGTGTTGCTAGCTGAAAGAACAGCAGAACATGCCAAGCATTTAGTAACAAAATTCCAGCCTTGTGACACAACCCAGTAATCCCAAGACTGGAAACTAACCTCATATTTCTACTCAGCATAAAACCTTAACTCTAAGAAGAGCACCGCTATTTTTGTTTCACCTGAACCTTTTCTACAGACGTACATCTCACAAATTAAGAAATGTGCTGTGTACCAGGTGGAGCAGGGATGTATTACCCATGTACCTATGGCATCTATAGATTGGTAGAGTTATGACAACACAGGAGCTGCTAAAACTGGCTGTGCTTATCCGTGTGCTCTTACACAGAACTTGTTATAGCTGGATGAGCTCTTCTTGTGACCACTACTGGTCCCCCACTACCTTGAAACCCCGTTCAGGAAACAAATGAGCTTTGCAGGGTCCTGGGAGGATCATGGCTGGGTGTGAACATGCACAGAACAATTCTCATCTGACACCCCAACTCAAAATGGCAGGGCAGGAGGCTCAGCAAGACCCCAGGGTCAGCCAAACGTGCATTACAGACATCTAATGACTCATCAAGAGCTCTGCAAAAGGCAGGGAATTAACTCCTCCAACCTCAGGTTGGTGTTTCAACCACTGTTTGCCTTGGTCATTTCCATCACCAGATCCCCCAAGTAGTTGTCTCAATTTACAAGACACAAAACAGAAAAACTGTGGCCTGCACACAGTCCTGTACAGCTGCAATATGTAAAAATATGAAAAAAATCTGCAAATGCCAGAGTTTCAGGGGAAGACAGAAACTGTATTATGTTAATGGTAATGATTCGTGCAGAGGGTGCATTTATTCCTATACTCAGAAGCACAAAAGGTTTGTACCCCTATTAAGTAGCTTTAATGTGTGTTTAACCACAGGGTTCATGCAGTTTTGAGCTGTCTTGCCCTGGCAGTACACTGTTTTCTGGAAAGCTCTTTCCATTCCTAAAGTGATGGCCATGTTTTGCAAAGACCATGATCTCGCCATGTTACTGTACAGGACATACAGAAGCATCATTTCAGAAGAAACAAATTTACCTTCAATCTTGACTAAGTCATCTTTTGTATTTCTGTTAGAAGCAGTCTTAGGGACATAGGTAAAAGGCCAGTACCAGCCAGTGCTACACTTACTCTGCGGAATGACACCACATAGAATGTATCCTCCCTTCGGTGAATCGCTTCAAAGAAGTCTTGATAGCTCCTTGGAGAGGCATAATACACTTGCAGCTCATTCCCTGAGTTCCTGCTAGAATAAAGAAGGACAAAGGTAATTATTTCAGACAAGACAGTTAATTTCAGGGAGACAATGACTTTGAAGACCTGCTTTTTAAAGGAACTACAGAGCTCTTCATCCACTGAGAGAAGCACAAGGAACACAGAACACAGGTGAAGACAATGAAACTACTCAGTACTTTCTGAAAGTTGAAGGTGCTTCAAAGGTCTTACTATGGCTACGTTTTCCAGATTTGTTTTTGTTCGTGCTTCTGAGGCCAGCAAAAATCTGTTTGCTAGCTCAACAGGAAAAAAAAGTTTCAACCTAAAGTGTCTGAAAAATTGTGATGACTTCTGAAAACAAACTTTAGGATGAAATGGTATTCTGAAAATAAAATATCAAACCATTTAATAATTTAATAATTTTCTTTTACTACTAAGAATCCAAACCACTAAAACTGAAAGAAGTGCCAGATTAATCATAAACAGAGCTTTTAATTTACTGTCAAATGGCAAATCCAACTCAAAGATTTTTGGCCTGGTCAACTCAAAGGTTTGCTCTTGATTTTCAATTTAGACAGTGGAGCAAAAATAAGATATTCACATAATTCTGGCTTATCTTTTCCATGGTTCTCAGCCTACATATATAAGACACAAGGAAACAATGCTCTAAACCATTCTAAGCCAAAAACACTGGCAAGTCCTACAATCATGGTACTTACCCACTGTTTATCTTGGAAAGGTGAGAAATTCCTAGCATATACTGCTATCATTTATACTTCCCCAAACCCACTCCAAAATAATTTATTTAATCACACTGGAAAGCTGTACTCAGGGAAACCATTAGCTGGACCTTCAACCTGTCATTTTAATTTCCTCCACTTTAATAGCACACTGTGTGTTTGGGGCAAGGACACTGACCAGGCATCCCTCCCCTCCTAAGCTGTCTTCTGCTCACCCAGGTTTTGAACTAGGGGGGCTAATTTAGATTATTTTAGTATGTTTCTAAAATATAACAAGGCACAAATCTATCATCAAGGATTTTCTCAAGCAGCAGTAATAGTAGGCTGTCACCATCTTCTCTTTCACTGCTAACACAGTCCTGTTGCAAGCAGAAGACTGCAGCTGCCAGGCCACTTGCCCTTCCACAGGATTGGGAGTGTAAATCCTGGGGGATCAGGAGCAGGCAGCTCTACTATACACATCCCCTTCTGCAGAACTATGCACGAGAGGAAGCAGCTCCCATCCTTCACACACAGGAAACAAAGACTGGAGCTAATTTGAGCTTGATTACTCATTCATGAAAGCACGCAGGCCCAGCAAGCCACCCCCGAGATGGAGCTGGGCTGTGATAAAAGGCACCACCCCCGAGATGGAGCACTGGAGCTGTGATAAAAGGCACAGCACCCACAGGCTGCTCCCTACAACACATTCTGAGAGCTGACACAGGCACACAGAGCTGAGTGCTCCCCACACTCCATGGGACACATCCTGAGAGCTGACACGGGCACACAGAGCTGGGTGCTCCCATACTCCATGGGACACCACAAGACCCAAAAAGCAGCCAGGGGAGAAAACTGTTTCAAAGCACCCTGAAACCACGGGGCCTTTCCAAATCTCTCCTGGTTCTGTAACACAAACACTAAGTGATATCAGGGGATTACAGGCAGACATTGCTTGTAATCATCTACTTATGACCAGGATGAACCTCTCCACCAAAGGAATGGAGGAACTCCAGAGCCAGAACCAGGTGCAAAACTATCAGCTGTTTCAGTAACACCTTTGCATATTACAAGAAAGCATCATATTAAATTGTGTATCCCAAACAGCGGTGCTGAACCTGGCCATTTATTGGGAGAGAAGTAAATCTTTAGTTTTAAAACTTTGAAGGACACTGTTTGTTATGCATCACAGAGCACTGGGATGTTGCACAAATGCTTGTTTTGGGAATAAATGAGGCAGGACACAGTGCTTTATGCATCAATATTTACAGTGCAAAACCTAGGAAAACAACTGGAGAGTCTCATTTTGATACCTGAAGCCTTAAGAAACACTCTTACAGAAGCCCTCAACTAAATCACCTCTGAAGAAAACTACACAGACTATAAAGAAATGAGGGGTGTTGATGATTTTCTTTGAAATCATCTTAAAATTTATCTCCTCCACTGCTTTGACTTCCCTGAAATTATTTTCAATCTTCAACTTCCTGATGGAGATTACAATGGAGATGGAAACCACCTCTTCTAACAGAGACATTCAGTAAACCTGAACGAAGTTAAGCCTGCTTTGAGTAGGAAGTTAGACTAGGTATCTCCAGAGGTCCTTTACAACCTAAATCACCCTGTGATTCTGTGATTTCATGGAGCACCTAATAGCTGGTGGCTCTGGGAGGATCTGGAAGTCTGTTATATGTTCTTAGCAGTTACAGGACAGTCTCAGCATGCAGCTGCCATGACTCACTGGTCCTGTTCATATAAACGTCATTAATCTGAAAAAACCCCAAAAAATCTCACTTCCTTCGGAGCACAACAGATTATTCCACGCAGAGCTACACGATGTTGCACACAGTTTCCAATAATCCAGATAATTTTTTTCCAGAGTAATGCAAGCATGTACATTAAACTGCCTTATGCCATGAGGCTTGTTCATCAGTGTTCAGTTAGAAGTTATCCTTCATCTGCCTGTAGAACTCAAAAGGCTGCTTTTTTTTTTTCTTGTAAGTCAAGGCATATTAAAATCTGACAGCCTGGTTTCTGTAACATTTGCCTGCAGCTTGCTCTTGTCCCCCAGGCTGATCCTGTTTTCAAAGCAGCAATGCAAATGGAAAGGCCACAGCTGTCTTACTTTCCACAGCAACATTTGAGGTGGTGTTCTCACCAGAAAGTCCCCTTTATATCCCACTCTGCTCTTACACTCCTCTTGGGCACCTCAAAGCAGACAGCCTCCTAAACAGTCTCACACAGAGTTCAGGAGAGAGAAATTTTGTTTCTTAAATTTTTTCTCTCCAGTACGTCCTGTCACGAGGGAAGACGGACAGGACAATGAGGAGGAGTGGGCAGGGGACAGCAGGAAACTCTGCATTAACATGCTCCGATAATCAGCAGAGAAGAATCAGCAGATGGAGACAAAGGATGCAAATGAGATACAATAGTACTTTAAGTTCATCATAGTAATTTGGTGCTACCTGTATGCTATCTATATGCTACCTATAATGGCTCTACTCTTGAAGACAATGAGAAAAACTTTCCCTTACCAGACTCATGGCCCTTTGAAACCTTCTTACAAACTAATGATGTTTTCACAGATAGCCCCAAGTCAGTCCCCTTGTTTTTCCCTAAATATTCAGATCTGTTTAGAAAGGGATTCTGAAGAGCAAAGCAAGGATCTTCTTAAAATTCATGGCTAGAACGGCCCTGGAAGAGTGGAGCTGTGATACAGGGATCCCTTTAAGTGTAATATAAATATTTAGAAGCAGTTATTTGCTAAGGGACAGAAATTAGGCCAAGAAAAGTAGCTGCATTTGGCTTAAGAATCCTGACAAGATGATTCTTGGGCATTCTTTATCAATTGCTGGTGAAAAACTAGGTTATTCAGTAGAAAGCAATAACAAAGCTGTTCTGCCTTACCTGACACTGGTGTCTGTGTAAGGCATGGCCATTAGCTGGGAACCTGCTTTGTCACTGAGGGAGCTCTGAAAAAGGGGAAAAAGGGAAAGATGACACAAAGTGAAACATTTTCTTGGTTAGCCACTACATAAAATACAACACTCAGAATGGGGTGCAGAGGTCAATCAGTGGCCTGCACCAGAAATGTGCATTTTTCCACTGGTGAAACTTGAGAAACTGAAATGGTCAGCAGTCAAGCTGGAACAACAAAACCAGTGAGATTTTAACACAGCCAAATTTGAAATCAACATTCAGAGACAAGAAAGGGAGCTTGGCACCATAAACAACAGTTCCAAACATGCTACCATTCTACTTTGGACACCAGTGAGAAGGATCTGAAGTTTAATACTTCTTCCCTCAAAAGCTGCAGTATTTCCCACATTGTAATGCTCAATTCCTTTTAATGCTGTTACTATGTCTAATCAATTTAAATACTCTGAAAATTCATTGTCTTAATTTCAGCCTTGATATCAGTATGCCATGTAGATAAAAGAGATTTTGAAAAATGGGAGATATGAGCACGAGTCTCGTAATTCTGTAGTCTTACAAAAAAAAAAGAACCCCTCTAGCAAAAATTTAAACAATAGAAATATTTCAACAAAACCAATCAGCTGTGGCCCTTAACAGTGAGAAAGATGAATGTGCTGCAGGTTGTATTTCTCTCTCCACTAAGCAATTGCTTATCCTTAAAGGGAAGCCCTAAAAAGGATAATGATTGATTTCATTTTAGAAAATGCAGAAGCTATTCTGATGACTGCTAAAAAAATTCAAAACCCTGAATCCAAGAGCAGGAATGGCAGAACAACTTCAACAATGTTAACGACCAGCCAAACCCAGTTTAAAATGGGAAGTGTTGGCTGCCCTGATTACAGGCACGATGGCTGCTTTTGCCTATGATGCCAAGTGCAAATGAGTGAGGGGAATATTTGATGGGATGATTTGCCCTGCCAGGGATGCAGGGCACAGGCGCACCTGTGTGACTCGTGCTCTCTGCTGCTGGCTATTGCTCAGCCGCTGCGACCGTGTCCGCTCCACCTCATGCCTGTGCACCCATCCCCGCAGCTCGTGGGTCAGCCTGCAAAACCACAGCATCAACACACACTGCAAACAGCACTGGCACAATGGTTTAGTGGTATACAACAGTTTAGTCTATAGAAAGTCTATAGAAAGATGATGCCTTAGGATTTTAGCTTGCATATTTTTCATGTATTTGTAATCCTGCAGTTCTTTAGTGTATAACTCTAAACTCCAGATACAGTGCTAGCTACTGTCTTCACATTTTGGTCAGACACAACAATTCCTCTCTAGTCCTGGGAATCAAGGACACCTGACTGTCTCAGGCCCTGAGGAGAGTAAACAAAAGTGAGTTAGGGGGGAGCAAACTTGGGGTGAAATGAGTTCATTACCTGAAGCTGTAACTGGAAGATTAATCCCAATATGCAAATGGACCAAACTTATAAAAGTGTGAAAACTCGTGACCCATTGTCCATTTTGGGTGCAGCCCCTGGGTGGACTTCGACTGACCGAAGTGTACCTATTGAAGGCCTTTAATAAATGCCTGCTTTTACTCTCTTGATCTTGTCTAGCCTCTGTTCTAGGCAGCCAATACAAGGCATCAGAGACACTGAAAATTACTATTATTTCACCTTATGATAACTTATTTTTCATACCACAGGAAGAAAATACAATTTTAAGATTTATCTATAAAGTACTAGATTAATGGATATTCCCACATAAAGTAGACACAGTCCTTTCTTTTGCCAACGAACAGTAATTTTGAAAGTACTGAAAGGACTACTGAAATTTAAAGTCAAAAGTTGATCAATTCAAGACAGATTATTGGTTAAGGATAAATTATGGCTAATAAATCTGAGAGGAAGAATGGACAAAGAGAATGGAGATAAGGTTAGTGACTCATGTCTACAGAAAAAGTGGAGCTAGGTGTCTTCCAACAGTGGAGAAAGAACACCTGCAATGTTAGGTTCAGTGTGCTTCTATCAGAAGCTGAAGAATAGAAGATCATCTCTTTTATAACTCAGATGGAAAAGGCTTTTAGCTGAAATTGATTTCTGTAACATTAACATTTTTACATATGAAGTGATTTCTCTTTTAAGTCATGAAAACCCCCCAGACAATCAGAAAATTGTTACTTGGTTTTTGCAAATGACCAATGTGAAAAGAGAGTGGTAAAAATCATTACTAAAATCATGGAATGATTACAAAGATCCCAGTGGATCTGTCCTTATGATAGCAAGCATTGGACAGTGCAGACACTTACGAGACACTGGTCACGTACTGGAAAAACACCACGAATGGACAACAACATCATTAACAGCTGTCCAGTAGCACTCAGCCAACATAGAATTTATGTATCAACTCCTAATAAACTTTAAATGCTCACAAAAGGTTGCCTGCTCACCTCAGTGACTCTGTCCTGTTGATCAGAGGTCGGCAGGGGGGTGGTGGTGGTGAAATATATAACAGTGGCTCTTCTGACACTATCATTAGTGCTTTGTTATCCAATACAGAGCGGTCATACCTGGGAAAAATCAACAAAAGCACTTCAAGAAATCCCTTAAAAAACCTTTTCATGACCCTTTGACCAAAGCCAGAGAATGAGCACTAACACCAGCAGATCCATGAATGCTACAGCTGTTCCTGTGAGACCTTTGAAACAGGTGAGTAACCATTCCTATCAAACATCCAATGCTCTCAGTCAATTCCTCAAAGAGGGCCGACAGCTCTCCATGCAAGGCAGACAGACGAGCATTAGCAGACACTGGATATCTTCCCAAGAAGGCCAGATATTGATAGAATATGTAGACTGTAAAATATGCGTCATAGCATGCAAACAATGTGATCTCTGCAGACACAACTTTCTTTTTCATTCCAGAGCTGTGCAAGACTTGCTTCAGAAATACTGAACTTATTATCCACTAAAACCATGCACATAGAAAGACCATAAGCTATATGACAATTGAGCAGCCACAAACTATCTTACAACTGAGTGGAGAGGATTTACATCTCTGTCTCCAGAATCTAGCTTGGTTTTGATAAAAAGTGAAAAGGAGCATGTATTTCTCAGTACAAAAATCTGTAACACTCTCAGCGGTTCCTGAGGGGTTAACTATTTATCACCAAATACCTAATGCAGATTTGTCTCTTGACAGGTTATGAATGTAACAGCTTTAGTCCTCTTGGTTTTGACAGACTGGTAGCTCCTGAACCTCAACTTCTTTCTGAAAAATCAGGTATAAGAGCTTATGAAAGCCTTATTCATATTCCCCTCCCTTTCCCAGCTTTCTCTCCAACTTCATGTCAGCTTCTCCTCTCTACTGCATCTACGACTGATAAAGGAGAATACGCAGCAAAGAGCTCAAAGCTTGCCAAACCCAGGGTGAAAGAGTGAAAGAAAAGGAGGTCCAGGCACGAGCACATCCTCCTAACAGAATCACTCCACTCTTCTGTCCCATAGGTCATGGTCTGAAATGTACCACGTAAGATACACAGCCCTCACCATGGCTACAGCCTTTAAATGCTCCTGATTTATTGCCTCCTTTCTGCATGGCAAAATACATTAGGGCTTTCTGCACATCTGTGCCTGGCTTTGTTCAGCCAGCCAAAACACTCCACTGGAAAGGGACAGTCTAATAGGATAAATCTTGTAAGGGGAAAACATGAGCTGTATTAGCCAGACTTCAATCTGGAGACAATTATAAGTTCACTTATGCACTACATGCTAGAGATCTAGGAAGCCTGAAAGCCAGTATTTAATTAAATAATGGATAAGCATAAGGATGGACTCAGATGGACTTTTAAAAATTTTTTTAAATGAAAAAGACACTGCTAAGTTCAGAGTGTGTTCTTAGTCGTGAACTTCTCAAGTCTTCTCTTGAGCAACTAAGAAAATAAATACTCCAGTCTGAAAAGTAAGAAGAGAGAGATTATATGACAAATATCACAACTATGCAAGCTAAAATACAGATCAGAGGAAAAAAGCAACCAGATGTCTTGGTGAAAGTCTTGGTGACAAGCACTTGTGGGTATGCTCTCTTCCCTAACACTGTGCAGCACAGCCACGTGTACACCTCTGAAGCTCCATGTGTTGGGTACTCTGGGAGATAAAACACCATACTCCTTTGAAAAGCAAACTGAGCAGCTTTCAAAACACTGTGCAAGGCAGTGAGGGCTAAAAGCACCACTACCCTCCGCCACCTGAAATATGTAGGTTTTCATCTCACCTGTTACTCTTCTCAGGAATGATGCCCTCAGGTATCTTCTGAGCTGTGCTGGACTCCTGGCCAGCTGAGAACTCCAGAAGATTTCTGGTCCGGTGGTTAGAACTCACCGTGGAATCTACTCCATTGGGATCCTTTTCGAATACACTGGAAAACATAATAAACATAGCAAAATGTATCACACATATAAGGGGTCTGCAAGGAACTTTACTGTAAGCCATTAAACACTCAGGTGGAGAATTTTCTGCCTGCTGTTACATTACATGAGTAAGGCTCATTTCATATCTAATGTAAAAAACTGATGTGTCATTATAATACCATTGTTCAAAGCAGTAGTAGTCAGAAAAGCAATTTTGTTCTCTTTTCCAGTTTTAATTGTTCAAAGTATTCTGATGTTCTCATTTTCATATTCTCCCACATAAGCTTCACCTGACGAAATGAAGAACACTCTGCTTATAACCCAGGTCTACTGGCATAAACAAATGACCTACATTCAAATCAAAGCACTACCAAACTTTAACTTCCATCAGCCTCAAAGTACAATATACATAGTTTGTATGAATACAACATGCAAGGAAAACTTAGCTATGAAATTCCGTGCAGCTGCAAGCCTGGAATGTTATGCTAGACATCTACCAGGACTGTACACGAAATTAAATATGTTCAATTCTACTTGGATTGAGAACAACTGGCAGGGCCAGCAGCCCCATCGGCAGCAGGCCATGGTGCCAGACACTCTTGTTGTTCTAGTGTGTGCTGGCATGGAGTGAAGGATCCTGGCCTAGGGGTTGCTCAGCCAGCCAGCCATGCAGCACATGAGAGTCTGTGCTGCTCTCCATGCAAAGAGAGGGAGCAGTACCGCACACGCGAGCTAGAAACACAGCCCCAGCACTCCTGTACCAGACCTGCATCCTTGGTCTGAAGGGTGAGTTACAGGGGAGAACCCTTGAAGGCTCAGAAGCAAGACTTCAATTTCTCCTCTCCAGAGGCTGGCTTTCCTCTTTCATAACACAGTTGCTTCCTGGAACATGCATGTTTACAAATCCAAGTCCTACCCTTCTTGGCTGACAACAGCGGAGCATCACCAGCAGCAACAGAGCAAAAACACAAAAATGCAACAAAGTGCATTTTTGCAACAAACCCCAGCACGCTGATGAGATCTCTGCCATTCCTGCTAATCACAGTTCACGGAGTGTATTTTAATTCATACCCCACCCCTCCTGTGCAGCAGAGCATCAACTCTGCAGGAGAGTATTTCCTGGTTTTACATGGCATCATTTTGCAACAGACAAAAAACACAAACAGAGACAAGCAAAATCTAGCAAGGAGGGCAGATTAAATATTCCACAATTAAGCAGAAGGCAGACAGAATTGCCTAGAAATTCCCTATCTTTTGCCAACACTTCTGCATTCCTACTAGTAGTAACCCAGGTGTCCCTGTGAGTAACTGTGTCATGTTCTGAACCACAGGAGTCAGGACAATCCCAGATCCAGGTTGACATTGCTTTGATTGCCTCCTCTCCTCTAGGTTTCTAGGCAGCAGCACAGAACGAGGGCAGCAGAAATGTTACAGGCTCTGCTTTCACTTGTGCAGATATGGGCAGAAAAGACCTTAGTTTCCTTACTGCCTGTGTACACCAGTATCCAAATGTCTCACTGCTTCTACTGCATGGAAAACTGGATGGTTTATTCATAATCTCCTATCAGGCAACACCAGGCCTATCCAATTTTACAGAAACAATCTCCACTACCTACTAGGTTTTATGAGATCACATTTCCTCTCTGCCAGCAAAAGCATCAGCACAACTGGCAGCATCTCAAGCCCAAGAACCAGAGCTCAAAACTAAGGCTGATGCTTTAAATAGATGCCTCAAGCTCCAGCTGGAGGCCAATCACCTGTGAAATGCCCTTACTGTACTTAATCATGACAGCCAGAAGTACATGGTACTTCATTCATTAGACCAAGAATATCCCTCAGAAGATCTGAAAGTTGTTAACCCTCCTGCAAATCCTTTCTCCACAGCCTCTGAAGTGTATCAGCCATCCAGTGTGTTGCTGCACCTCCTGGATCTGGTGCTTTAGCCTATCCTACTTCTCACCTTTCCTGCTCAAAATGACACATGGAACCAGAGAAACTTTCCAGGTAATTAGCTAAAGCTGAGAAAAATCTAAGCAGAGGAACTGCAACAAATGGCATTTTTCCATGATGCTTTTTCTTTCCATTTGTCTCACTCTGCAAAAGCAATTCTTGCTATTTCGGGTTCCAGTTTGGCAAGGTGAATACATTCCAACTGCAGTTCATCCTGAACTCTGAGCAACAGACACAAATCCAAACCAAGGATAAAGACACACACTGCTCTACAATCAAGGCTAATCTTCCTTTTTGTGATTTAGTTGCTTTAGCTACACACCCATTCTAAACTACACACACCTCACTTTATTGCATCAGCTCTAAGAAGAGAGGAAATGCTTATTTTCTCTCTTCTCAAGCATAAAATGTCTTTATCTTTTCATCAAAATCAGCTGAGCATGGGATGTTTCAACCTCAAAGAAGATATCTTCAGCAGCAAAAGACAGAGAAGGAGGTGAACAGAGTATGTTTTGCCAACCTTACAGGCATAAACCATGGTGCCCACTTCTGACAATGTGAACAAAAACTTGAGAGCAAAATATGATATCAGGGTATTTTTTCCAATGCTCTTTTCTTTATCAGGATTGTTATTTTTCTTTTGAAGCAGGGCTATCAGCAATTTCTGCTATATGGGCCACTTTTGCACCTTGCCCTTTCTCATTCTTTTTCTAGGACATTAAAGATGACTGAAAGTTTCCTTCTCAATGTCTCAAATATGTCTGAAAAAAATAAATGTAAAAATCCCCTTTGTTGCTCCTCTGGTTTGTGGTAATGACCCAAAACCAAAATAACTTTAGCTCTGGACAAGGAAAAGCCCCACAAATTGAAATCCTGCCCCACTTCCACCTTCTAATTACTTGGGGAGTTTTGTTACTTTTTTCCCCATCTCAACAGAAGATTGTTATTCTGTTGTATCATTTCTTCCTCCTCCCTTCTCTCCTGAGAGAACACTGGTGAAGTTTGTCTATAAATAGGGCTCCATCTTCAGGAAACAAATAGGAGAGGCTGTGCAGATAATGGTCCATGTCCTCCAGTTTCTCCAAGGCCTTTCCTTGCCAGGTGGGGACCTGAGGGTCTGAGACAGCGTATCAGAAATATTCCTCCTTCGACATCTCAAATTAATACAGGGGAAAAAGCCAGACTTAAAGAGCAAGGAACCCCTTCAAGCAGCTGGGACCTCTCCTGCAGGACCTCAGGCATGCTGAGCTTCACAAGTGCCAAGCAGAACAGCAACAATACAAGCAGCAGCCGGAAGGGTCTACAGAGCACATCCCAACACCATGACACTGAAGAGAAAGTAGGGCACTTAAAAACATCAGGCAGAAGAAGCTAGAAAACATGAAAAAGAAAGCCAGAAGATCCCATTCAGAGGGAAGAGAGCTTCAGAAAAACACTATTTTCAACTAAGATATCAACAATTGGTTTAAGAACTCATTTAATATGCCAGATGGCAAAAGCATGAACAGTTTTTTCATCCTGTTGGGCTACAAGATGAGAAGCTGGAAAAGGAAGAGCACTTTCGCATACCTGACCTGTGCAAGTCCTGCTGTTTGCAGGAACTGAGTTACTGTCCCACACTGAAAGTCAAAAAAGACTGAGGCTGAGAGCTGGCTTTACTAGGCAAGACAGTCTTTTAAAGGCTGGAATCTTTCCTGTTTGGCTCACTCACACATGTGGGGTGCCTAGCAAGGCTTCAGAGCCTGCATTTGGACACCCCAGATACCGTGAGCATGAAAGGGTTTTCACAAGCCACAAACACCCTGTCCAAGCTGGCTGAGAGCTCCGCTTGTTTCAGATGCAAAACCAGATCCAAGGGAAAAAAGAAAGAACCACTAAATACTTCATGCAGATGCTTGTTCAGAAGTGTAGATAAATTTGTTTATAAAAGGGAAAGAAAAGCAGTACTCCTGCCATGGTTTCTCCAGGCATTCAACAGCACCTTATATTTTAGCTGTATTTTTACTTCTTTGGTTTGAATGTCAGTTTGATAAATGCAAAAGTAAGTCTTGCCAGGAGCCCAAACTAAATTTCATTTGTGCTTCTGGCTGATCAAATCCTGTGCACTTCCAGTTTTGAATACTGACATTTAAGTTGTACAGTAATTTGTAGACGAAAGCCAATAGTGATATCATAACAAAGAGTTTTCTGGGGACAGAACCATCTCTGAGCATGAGCTGGGAAGTTTCCAACAAGCTAAAGTTGACATTGCAAGGAGACACCAACCAAAGACCTTGTACTCTTCCTAACTGATTCCAGACAAGGCTGCCATAGTGCCAGACACTCTCTGGAAAGTATTTCTTGTTTCTATTCCCGATGAGTGCACCATCTGCTGACAGCAAGGCTGTGCCTTCTCCTGAGGGCTGCTCCAGAGCTGGGCTGGAGAGAGCAGCCCAGCCTTCTTCCTGTGCAGGGGAAGAAGAGGAAAGCAACCCAAAGTGCAGGTTTTGTGTATTCTTGTTGTGTTTTGCATGCTTTAAAAAGTAATTCATTTTTAATCAAGCCTCTGGAAAAGAAAAGAAGAAAGCAAATGTTGACATCCAGAGCAATTTTTTTTTTTGTTTGGAAAACTCTGTACCATTATCTGGCCTTTATTGCCAAAGCTTGTGGCTGTGATCAGCAGAGGAGAGAGGAAGGAATCCCTTCCTGCTCCCAGAGGTGTAGTTTGTAAGAAAATCAAAGGTATCCAATTTTATTCAAGCTTCAACCTATCAAGAGAGATCTTAAAAGGTCTGAAACCGAGACCCAAAGCCCAGTTTACTCAGCCTGTCCTTTTCCTCTTGATTTCTCCCTCTGCCTTCAAGGAGAAACTACAACACAAGACCAAAGGTGTTGCTGCAGAAGCAGTTTTTTATCTCTGGGCCATCTCCAACACAAATGTACACTCAACTCAGCACTGAAATGTATGCTTTCAGTGTCACAAACATTACATTAAGTTTCCTGTATTACAAGCGTTAAGAATCATAAATGCCTTCAATGCTTCTGCTGTTTTTGCTAAAATACCCAGAGGAATTCACGTTTCCTTGGCAGCCAGAAGCCATGGAGCTGGCTAACAGGGCTCTGTTTCATGCCTCCTGCACCCATCTCTCAGTTTTTTCTTCACATTTCACCAGTTCCTCTCTACTAGTGTGTAAGAAAATAATAGGCATTTGACTGTCATCATTTGTATGTAGGTTTATACCATATTTAAGCCTATCAGCCTCCTGAAGACAAATGGAAGGCTATTGAGGCCTGCAAAAAGCAGAAAACCAATCCTTTTCTATCCTTCACCAAGTGCAAAAAAAGCCCAAGATTGGATGAACTGAGAAAAAGAAACTGACCCTGAAGTACAGCCCATGATCTGTGGTTCTCTGCTCTCAGAACATCTCTTAGAGATGCTCCAAGTAGTCACGGCAAGTTTGGGAGTTCCTCTTCTATTTCTCCTGCAAGCCAACGATGATTCCAACTAACCTGTCTCTGGAATGGAGGCAGGAAGGAGCACACACAGAGTCAGGGTAGAATTGTTAAGGAAACAAACTAATGTCAGGCAAAAATAATGCTATGTTTGAGCTGCCCTTCATTTTGGGCAGGTGTCAGACACATGGCTTTAGTCTACCTAGCACATGGTATTCAAGGGGACATTTGGGACATCTCTGAACACACCAGGACACTGCTTGAGGTCATCTGCCAGGGCAGCACAGAGGTGACTCCAGGCCACACCAGGACCTTGGCCTGGCTGCTGTGGGTGGAATCTGCACTGACAAACCCCAGCATGCAGCTCCCACACCTCTACAGCAACACAACACTTGCATGTGATGATATGGGAACAAGATCAGCTCCTTTGCCCACACAGAAAATGCTCCTTGCTGGCACTATTTCTCTAACTTTCCAACATCCCATCACTGAGGTACCCCTATGCTCCTGCTTGCCATAAGATGGGTCTGTTTCTTTAATCAAGGAGTCCAGCCTAAAGTCTCGAACAGCAGCAAACTTGCACAAAAACACTGCTGAACGCACCAGGCCTCAGAATAATCCTGCTCTCCCACACACCAACTCAAGATTGTTCAGCCTGAGTAAGGGCACTAGACCATAGTGACACCAACACAGGTGTGTCCAACGGATGGTGCTGTCAGCAGCCCAAATCCTTCATGCTCCAAAAGCTCAGCAGACCCCGGCAGTGCTGATGAGCATTCTGCACACTAGGTGGGATGCTAAAACTGGGTGCTGCTTGTGTTTTTATTACTTTATCCTTACAAGCAGCAGGTCATGGTAGCTTGCAAGCTGAAAAATCCTAGGGCAATTTCCTCATTTTTAGTAGAAGATGATTAGTCTCAGGACTTCTGGAGTTTTTTTCCTGTTTGTGCTACCAATTTAAGAAATGAGACACACCTCTGAGTCTTTCAGGAATCAAAAGTCACTGCTTGTTCATTTGCTGAAGTCTATGACAACAGAAGACAAATATCACCTCTCAGCCAGCCAGGCCAGTGTCTTTATTTGCAGGATAGATTATTCAGTTTCCAGGACAGTCCTAGAAAGTAGAGGAAAATCCGTGCGGACGCCGTGGAGAGGAGCTGCAATGAAGTCTCTGCTAAAGGCCAGCCATTCCAGTGCAGCTGCTTGAGGCCACCAGGACACAAGAGGTTTTTGAAGCAGCAGCAGCTTTAGTAAGCTACATCAATCACCACCCCAGTCATCCTCCACCACAAATACAGCTTTCTTTATATCACCAAATCTGTTTTCCAGTTTGAAAGGGGTTCCAGCCATAGAGAGGTGGCCAACTTGTAAGAAAACATAAAATTAATAATAGTACTAAAAAAACCAGTATCGCACCACCTTCTCAAATCTCCTGTTCCAATCTCTTTGCAAATCTGCCTTTCCTCCCTCCAACTTCATATTTTTCTTTGTTTTCTGTCCACTACATGTCTAAAGTGGTAGTTAGGACATATTCTGGCTGGCTGTTATCTTAATAAATGCTCTAAGACTGCTGCTAGCTGACAACCACCATGTAAGCCTACACAGACTGATTATGGGGAAAAATATAACTACTTGAACACTTTTCATAGCCAAAAATATAATGCTACAGCCACCAGCAAAAGCCTGGGTTACATGCTTTGCTGCTACTGTCCCAAGAAGAGATGCAGAAAATTTGTCTTTTGCATCTTCTGTGATTGTTCTCCTTTCCCTGCTTTTTACATATTACTTGGGTTATTCTCCTGCAAATACTTTATGATCACATGTAGGACTTGCATTTAAAAAAACCAAAACAAACACACAAGACAATTTATATTCAAATGAGAACAGGGAAGAGAATCAAAATAAACACATGGGTTGTTTAGACTAGAACATGTGCTTGGTTTCCATTTGTTTCAGCCTTGCTTGTGCTTGTTTAACACATTTCAGATCTGGTTACTCTGGTTACTGGACAGGCACAGTCCAACACAAATGTGGAAATCAAAGAAGGAGAAAAAGGCATGTAGGAACTGCAATAATTTGAAAATTACCAGATTTAGTGTTGTAAGTGCTAAAAACCAGCACAGCTAATTAGAAGTTTGTCAGCTGCAGCAGTCAGCAATGTCTCAGGGATGCCACGCCAACTGGGAATGCGGACCAATGCCAGCTCCACAGAGGGCACACGTGGAGGCAGGAGAGCCTGGCTCCCAGGATACCTGGCTCCTGGAACACCTCAGCCCTGCAGAGTGCCAAGGCCTGTGTGCTCAGTGCCTTTTGTGCAAACACTGTTGGTTGCCAATTCCTGCCTTGCACCTCATGGAATGCAAGGTTGGGGCAAGGGGGTGACCTCTGCAACGAGCTGAACCAAAATGTACCCTTTTCCCTTCACACACCTCACCAATCACTCTTACATAATAATAAAAGGAAGTTTTTATATATGTTGAATCCAAATAACTCATGAAGATTACAGAATAGTTCACTGACACACAGATGGGAAATTCCTGGGCACCTTTCTTCCAGTATAAAACAAACAGAGAAAATAGAAACACTAACAGAATTCCTGCTAAATTACTTCTCCTTTTAATAACTGAAAGTTTCAGTTTTCAATACAAAGCAGCAACAAACTCAAAAGAGTTTAGTAACACAGTATTACCTAATGCAGAGTGACCACTAACTCCACACAAGCCACTTTCACATCCTCAATTCACAATGGCATTCAATTTATATTTAATTAGACTTGCATTCTTTCCTTGGAGATACCATGGTGCTGTTTCAAAGACTGAAGGATGTTCTGAAAGGCTTGTTGGTAATTAAGCAGACTGGGCAGCACTCTCCCTCCAGCATTTTCAAACAGATTTCTTGTGTCAAGAGGCCAACTTCCCTACCAGACTTTCACCCCCACTCCCAAATTCTGAAGTTCAGCATTACAGATTACCCCCACACGTATCTGTCAGCATGAAAAAATGTATCAGCAGAATAATTTTATCTGCTAAACTTGCTTGCCAAGGGCTGCCACATCCAGGACTGCTTTCCAGCAGTGTCAGAGTCCTCCATGAAACACCACAAACATCTCACCGCTCACACATAGTCAACAAGACTTAAGACCAATTAAAAAAATTATGTGTTAGTCTTTATTAGTGCAACACACATTCATTGATGCAGATCTTACAATAAGGACAGCTAAGGGATTTTTGAAGTCTGCTGCAGATTTTAGGAGGTGAATTTCTTGTGATTTTGCCTTTTTTTGGATGTCACTCTCTCTTTGCAATGGTTCATTGGTTTTAAGTAACAAAATATTCACTGCTAATATGTTTGGATCAAAACATCCTGAGCCCAAATGCTGGCACACCTCGATTCAGGTGTGCAAGTGAAATGATTTCTGACATAGAAAAAATGGAAATACAAAGTTTCAGAACATATTTACCTCCAGATGACCACCGCATGGAAATTAGCGATTCCACAGTCAGCTAATTTGGGGGAAAAGAGTGTTTTTGCTGAACTATAAGCTAGCTTGGATATTATAAAAAATTTACTTATTTCTGTAAGAAGTTGCAGGGACTGAAAAAAAGCACATATACTGGAAGTTTCTGTTGTTAAGGACTAAGCAGAGCAGCAATCCTGTCATGCTCGTGGAGCTACCATTCAGTGACACCTTTATAAAAGGAAGAAAATGTGTATGGGAGGAGTGAAATCTAAAGAAATGGTTCGCATATTCCACTTTCTGGGTCTTCTAAAGAGTATTGCACAATCAAACATTCACAGCACCTTGATACAGCCTAGGATTTTAATTGCAGCACAAGCATTTATTCTGCTAGTGAGGAAAAAAAAACACTCAGAAAGAGTAATTTCTTGCAAATTTGCAATTACATTTCTCTTCATTGCCTAAATCCAGCACTGGTGCAAATCACCTGGCTCAGGAACAGCAGTTACGCTGGCATGCTCAGCTACTGCACTGACCAGGAACAGTCAGGCATCCAAGGATTCCTTTTTGCTTTATCTACTTTATCAAACATGTCAAGAAGCTAACCCTGCCATGTTCCCAGAGTCACTGACTGATGCAAAGGCATGAACACAACATGACCTTCCAGTCTGCTCTGACAGCAGTGCCCTGCCTTGAGCTCAACACCTTGCTCATTGCTGGGGGTAGGGAAGATGCCACAGACCTGTGGTAAAAGACTTCCCACCCATCCCTCTGTGCTTCCAAGCCTTTCATCACCAAGCGTTTCATGCATTCCATCATCTCACTGCAATGCAGACACAAGTACGTTTTCCCTCAGCTTCAGAAAGATGACAGGTTCTAGTAATTCTCACCAAGTGTCTCTCTCAAGTGAGTGGTAACGCTTGAAATGCAGATGGGATGTACAAATCAATCCCTTAGTATCTGGAAGATGATTTTTCTGCCTGATAGTCAAAAATCACAATACAAACTCTAAATACACTACGAAATGGTCTACCTTAGTATCATCCAAAAAGCAAAATTATCAGTTGTATTTCACTTCCCAAGACAAACTGAAGTATTTTCATTTATTGCAAATATTGTGGTCATTTCAGCTTTAGCAAACTTTTTAATATTAAAAATACAAACACCACTTTCTAAAAATTTACAACAGTCAGAAACAAAGTCTTCCCCCATATTTATTGCATTCCTTCAGTTTGACTGGGATTTTGAGGACAAATGGAGACACTGCTGACTGGGATCCTACTGAAATATTTTTGAAAAAGTGAACAGCTCCATTGAAAAGGTCTTTATGTTACAAAGCCAAGTTAAATAGACAGCTATGTGCAAGAAGTATTTCTTTTCACTCTCCTTTTTTTCCACAGATTTCTTAATAAAGCGCCTGGAGAGGTGATGCAGCTTTACCCTGCTGCTCTCTGGCTCTTATGCGCTACTGATAACAGTTCAAACAAGAGAGGTTTCTGATTACCACTCCAACTAATCAAGGAGAGGGAACAACCTCTTCACCAAGCCTGGGAGACAAGGGCTTACTCTGTAAAGAGGGAGACTGCAGCTGGACACGTCTAAGGGTCAGGATTGCAAGGCATGGAATGTACAGAGGGATTTCCTGAGTATTTTGAGTACTAAAACAGCTTCAAGTCATAGCTAGTGAAATTAGCACTAGTAGGAGCAAGCAGATAAACTCTCCAAGTCTGACTATTTTTCCTAAAAGGATTCTAAACACAGTTCTTAATCTCTGCAGGTATAAATGGAGCAGACAAACTGCTGTATGCTGCACTGAATAAAAAAAATGCCAAACCAGGAGAAATGAGAAGCACAAGATCTAGCTCTTATTGCCAGAAGAGTTCCAGAAGAAGAACCATTATACAGATGCATCTTGCCCTAAGCAGGAGAAGAATAAAGGACAGATTTCAAGCTTAAGGCTTTAAAACACAATACTGGCTGTTATTAATGATTCAAACAAAAATCTCAGAACTGTAGACTTGCTAGGCAAAGAGGGATTTCTAAGCAGCTTACCTCAACGGACCATAGTTCAACATTACAAAGACCAGTATCACCATCACACACAGTGTCCTTCTCTTTGGAGATGATACTTTGAGCTTCTGGTTCTAGACAGAAAAAACAGAAGACACTGAGTAAAAGAGGGGCACACATATGCAGAAGTATGTCAGAAGCTAAGTATACCAAATTATATTTGCTTTTTAGATTTGTATTTGCCTAATTATGTGTGAATATAGTCCTGAACTACTTGAAAATAAAACTTTGGTTTATACATCATATTCAGCTTCTATCCAGTGAAATATTCAGAAGCACCATGAAGTAAATTAAAAGTCTACCAGATAATGTGTCAGCTGTCCTGACCTACAGTTGGTGAAAGTCATGCTTGGAATGGGATGCTGGGCTAGAAACCCTCAAAGGTCTTCCAGTCAACATTTCCTCAAGTCTGTTCTAGCGTCTTCCACCTGAACAACTGTTCCCATATAAAATCAGACTTTCATGACAATCTCCTACCTCTAACACCACTTCATCCAGCTGCCTCTTCAGTGTGCTGTTTTCTTTCTTGAGTTTCTCATTCTCCAGCAGCGCTGCCTCCAGCCTGGCCTCCAGTCCCAACATGTATTCCTTCTTTTTCTTGCGTGACTGAAAGGCTGACTCACGGTTTTTGATCATGCGCTGCTGCCGCCGCAAGACATTGACCTGAACACACAACACACAGCCTGTTAACAACCCACAAGTTAAAACTGCCTCAATTTCATGCTGAATTTCTGCTTCTCTGCTTTGCCAAAGGTCTGCACAGATAGTTTCCCACACTCTGATTCAAATGAGCTGGAATGGTCAGCACAGAGGCACCACAAGATCATGGGACACCTAAGAGATAAACAGGCCCTGAACTGTCTCAGCTTTCTTCAGTATTCTCAACATTTCTCCATGCAGGGGTCACCAAACATATATCGAATTTGATGTGATCAATCAAATCACAAATACAGAAAATACTTACCTTCAGGTCTGCAAGGCAGCAAGAATGTCTTTCACCTCCACTTCTCCCTGCACCATTTTACAGGCTACAATCAATCATCTTCTTTCCTAACAGTAAATTTCTAGGGTTTTCCAGTCTGTTTTGTATGGAAGTCATTTCCACCCTGATTACATCTGCTTCTGTATCTTTTCCACCTATGCTACGTAGTTTTTGAGATTTTGAATAGTGTTGCTGATCTCAGATTGCACATTCTATGTCTATCAAGCCCTTACATGGCAGCTTAAATGCAGTCTCTGGGTGCATCTACACTAACATTTTAATGCAGATCAGGAGTGTGGGTGGCTTGGGTTCACATTTCCTGACTGTTCCACTAAATGTGCTTTGCTTCACATCACAGAACAGTCTCTGAGAGCACACAAACTGGATTCCTTCAGGATGAAGCTCAACCAGCAAACATACTCCAGGAGAGCACATAATTCACTCTAACCACTAGGCAGGCATTCAGTCTGCAAGACCAGACTGGGACAGCTCAAAGCAACCCCTCCCCATCTTCCAACAGTCCTGATGACTGATTTTTTTTCCCAAGCAGGAACACTCCATCATCTTTTACCACTTATTCATTTTGTGGTTTGCACTGAGTGGGACAACCCAGACGGAAAGCACCTTGCTGCTGACAAGGATAACAATGATGAGTACTGCAGAACTATACAAAACTACTTGAAATTCTAAATTTAAACACTAGTCTGTTGATTTCCTCTTCCTTACAGATTAAAACTTCTGTTTTCATTAGGAACAAAAGGCTTCCATCAAATTATTAAGCAGCAACAGGATGTGCCTTAATGACAATTACACTGACAGATAACTGAATGATCCATCTTACATGGACCTGAATATCCTTCAGTACCTACCACCACAATGCACTGGTGGTGTAAGCTGTATCTCTCAGAGCAGGAACACTCAAGGAAAAAGATGAGTACTATTCCAGAAGTATTATTCTAGGGAAATAGTATAATCACAGAACAGTAACATTAACTAACGTAGATTTTAAGTCTGGCTACATAAAAAACCTTAACCATAGCTTTTCAACTCTCTCCTTGTATCTACCTGCACACAGACAATATGTTGTTCTATGGCACTGGTGTCTGCAAAAAAAGTGGCCACAAGCTGTTTGAAGCCAACATTCTTCTCTTCATGATGCTGCAGTTTGGTGACAAAGATGAAGAAAACATGTTACAGTGCATTAACATTCTGGGCTGCCTCCATGTTGGTTTAATTGCTTTTTATAAAGATCATTTATTATATGTCTAGTCTGCTGCCACCAACAAAAGTCTGTGAAAGCTAAGTTGTTTGTACTCGCTCCAGCTTCTCTCTTTAGCAGAGACTGGAGAAGATTTTAATGTATTTTCATTAGCAGTAAGTTTTGTCTTTAATTTTTTAAGTACTACAACATTTAACACAAAAAAAGCTTCTGCAGACATATAAAAACTGAACCAAAAAAAAGATACAGGCAAGCCAAGAACTGCAGTGTATAGAACACACCAGTTTGGGGCCAGGATCAGAGATGAAAAAATAAGGAATGAGTCTTTGGCTCAAGTTGTGTGCTATTCCAAACAAGGTGTTACACTCCTCTTTTTAAAAAGAGACTTTGCATCATGAAATCAGAGAAGACCAAATTATTTACATCCATTCTTGTCTGCAGACGTGCTCAGGATTATTCATTGCTGGACAGCTTTTAATTACATGTCTGGAACCTCTTGCAAATCTACATGCTTCCCTGAAGAAAATAAGGTGTTAGAGCACCAGTGCACTGCTTCTACACTAAGAGTACATCCCAAGGTACATCTGTCACTGTTTCAGACACTGCCATCTACATTTCATGTGTTATTTATCCAGACTTCTCTCCTTTATTCACAGTTCTCCAAATGCTGTGAGGAACAGCAGCTCTTCCCAGCCTGATTCCAAGTACTCTGTGCAGTATCTGCATTTCAGTCTATGCCACACCAACTACATTTTGACTCATTTTTCAAACTTGCTTAAATGAAATGCAGTATTTATGTCCTTAAGTTATTTTAATTTACAATCTGTAAACAGCTTAAGGTCCTCCTTGGTCAACCATCCAGGTCCTGCCTGGCTTTTCTCATGGAATACCCTACAACTGCAAAGCCAATCCCACCTAGATGTGATGCAGGAAATGGAAAGAGCTGGGTGAGTGAAGTGGGGCAGGAATGCTGAACCTGGGAGCAGTGTGGCAATCAGCATTACACAGCTGGCCTGGCACCAAGGTAAACATGCCCCCTGCTCAAGCACTTTGATAATCAGGAGGGAGATGAACTAATTTATAATGTCAGGCTGCTTGAGCAACATTGCTTTGCACAAGTGCTGAACCAAGATTAAAGGTAGCAAACGACTCTGCTAACTTCTTTCGCAGCCTCCAGCTTTTAAAGTTGTGCTGTATTGATGATACACTCAAGATAGCAACTTCTGGTTCTATGGAAACACAGACCATGAGGGAGAACATTGGCCTTAAAAACAATCAGTAATCAGTGATGCAACTTCTGCTTTCTAGCTTTGAAAACTACACCACCACTAGCACAGACACACACAAAAATGCTGTAAATATGGAGAACTGGAAGGTTCATTGCAATCCCTTGCTTCAAACAGCACTAACCAGATTCAGATTGTCCTCTGTCTTCAGAGGTTTTACAAAGAGCCATGCACTTTACAAATAAACACTGCTACCTCAATTTACTTCCAAAGAAAACTCAATTCTGGGCAAAATTTAACGTCCCTTCCAACACAAGCTGTACTTCTAGAAGCAAGAACGTCTCTCACACTCCAGAGAGTTTTTTGTAAACATGCTGGGAAAATTAACAAAGAGTTGAAAGTACAAACCATTCAACTTAGCATTAGTTGGCATTTTACCTCAGCTTATGAAAGCTGCTGTCTTTGAAGATGCATCTTTGATTGCAGGAATAAAAAACATATGCAAGGTTTTTTTGTTCTTATGGAAGTTCTGGGTTTTCTTGTCTCTAACTCCACAGAATACAACTTGCCTAATGACTTTATGTTATACAAATATTATACAATGTACAGCACAGGAATGAGGATTCTTCAACAGAAATCCACAGTCAGGCTGAAGTTATTTTGCCTAATTAATCTTTTCTAGGTTTTCAATATTCTGGCATTCCCCCATGGCTGGCAGGCTGTGCATGAGTGCCACTAGGACACGCAGGGCCTCACAGCTTGCCATCAGCCCATCCTGGTGTAATCCACTGGCCGTCTGAATGTAAAGCTAACAGTTTATCCCTCCTAAGCCCAAAAGAAAGTCCTGCAGTGTTTCTTTTTATCCTGTAACATCTGCCTAGATTAGCAAACAAAAACACATGTTACAGAGCTCAAATGACAGCTCCATCTGTGCAGCTCTGAGAGCCGCATACGGTGTCCAAAGCAGTGGGGAGATGTTTTAACCCCACTGGCCCCAGCTGAATCCCAAAACATTTGTTCTTTCTCAAAGCGCTTTTTCACAGTATGTGCCAAAGAGCAGCTGCAACTGTTTCTTCATGTTGTAATGAACACAGGTTAGATGTGCAGCATTTCACAAGTCTCAAAACTGCCTCCCTAAAATGGCTTTGGGTGGAAATACCCACACAACCACCCTTGAAAACAAACACTTGACTACTGATGTCACGGACATGTATATGGAGTGTGATGACAATAAGGGGGTTTTGTAAATCAAACCTTATATTCAGACAGTGGCAAGGTGCCATGCTAGCCCTGCTTACAGGGAGTCACAAATCCAATGACTGCAGATCATTGATTTGTGGTCTCTTGAGTTAACTTCGCATGACAGGGAATTATCACTTAAAAATGCAGCACACTCAACTGCTCTGCCTACTGACAGGCTTTTGTTTGCTTCTCGTACATTGAATATCAAGTTTCCACTGTACTCTGGCTGCTGAACTATTTGTAGCACAACAGTTTCATTACGAAATGCAGACCACACACAAATACAATTAGTGAGGAAAATTTACCATTAAGCCTGAGTGGCAATCCCAGACACTAGGAAACCATTCAACAACATCCCTCCAAAGCAGCTGAAGGAACAGGCTTCCCACTGCTTTTGGGAAACAGTGACCTGCACTTCTAATAAGCAGGTGCCTAAACAGCAAAATTCCTGCTTTCACCAGTGTTTTCTCCCTCACAGTGAGATGTGATAGGACCCTCAGCTCACAACTGTGCTTGGAATACCACACTGGAGAATGAAAGAGTTTTAATGTCACCAACAAGAAGCTTTGGTCCCTTCCACAAGCATGGTCTTCTCTGGACAACAAAATGCAATCAAAGCATCTCCAAATTACTGGGAGCTAAGTCCAGTTAACACCCAGCTTGCTAGCTGGTTAAGATGTCAAAGCTGAAGGGGGAAAAAAACCCCCCCCCACATCTCAAAAGCTACTGTTTACACCTACTGCTTACTGTGAGCCACTCTGAAAAAACTTACTTATTTGCACTGCAATTGGTGAGAGCTTAACCCTCTTCTACTCATTCAATACATGATCAAAAGGGAGCCTGAAGAGATTAGGATCATATGGAACTCAGTAACTGAAGTTTCTAAAAATCATCAGTAAAATCTGGGGAGATACAATGGGAATGGAAAAAGAATTAGGCACTGAAATTTCTAATTAATCTACTTCCAAATAAATGTTTTTATTATATGGATTCGGAAAATGATTTAGCACTAATCAAAAATCAGATACAGCAAATCTTCCTGTATGTAAGAGAGCTCCAGTCACTGAGAGCTTGCACTTGAGAAGACAAGTGACAGAAAATACCTATCAGCACTATCTTCTGCCACCGTGCTTGCACACCTCGTCTGCAACTCCAGGCAGGCCAGCAGACATTCAGCTGCTCCTCCCTGTTCTGTGCCAAGCTGCTAAATTCCCTGATTACAGTTGGAAATCCTATTAAGAGTTTTCCTGAGATTCTGAAGGGACCTGGCTATCCTGTTAGACCCATAACCAGGTAATTGAAAGCTGTGCAAGCCCTGGTTAGCAGCTATCAGAGTCAGAACTTACGTCCAGCCCCGTGGCTGGGGCGCTGCTCTGGAGCAAGGGCTTTGACACCGGGATTTTGGCGCTGCCGGAGCCGTTCCCAGCAGCTGGAGGCAGCACATTCACCGTGTGGCTCTGAAGTGCTGGGGCCCCTCCGGTAACAGCAATGACTGGCTGGGAGGCAGGCAGCACCCCAGAGGCCTGGAGCTGTACCACAGCAGGCTGAGGCAGCACCACGGACTGACCTGGAACACAAGAACAGCAGCACTCAGCACAGATGAAATGGATTTGTACATTTGTACATCAGCCCTTTGTAGGGGCACACTGCTATCCTCGCCTGCCCTGCACAACTGATCCCAAATCCGTTAGTATATTCCACAGAATAGGAACAGAAAGAAGTTGTTCCAAAGCTTACAGGACTCTTAATCCATCTTGCAAACCAAAACTACAGATATTAAAGGAATCCACAAACCAAGCTCTGTCCCAAAAGCTCTTCAAAGTTAATAAAATTCAACACTTGTTGAATACCTTACTCAGTATTGCAAATACTCGAAGCACTCTGAACAACTTTTTCAAAGATTTTAGCCAACTTACCTCAATCCTCCTTCTCCCTTTTGTCTATAACTGCTTTATTGCTATATTCAATGGAAAACTTACTACACAGAAGTGACTCACACCACACAGACCAATTCAAACCAGCAGAGATGGAAGACGAACAAAAAAGAACAATGCAAGTTACACTTTCAAAACTCATGTTGAAGCTTCAATTCACACTAAGACCATTTTTTCAAGAAAATGTCTTATGCAAGAAAGTTTATACAAAAGCTGAAAAGAGCTTAAAGAAAAGCCAGCAGAAAAAATGAGGTAACTTTGACAGAGTTTGAAATGGAACTAGAAAGTTACTTCCAAGAAATTTCAGTCCAACAACTACATTTAACTCAAGCAGGTGCTTGAGTAATATTCTGTTGTCTGAAAACACATTAATGTCTCTCTAATCCTTTGTAACAGGATGACCTTGCCAGCTTTCAGAAAGAGCACATTCCAGCTGAGCATTCGAACCAAAATGCACGACAATGGATTACAGCATTTATGCAGCCTTCTGGAAGGTGAAAAGTGAAGTCATTTACCTAGTGTCAAGATCTTATATATGGGGTAAAACGAGACCTTTTTTTTTTTTTTGCAGACACAATCTTGAAGACATCCTAAGTTAGTACAACCCTATTTAAGAATCTTAAAATTATGAATCTGAGACTATTTCAACATTTTCTTAATGTATAAAGGATATGATGCTCTAAGACAATGCTTCTTCCTTTAATCTTTTATAAAAGGGACTGTGAAAATACAATTTCTCATGCTTCTTTGAAGATAATGACATATTTCAAACTGGTAGTTCCAACTTGTCATATGCAGGGGGTTTTGACTGATGAAAAAAGATCCTTAAGGTTTTTGTTATGGAAGCTGCACTTAAAGTAAATGGAAAGCATGGAAATACTTTCTCAAAAGTATTTCCTCTATACTGTCTCACAGAAACTACTGTCCTGACTTTTCTTCAGGGTAAAGGACAAGCTGATCATCAGAGTACTAGACTTGTATCCAAAGAAATCCATATCCCCAGCATTCCTTATTCCAGATGGTAATTTATCAGCTGGAACATCAGAAGGAATAAGAATTAGGTCCCGCTGACTGTGCTGACTTGTGTTATAAGCAGTCTAGCAATCTTAGGCATGTTATAACAAATATCAGCATCTCCAGATTTGGCTGAACCCCTGATGGAAGAGAAATCAATAATAGAGACAAATTTTTCCCAATTGCAACGATTTCTAGATACGTGCCCTTGAGAATTTGTCTATTTCTCCTTCCATGCCTCAGTGCGATGACCTGCAAGGGACTGTGGCCATCAGCTGGTGAAAGGAGCAACTGCAGCTGGCAATTCCTGCAAGGCAAGCAGTGTCCCTGCTGCCCAGGCTGGAGAGTGGAACAATGCTTTGGGTCTAGAAATGAAAGCTCAAGCTACTTCAAAAATCGGTTAGAGGGTAACTGTAGGAATGAAGAATTATCACAGGGCAGGAAGCCACTTTCATCTTGTTAACACCAGCAACTTTTCTAACCTCTGACACAGCTCTCATTTTTCAGCAGAGTTCACAACATTCTATTTAATGCTGTTTAGTGAGCTAAAAAGCCATAAATTCATGCTCCCACCATCCTGTGGAAGAGTTCCATGTGAGTAAAAAAAAGAGCTTGTATCACTTCTCCCAAGCTTTCCAGCTTCCTTCAAGCCATCCTAACTGATTCTGCTGGATCTTCCTTTGGGTATGACAGAATAGCACTGTAATCACCTTATGCACCACCTGACATTGCAAGCAGAGCAAAGCATCCCTACAGATCCTTCCAGTCAGCAGTTTTATCTCCACAGCTGCCAGTGCTCGGCATAGCCTCCATCTTCCATTCCAAATAATGGAATTATGTAATCCAGTCTTCCATTTTACACAATGTCCATGTGAGTGCTGTTTCTCATAGGACTGCATGAGAGGAGTAAGGCCATCTCCACAGCCTAAAGCTTTTCCAGCAAATTAGGACCCTTTTTTCTCCTATTCCTCCTCTTTCATACACCAAACCTAACTTCATTCTATCAGCCATCCCAAACAGAAAATGCTACCCCCAAGACCTGGTCCAGTCAGGACAATTCACCTACCTTTAGGAGGTGCTGGCTGGATATTAACAACTGGCTGATTCTTTGGCAGTGGCACAAGCGTGGGAAGAGTCTGAATAATGATGGTTTTAGCTGGGACGCCAATATTAGCCTGAGCTTCAGGCACAGCAGGCAAAAGGGGTTTGGGTTGTATCAATGGCCTGGACACTGTCTGCCCACACCTCTTCAGGCTCCTTGCAGAATTATTTGCTAGGAAAGGAAAAAGAGTCAAAGTTAGACCAAAAGACATAAAATTCATAATTCAAGGAATAATGAAGTGGCTTTTAATGTGGGTTTTTTTACACATTTATAATATTTTGTTAAAAATAAACATATCTGATCAAATATCCATGACATAAAGGATAGGACACCTAGTGTCTGTTAGTTAATAATCTGGATGCAAGACAACACATGTATTACCTACAGGATGAAAGTAACTTTGTCTCTCATACCAGATCGAGAAGAGATGCTCACAGCAGGCTTCTTCCCTCCATCTCCTTCAGGGGATGCAGGGCTTTTGCAGCTCTTGCTGTAGAGAGAGATGGGAGACATCTGGGAGCTACAGCTGAAGTCCACATCATCCTACAGACAGAGAGCATGTGAGATCAATGCTTCAGAAACTCAGAGAAGTTTCTGAAGTTTCTGGTAGTTTGAACTACCAGCAGTTCAGAGTATATCTGCTTTTCATCACATCTGTGCTGCTGCTGCAGCCAATAGGAGAAAGGTTTTACTCTGCAGTTTGATTCTGGCCAATGCCAGGTAGTACTAAAAAAAACCCAACAAGTACTTCTCCCCACCAGCAGAGCAATAGGAGGCAGAAGCCAACACCTGCTAGACCCAGAAGCCTTTAGAAGGCATTTTGTTTGGCAACAAGGCTAATGAACATAGCTGAGGAAAGAGAGCTGAACATGCCCTTATTCAAACGGGTCACAGAGAAGAGATAACAAAACACTACTGATGGGTTTTTGCAAGGATTGGGAAAATAAGCGGTTTCCTCTTATGCCATGAATTTGGTCAGAGGAGTAAATCTTAGGGCTTTTTGTTTGTCAGAGCTGCTGCTGTCTGTGTTACAGAGGGTTTTGCATACAGGCACGTTCTGCACTGGAGAGTCCACAGACGGTGGTGAGGGGACCGAACAGCTGGAAGCAGCGGGTGATAAAGGTTCTGTCTTCACGTTTGCATCTGCAAGAGGCAGGTAAAGACATTTCATTGTACAAGTTTCTAGAAAAGGGAAGAGTAAAGAACATACTATCCTACACCAGATATTTAATTCCCAAAGCAAGGCACAGCAGAAAACATAGGGACATTAAAGGTATTAAACAGCTTGGCTTGTAGGGCAGCCCTTGCCAGCTGTACCCAGGCTACAGGAACACAGCATAATTCTCATCAGATATGCCTACAGGCTGTAGGACATCAGATATTTCCACGTGAGTTTTAAGAGCTCACCCTTGTGGGGCAGGAGGGGAAGAGCNCCCCCCCCCACATCTCAAAAGCTACTGTTTACACCTACTGCTTACTGTGAGCCACTCTGAAAAAACTTACTTATTTGCACTGCAATTGGTGAGAGCTTAACCCTCTTCTACTCATTCAATACATGATCAAAAGGGAGCCTGAAGAGATTAGGATCATATGGAACTCAGTAACTGAAGTTTCTAAAAATCATCAGTAAAATCTGGGGAGATACAATGGGAATGGAAAAAGAATTAGGCACTGAAATTTCTAATTAATCTACTTCCAAATAAATGTTTTTATTATATGGATTCGGAAAATGATTTAGCACTAATCAAAAATCAGATACAGCAAATCTTCCTGTATGTAAGAGAGCTCCAGTCACTGAGAGCTTGCACTTGAGAAGACAAGTGACAGAAAATACCTATCAGCACTATCTTCTGCCACCGTGCTTGCACACCTCGTCTGCAACTCCAGGCAGGCCAGCAGACATTCAGCTGCTCCTCCCTGTTCTGTGCCAAGCTGCTAAATTCCCTGATTACAGTTGGAAATCCTATTAAGAGTTTTCCTGAGATTCTGAAGGGACCTGGCTATCCTGTTAGACCCATAACCAGGTAATTGAAAGCTGTGCAAGCCCTGGTTAGCAGCTATCAGAGTCAGAACTTACGTCCAGCCCCGTGGCTGGGGCGCTGCTCTGGAGCAAGGGCTTTGACACCGGGATTTTGGCGCTGCCGGAGCCGTTCCCAGCAGCTGGAGGCAGCACATTCACCGTGTGGCTCTGAAGTGCTGGGGCCCCTCCGGTAACAGCAATGACTGGCTGGGAGGCAGGCAGCACCCCAGAGGCCTGGAGCTGTACCACAGCAGGCTGAGGCAGCACCACGGACTGACCTGGAACACAAGAACAGCAGCACTCAGCACAGATGAAATGGATTTGTACATTTGTACATCAGCCCTTTGTAGGGGCACACTGCTATCCTCGCCTGCCCTGCACAACTGATCCCAAATCCGTTAGTATATTCCACAGAATAGGAACAGAAAGAAGTTGTTCCAAAGCTTACAGGACTCTTAATCCATCTTGCAAACCAAAACTACAGATATTAAAGGAATCCACAAACCAAGCTCTGTCCCAAAAGCTCTTCAAAGTTAATAAAATTCAACACTTGTTGAATACCTTACTCAGTATTGCAAATACTCGAAGCACTCTGAACAACTTTTTCAAAGATTTTAGCCAACTTACCTCAATCCTCCTTCTCCCTTTTGTCTATAACTGCTTTATTGCTATATTCAATGGAAAACTTACTACACAGAAGTGACTCACACCACACAGACCAATTCAAACCAGCAGAGATGGAAGACGAACAAAAAAGAACAATGCAAGTTACACTTTCAAAACTCATGTTGAAGCTTCAATTCACACTAAGACCATTTTTTCAAGAAAATGTCTTATGCAAGAAAGTTTATACAAAAGCTGAAAAGAGCTTAAAGAAAAGCCAGCAGAAAAAATGAGGTAACTTTGACAGAGTTTGAAATGGAACTAGAAAGTTACTTCCAAGAAATTTCAGTCCAACAACTACATTTAACTCAAGCAGGTGCTTGAGTAATATTCTGTTGTCTGAAAACACATTAATGTCTCTCTAATCCTTTGTAACAGGATGACCTTGCCAGCTTTCAGAAAGAGCACATTCCAGCTGAGCATTCGAACCAAAATGCACGACAATGGATTACAGCATTTATGCAGCCTTCTGGAAGGTGAAAAGTGAAGTCATTTACCTAGTGTCAAGATCTTATATATGGGGTAAAACGAGACCTTTTTTTTTTTTTTTGCAGACACAATCTTGAAGACATCCTAAGTTAGTACAACCCTATTTAAGAATCTTAAAATTATGAATCTGAGACTATTTCAACATTTTCTTAATGTATAAAGGATATGATGCTCTAAGACAATGCTTCTTCCTTTAATCTTTTATAAAAGGGACTGTGAAAATACAATTTCTCATGCTTCTTTGAAGATAATGACATATTTCAAACTGGTAGTTCCAACTTGTCATATGCAGGGGGTTTTGACTGATGAAAAAAGATCCTTAAGGTTTTTGTTATGGAAGCTGCACTTAAAGTAAATGGAAAGCATGGAAATACTTTCTCAAAAGTATTTCCTCTATACTGTCTCACAGAAACTACTGTCCTGACTTTTCTTCAGGGTAAAGGACAAGCTGATCATCAGAGTACTAGACTTGTATCCAAAGAAATCCATATCCCCAGCATTCCTTATTCCAGATGGTAATTTATCAGCTGGAACATCAGAAGGAATAAGAATTAGGTCCCGCTGACTGTGCTGACTTGTGTTATAAGCAGTCTAGCAATCTTAGGCATGTTATAACAAATATCAGCATCTCCAGATTTGGCTGAACCCCTGATGGAAGAGAAATCAATAATAGAGACAAATTTTTCCCAATTGCAACGATTTCTAGATACGTGCCCTTGAGAATTTGTCTATTTCTCCTTCCATGCCTCAGTGCGATGACCTGCAAGGGACTGTGGCCATCAGCTGGTGAAAGGAGCAACTGCAGCTGGCAATTCCTGCAAGGCAAGCAGTGTCCCTGCTGCCCAGGCTGGAGAGTGGAACAATGCTTTGGGTCTAGAAATGAAAGCTCAAGCTACTTCAAAAATCGGTTAGAGGGTAACTGTAGGAATGAAGAATTATCACAGGGCAGGAAGCCACTTTCATCTTGTTAACACCAGCAACTTTTCTAACCTCTGACACAGCTCTCATTTTTCAGCAGAGTTCACAACATTCTATTTAATGCTGTTTAGTGAGCTAAAAAGCCATAAATTCATGCTCCCACCATCCTGTGGAAGAGTTCCATGTGAGTAAAAAAAAGAGCTTGTATCACTTCTCCCAAGCTTTCCAGCTTCCTTCAAGCCATCCTAACTGATTCTGCTGGATCTTCCTTTGGGTATGACAGAATAGCACTGTAATCACCTTATGCACCACCTGACATTGCAAGCAGAGCAAAGCATCCCTACAGATCCTTCCAGTCAGCAGTTTTATCTCCACAGCTGCCAGTGCTCGGCATAGCCTCCATCTTCCATTCCAAATAATGGAATTATGTAATCCAGTCTTCCATTTTACACAATGTCCATGTGAGTGCTGTTTCTCATAGGACTGCATGAGAGGAGTAAGGCCATCTCCACAGCCTAAAGCTTTTCCAGCAAATTAGGACCCTTTTTTCTCCTATTCCTCCTCTTTCATACACCAAACCTAACTTCATTCTATCAGCCATCCCAAACAGAAAATGCTACCCCCAAGACCTGGTCCAGTCAGGACAATTCACCTACCTTTAGGAGGTGCTGGCTGGATATTAACAACTGGCTGATTCTTTGGCAGTGGCACAAGCGTGGGAAGAGTCTGAATAATGATGGTTTTAGCTGGGACGCCAATATTAGCCTGAGCTTCAGGCACAGCAGGCAAAAGGGGTTTGGGTTGTATCAATGGCCTGGACACTGTCTGCCCACACCTCTTCAGGCTCCTTGCAGAATTATTTGCTAGGAAAGGAAAAAGAGTCAAAGTTAGACCAAAAGACATAAAATTCATAATTCAAGGAATAATGAAGTGGCTTTTAATGTGGGTTTTTTTACACATTTATAATATTTTGTTAAAAATAAACATATCTGATCAAATATCCATGACATAAAGGATAGGACACCTAGTGTCTGTTAGTTAATAATCTGGATGCAAGACAACACATGTATTACCTACAGGATGAAAGTAACTTTGTCTCTCATACCAGATCGAGAAGAGATGCTCACAGCAGGCTTCTTCCCTCCATCTCCTTCAGGGGATGCAGGGCTTTTGCAGCTCTTGCTGTAGAGAGAGATGGGAGACATCTGGGAGCTACAGCTGAAGTCCACATCATCCTACAGACAGAGAGCATGTGAGATCAATGCTTCAGAAACTCAGAGAAGTTTCTGAAGTTTCTGGTAGTTTGAACTACCAGCAGTTCAGAGTATATCTGCTTTTCATCACATCTGTGCTGCTGCTGCAGCCAATAGGAGAAAGGTTTTACTCTGCAGTTTGATTCTGGCCAATGCCAGGTAGTACTAAAAAAAACCCAACAAGTACTTCTCCCCACCAGCAGAGCAATAGGAGGCAGAAGCCAACACCTGCTAGACCCAGAAGCCTTTAGAAGGCATTTTGTTTGGCAACAAGGCTAATGAACATAGCTGAGGAAAGAGAGCTGAACATGCCCTTATTCAAACGGGTCACAGAGAAGAGATAACAAAACACTACTGATGGGTTTTTGCAAGGATTGGGAAAATAAGCGGTTTCCTCTTATGCCATGAATTTGGTCAGAGGAGTAAATCTTAGGGCTTTTTGTTTGTCAGAGCTGCTGCTGTCTGTGTTACAGAGGGTTTTGCATACAGGCACGTTCTGCACTGGAGAGTCCACAGACGGTGGTGAGGGGACCGAACAGCTGGAAGCAGCGGGTGATAAAGGTTCTGTCTTCACGTTTGCATCTGCAAGAGGCAGGTAAAGACATTTCATTGTACAAGTTTCTAGAAAAGGGAAGAGTAAAGAACATACTATCCTACACCAGATATTTAATTCCCAAAGCAAGGCACAGCAGAAAACATAGGGACATTAAAGGTATTAAACAGCTTGGCTTGTAGGGCAGCCCTTGCCAGCTGTACCCAGGCTACAGGAACACAGCATAATTCTCATCAGATATGCCTACAGGCTGTAGGACATCAGATATTTCCACGTGAGTTTTAAGAGCTCACCCTTGTGGGGCAGGAGGGGAAGAGCAACACCTGCTAAATATAGAAGGTTAATTACCTGCATAAGCATGGCCTGTAATATTCCAAAGGTCCGAGTCCCAAGACATCAAATCCAAATCAAACTGAAAGTTATAGAGATCAGTTTCCTGTAATGACAGGAAAAGAGACAAGACAAAAAGAAAGATACATTGACAGCATCAGCCATTATGTTCACATTCTTACAGCTCCAGAAAATAAAAACAAACAACATAACTATCAATCATTTCAGGTGCCTTAAGGTATGCAGAGATGAAAGTCCTTAAAGGAGAAATTGTCAACTGGAACACACAAAACAAGGTTCTTTTAAACTTATACCTGTAGAAGGGGGCAGGTCAGTTTAAGACATCACTAATTATCGTACTCTTATTTATAATTTGTGAAGCAAAAGTAAGCTCAGTCATGGAACCATCTCACATAAAACACAAGTCTTAGGAAGCTGGTGCCATCCTCTCCTTCATCTGCCTTGAAAAAATTACTTAATGCCCTTCCATAATTACATCTCAAAGCACTTTACAAACAAAAGCAGCACCAGGGACAATTTACCAGCAGGAAAATAGACACAAGATTGATTTGCTCAAGATCTGATTAACAGTATGTATTAGGTCTCCACTTGAATACACTGATGTCAACATCTAAAGCCAAGGGCACCAGTTTCATTTTGCACCAAAAATCAAAACAAACAGGCTAAAATCACTCCATATATATTATTTATCAAATGACCTTTAAAACAACCATTGGATTTTTTTCCTCCATTTGTTCTGCTTGTGCATCTCTAAGTCTCAGTTTCGTATACAAATGTGGCCCTTTATGAGCACTTGCATGAAAAATACAAACACCCAGGCAAGTAATGCTGACCTGCTGATGAGGAATACCTTTCCTTTGTACAATCAGTCTTTCCCGACATTTTCTCCAGTGACTGTTTCTACACCTATAGGAATGCTCTTAGAACCTGGGGTTTACACTGGATGATAACCTGGGCTTGTGCTGGAGGTGGATTAGGACACAGTGAACAGAGAGATGGCAGGGGAAGAACATGGAGACGAGAATCCAGGAGGCAAATGTCCCAGGTGACAAATGCCATATGGACATATGGGCAGTGAAAAAGATGAGGATTCATGCATAAGGTTGCAAGCAAAGGTTTTTTGGGAAAAACCTACATAAAAGAAGAAAACAATAAGTAATCTAACAGGCAAGGTGATAAAGAAGAGCCCGGGTGGATGCAGGTGCAACATACCCACCCTTCTCTCAGGCAGCCCCGAGCCAGCACTCCCCCATCACTGCCCTGCGGGGTTCACCTTCACCAGGGCAGTGACAGCACCGCTCCTCCTGTACGGCACCTCGCACCCTCACCCTAACCTCCCTCTGCCGCACTCTCCCCGTCGCTCTCCAGTCGTGCCGCCGCAGTGTGCCAGCGATCGCTATCTCTGGCACTGACGCAGGGTGAGGGCCGGGCAGCCACGCTCCCCCGCCGGGCTCCGCCGGGGGCTCCCCGCGCCGNNNNACGTCTGCTCCCGGCGGGGCCCGCCCTCCACGGCGGCCGCCGGCGGACACTCGCCAGCCGGGGCGGGGCGCAGACAGCTCGAGCTCCCATGGCTCCCATGGAGGCCGCCGGAGGACACTCGCCGGCCGGGGCGGGGCGGGACGAGACGAGGGGGAGCGGAGGGAGGACCGGTTCCCATGGCCTGTGTACGGGCTCCGCGCTCCTGGAGACTACCACAGAGTCCGTTTGGTTGGAAAAGACCTCTGTGATCAGTGAGTCCAAGCTCTGACCCAACACCACCTTGTCACCCAGACCATGGCACTGAGAGCTGTGTCCAGGCTTTCCTCAAACACCTCCAGGGGCGGTGACTCCACCACCTCCCAGGGCAGCCCATTCCAGTGTTTAATCACCCTTTCTGTGAAGAAATTCCTCTGAATGTCCAACCTAAACCTCCCCTGGCACAGTTTAAGAATGTGCCTTGTCTTGCCACAAGTGGCCTGGGAGAAGAGGCCAAACCCCACCTGGCTCCAATCTCCTTTCAGGTAGTTGTAGACAGTGATGAGGTCACTCCCGAGCCTCGTTTTCTCCAGGCTAAACTCCCCCAGCTCTCTCAGCCACTCCTCATCAGACTTGTGCTCCGCGTCCTTCACCAGCCTCGTTTCTTTCTCTGGACATGCTCCAGCACCTCAATGTCCTTCCTGAACTGAGGGGCCCTGAACCGGACATAGCACTCGAGAAATGGCCTCACCACTGCCCAGTATAGGGGAAGAATCACTTCCCTAGTCCTGCTGGCCACACTGTTTAATGAAGGCTCTTCCCCTCACCCCAGGCACACAGGACACATTAGTTAGACAAAGGTGTTTATTCAGACCCCGCTGACACAAGCTCATGGGTAGAAGCACGAGTGGAGCAGCTACCAGGGGGGAATGTCCAAATTCCCAGTGGGAGAATGTCCAAGGGCTGGGTGGCAGGCTGCCCCCAGCACATGGCCCCTGGCCCCTGGTGGGTGTCCAGCTGCCTGTCCTGGTGGCAGCTTCCCTTCCCAGGGGAATGCTGTACATGCAGCATGGTGGCAGTGCCCATGGGCAGCACTGGTCTGGGCTACAGCCACAGACATGGAAGTCCCTCTGTGCTCCAGCAGCAGCTCCTGCTGGGCCTGCAGCCCCAGGGGACACAGTGGGTTCCAGTCTCAGACAGGCTGGAAGCATAGAAGAGATGGAGTTGGTGTTACCCTCTTCAGTCCCAAGGGGTGCCCCCACCCAGGAGCACCCCAGGCGGGAGGATGGCCACCCAGGTAAACTTTGAACAGGGTGCTGCGAGGGTCTCGCCAACCCTCACCTCACAGGTTGGCATCATACGCTGCATTGGTGAAGGTGCCCGGTGCTCCCAGGTCACTGGAAGAAAAACACAAGGGTGTCACCTTGGGGAGTGCAGAAGTGTGTGAAAGGTGGGGGTTAGCACCGCCCTGTCAGCCCCAAAGATGTTCCCATATAAAAACAGCCTCACACAAGCAGATCTGGATGTCAGCAGGGTGAACACAGGCCTGTGACAGTCACAGGGCAGAGCCACCCTCCTGCAGAGCACAGCTCTCACCTGGTGGGTTTCAGGAGCTTCCTCTTCTCTTCTGATGAAATGTTGAAATTCGTGTTGAAATGTCCAAGGGAATAAAGCACATAGAAAAGAAATAACCAGATCTGTATAGTGAAGATCATGAGAAGCTGCAGCAGCAGCATCTGAAATTGAGCGCAATTTAACAAGCATGGCATGGGGCTGGGAGAGGGCTGAAGCATTTGCTGCCTTCTTCAGAGTGATGGTGTTTATCTGGCTCTGCCCTCCAAACCTGGCTGCTGACACTTTCAGCTGGACAAACTGCCAAGGACCCTAGCAACCCAGCAAATAAAATGTGAATGGAGGCAGTCACACTGTTAAACACTTCGGCTCACCCCAGCCTCCTCTGGGACTGTCACCACCTTGCTTGAGAGCCCCTGGCCAAAGCTAGGGTGGGCTGCAGGAAGCATTTCTGTACCTCTGTCACTGAGCCTCTTGGCAAGGAGGGCAATGAGCCCCCCAGAGAGCACAACACCAGCTAGTGCCAGGGCTGAGCCACTGCTGTAAGCCAGGACTTGCTTTAAGAAGGCACCATCCTCTGAAACAAAGCCACAGAGGCACACATTAGAAAGTTGTCAGGACTTCACAGCCCCTGGGGAGCCCCTCCCCATGTTCAAGATGTGCTTGGAGGAAAGCTGGAACCTCCGCAGTGCTAGAGGAGCTGGGGGGTCCCACAGTACCTGCACAGGTGGGGAGATCCCTGGTCCAGTTCCCCGTGGCCTCACAGCGGAGCATCTCTGCTCCCATCCGAACAAACCCCTCCTCGCAGGAAAAGGTGCACGTGGAGTTGTAGGTGAAGTTCCCGTGCACATGAGAGCAGCTCAGCTGGCCTCTGCTGGGGGGGGCCAGCACTGGGCAGCTGATGGCTGGAGATAAAGCACAGCAGCAGCATCAAGAGGACAGGACTGATGGCTGTGGGATGGGGACATGTGGGCTGGCAAGCCAGGGGATAAACTGACATAGCCTGGGGTGCTGGGGAGAGCACTGCTACAGCAGAGCCCTCCCAGACATGTGTGAGATCACAGGATTTACCTTTGCAATGTGTGGGCTCCCCAGTCCAGCTCCCTGTGGCTGTGCACTCATGGCTCTCTGCCCCCATCAGCACAAACCCTTTCTGACAGGAGAAGGAACACGTGGAGCCAAAGGTGAAGTCCCCATGGAGGTGGGAGCAGGCAGCCTGGCCCATCTTGGGGGTGGTCAGTGCTGAGCATTTGATGGCTGCAAGGGTGAAGAGGCACAGCTCAAAAAGAAGCCTGGGAGACTACACTGTTGGGACAAAGGGGCTGGGGAACCACCACAGTGTCACCCCAAGGCAAATGACACCCTGAGCTGTGGCAGCAGCTTTACCTTCACAGTGTGGGACATCCCCTGTCCATGTCCCTGTGGCTGTGCACTCACGACTCTTTGGCCCCATCAGTGCAAACCCCATCTGGCAGGAGAAGGCACACGTGGAGCCAAAGGTGAAGTCTCCATGGAGATGGGAGCAGTTCAGCTCTCCCTGGTCTGGAGCTCTGAGCACAGGACAGGCGATGGCTGCAGAGACAGAGATACATTTTCAAGCTGGAGTCTGAGGACTACAAGGCTAAACTGTTGGAACAAGAGGACCAAGAGGGTCCTCTAGGGAACATCCCATGCTCAACACAAGGCCTGTGACGCCTCAAGCAGCAGTAATACCTTCACAGTGTGGTGTGTCCCCAGTCCAGGTCCCCGTGGCTGTGCACTCACGGCTCTCTGCCCCCACCAGCACAAATCCTGTATGGCAGGAGAAGGCACACGTGGAGCCAAAGGTGAAGTTGCCATGGAGGTGGGAGCAGTGCATCTCTCCCTGGTCTGGAGCACTGAGCACTGGGCAGACAATGGCTACAGAGCAAAGAAGCACGTTTCAGGCAGGAGCTTGGGGACTATGAGGCTGAACTCTTGTGATGAGAGGACTAAAAAGAGAACATCTCAAGGTCTGCCCAAGGCATGTGACACCTCGAGCAGCAGCTCTACCTTCACATCTTGTTGCATCCCCTGTCCATGTCCCCGTGGCTGTGCACTCACGGCTCTTTGGCCCCATCAGCACAAACCCCGTCTGGCAGGAGAAGGCACACATGGAACCAAAGGTGAAGTTGCCATGGAGGTGGGAGCAGTGCAGCTCTCCCTGGTCTGGAGCACTGAGCACTGGGCAGACAATGGCTACAGAGCAAAGAAGCACGTTTCAGGCAGGAGCTTGGGGACTATGAGGCTGAACTCTTGTGATGAGAGGACTAAAAAGAGAACATCTCAAGGTCTGCCCAAGGCATGTGACACCTCGAGCAGCAGCTCTACCTTCACAGCGTGGGGTGTTGCCAGTCCAGATCCCCATGGCTGTGCACTCACAGCTCTCTGGCCCCATCAGTACAAACCCCTTCTGGCAGGAGAAGGCACACATGGAACCAAAGGTGAAGTTGCCATGGGGGTGGGAGCAGTTCATCTCTCCTTTTTCTGGAGCACTGAGCACAGGACAGGCAATGGCTGCAGGGACAGAGAAGAACTTCAAGGAAGAACCTGGGTACTACAAGGCTGAACTGTTTGATCTGAGACACTGGGGAAACCCTAGAGTCACCCCACAGCCAGTGACACCCTGAGTTCTAGCAGCAGCTCTACCTTCACATCTTGTTGCATCCCCTGTCCATGTCCCCGTGGCTGTGCACTCACGGCTCTTTGGCCCCATCAGCACAAATCCTGTCTGGCAGGAGAAGGCACACATGGAACCAAAGGTGAAGTTGCCATGGAGGGGGGAGCCGTGCATCTCTCCCTGGTCTGGAGCACTGAGCACAGGACAGGCAATGGCTGCAGGGACAGAGAAGAACTTCAAGGAAGAACCTGGGTACTACAAGGCTGAACTTGTTGATCTGAGACACTGGGGAAACCCTAGAGTCACCCCACAGCCAGTGACCCCCTGAGTTCTAGCAGCAGCTCTACCTTCACAGTGTGGTGTGTCCCCAGTCCATGTTCCTGTGGCTGTGCAGTCACGGCTCTCTGGCCCCATCAGAACAAATCCTGTCTGGCAGGAGAAGGCACACATGGAACCAAAGGTGAAGTTGCCATGGAGGTGGGAGCAGTGCATCTCTCCCTGGTCTGGAGCACTGAGCACAGGGCAGACAATGGCTGCAGAGTGGAGAGGTACACATCAAGCAGGAGCTTGGGAACTGGGAGACTAAAATTCTGGGACCAAGGGGCTGGGGAGCACTACAGTGTCACCCCAAGGCTGGTGACAGCATGCACTCCAGCAGCAGCTCTACCTTCACAGTGCGGGACATCCCCTGTCCATGTCCCCGTGGCTGTGCACTCACGGCTCTTTGGCCCCATCAGTGCAAACCCCGTCTGGCAGGAGAAGGCACACGTGGAGTCAAAGGGGAAGTTCCCGTGGAGGTGGGAGCAGTGCATCTCTCCCTGGTCTGGAGCACTGAGCACTGGGCAGGTGATGGCTGCAATGGGAAAGATCTCAGAGATGGGATAGATTAAATCTAATGATTCAGGCTGAATCAAAATCAAATCTTACCCAGAATCACCTCTTCAAAACTGTGGTTGGTACAATGATTTTTCTGCCCAACAAGTGATTTCCTTGGGGGGACACAGTTGCTGCTCGGCCAGAGCCCTGTTTATCCCTTTCACCACCCTGGGCCAAAGCCCCCGGGAGGAAGGACCACAGCTGCTGCAGTCCCTTGCATCTCCCTCCCTTTACTAGAGCAGATACCAGCCTCTATCCTCTATCCTTGTCACAGTGGCAGGAAGATGGCTTTGGGACTGTAAAGCACTGCAGTGGCTAAAGGGGTTGTGTACCAGCCTCCCCAGCCTGTGCCCAGGGTGTGTTTTGCTGCATGTCAGGGCAGTACCAAAGGTTTGCTGGGGTGAGTGTCTCTGCTGCCTGTGGAACCACCACAGGTCTGTGCCAGCAGGGCATTAACACTACCTAGCCCAGCTGAGACAGAGTGCATTTGCTGTACCTTCTGCTTTCAGACTGACACCAAGCACTTTCCTGGGTAGATTTTTCCTTTCACAGCTATTTCACAGGCATTCTGGTTCCCCAGAGTCCCCAGAGGTGCTATTGGTGAACATGCTGTGTGGGTAGGAGCAGCTGACCCAACCCCTTTTCAGCCAGCCAGCAATGGGCACACATGACTGCAGGCAGGTGTGGGGCAGAGTTTGAGGCAGGGCAGGCAGCCTTGTCCCTCACAGTCCTTGCAGCACCATCAGCCTTGCTTGCAGCCTTGCTCTGCTCGTTTTTGGAGTAAGGCCAGCTGGCAATGCTTGCTAACATCACTTTGTTATCAGCGCAGGCGACTGACTGACTCGTCTGATTGTTTGCAATAAAACAAAAATCAGTCATGTTAGAGCCAGCAGGAAAAAACCAGCAAGCTGGGAAAGCAAGCCCCTGGGAGCCTGAAAAGCCTAGAGCACACAGGCTCAACCCAGCTTACCTGTGGGGATTTTCACAAAATTGGGAGCCAGCTCCTGCCCCTACCCCTGCCCCTGCTGGGTATGCTGGTTACCAAACAGTCACATCTCATCTCCATGCCTGTTTACCTTAACTGCAGATAGTTTTGCTGGTCTCAGCTACCTGAGTCCTGGGTTGGACCACAGGCCCACCTGCACAGGCAGAAGCAACAACACTAACTTCAAGGCAGGCTTCTTTTAAAAAGAATATATATACAAAGATGCTGCTCACGCCTGACCCTTCCCAATATAGAGGGTCCCCAGTTGTGTTCCATGTCTGCTCCAGTGTTCGACTCACCCCATCCTTTTGCAAGGCTGCAGGTGTACCACACAGCAGCACAGGAAAGATGGAGCAAGGCTCTTGCAGCCCCAAAAAAGCCCGGCAGTTCTCTGGGATGCCTGGTGCCTGCCTGCAAACCCTCAAGCCACTGACAGGAAGACTTTCTCTGCCCCTGCAGCATAATATACCACAGCTTTCTCTCCTTTGTGGTTTCCTGCCACACTCTGTCCCTCCCAGCTTATATATAACCTCATTTCATGAGTCCTCATCCCTGTTCAAGGTGGCCCACGCCTGCCAGAACACCCTTCCCCTGGCTGTGGGACAGCAGCCCCTCTTTTCTCTTTCCCAAGATGCCAAACACCTTCCCAAGGCAGATCAAGGTGGGCTGGGGGAGAGAGACAGTGCCACAGGGTTGACAGAGGAGCCAAGACACCATCCTGATCCCACACTTGGTGCACACAGGGTGCGGATAGCTGAGTGGGATTCAGGACAGCGAGCATGGGCACTGGGACAGCCAGGCAGAGCATGGGGCTTATCCAGAGCTCACAGGTGCTCTGCCACTGCAGCCTCCTCAGGGAATCCCACCCCACATGCAGTGCCAGGAGATGCTTCCACAATAGGTAAGGGCACACCAACACTTGCCTGGACTCTATCAGGCACACAGGGCTGGTTCCCCCAAAGCATCAGTGCCGCATCCCTGAGACACCCAGCCCCTGCCAGGCCCTACCTGTGCAGGTGGGGATGTTTGCTGACCACTCCTGAGAAGGCAGACACTGCAGCACGCCCACTCCTCGCCGCTCAAACCCCTTCTGGCACCTAAACTCGCAGGTGGAGTTGTAGCTGAAGTCTCCATAGGGGTGGCTGCAGTTCATGTGCACTCCCTTGGGCTCCAGCTTGGCACACTGCACAACTGGGAGAGATATGGCCCCGCAGTCCATTAGGAGCACAGGAACCCTGCTTTGTCACCAGCGTTTGGGCTCTCCAGCAGGGAGGGAGGGGTGGGGATGGGTGTCTCACCCTCGGTGCACTCAGGGCCATGGAAGCCGGGGTAGCATGCGCAGCGGTAGCTCCCGATGGTCTCCATGCACTCGCCACGCTGGCTGCACGGGAAGGGCTGGCAGGAGGCTGCACAGACATGGGACAGCCATCAGGAGCTGCTGGCCACCCTGCTGAGGTCCCCAGCCCACCCAGTCCAGCTCTGCCCCACAGTGCCCCTGCTCACCCTGGTAGCACAGCGCCTTTTTCCTGCGGTTGCAGGGCTCGTCGTTCCACTTGCCAGACTGCTGTGGCCGCTGGATGTAGATCTCCACGCAGTCCTGGTTGGAGCGGCGGTTGTTGGGCTCCCCGACTGCCCAGTTCTCCGCCTCCTTGGTCAGTGCCTTCTGGGTGCCCACCCAGGTCCAGGTGCCCCCCAGCTTGCGGATGCCAATCCAGTAGTAGCGCCCATGGTAGGGCAGGCTCTTGTTGAGGTACTCGATCTCCTGCTGGTTCTGGATCGCCACCAGGTCGGTGAAGAAGGTCTGGCAGTAATTCCTGGCCTGCTCCCACGTGTAGTCCCCTTGGTCACTGTAGTGGTACGTCCAGGCACCCACCTCCACCCACAGCACCAGGCCTATGAGAGAGGATGAGGTCTGGGATTGATGCAGAAAGGATGGGAACCAGGTCAGGAACGGGATCCCTTGGGACACAAGGGTGGGCTAAGCCTGGCATCATGGCCAAGAGATGCCAGTGATGAGCTGGGTGAAGGGATTGGATGAAGGGACGAGTGTGGATGAGAATGGGGCTCTGTGGCTACACAAAGACCTGGGTGGATCAGGTATGGCAGAAGGAGCAAGGACAGAGGGGGATGGCACAAGGATGAGGAAGGTGGAGGTGACAGGGTGAAGGCTGAGATGGGGCAGCATGGGATGGGACAGGCAGAGCGCAGGAGGCAGAAGAGCCCCAAGCAGTAATGCCAACCCCTCCTCCAGCATAAGGATTGAAAGCTCAGCCCCGTGGCTCTGTTCCCCTGCCCACTAAAGCTTCTCAAAGGGGAAAGTCCCACTTCAAGATGGTTCTGTAAACATGGTTCCTTCCTTGAGTGCAGATGTGTACACTTCAGTTTCCTTGCTTTACCCTGCTACATGAGAGCCAGATTGCCGCAAGGCAGAGCAGCCACTGTGCCCTCACTCCCAAAAGCACTTGGACCCCAGCCTGCTCATCTGAGCCAGAGATGAGTCTGGTAAAGTCTGGTAAAACTCAGTGTTGCAAAACAAGGTCTTCCAAAAACAAGCTTACATCAAGGTCATGCCCACGAGGCAGGGCAAAGCCAGAAAGTAACTGGAATCCACACCCAGAAGTGAAGGCCACTTTGCTGGAACCATGCTCTTATTTACAGCATTTCACACCACAACTTTATGCAATCAAAGGGTTTTAGCCACAGAAAGAAGCTTCCTGCATTCTCCCCAGAAGCTATCTCCATAAGTGCAGAGAGCGATGTGGGGGTATCATATCTCCATCTGTGCAGGAAGTGAAATGGGGATCAAAGTCTGCTCCAAACAACCAGCCTGGCTTACGCTCTATCTCAGGAGAGCATTATCGCGCTGCGGTTATGCAAAGATCTGGGCATTGCAGATTAGATGCAAATACACGTCTTCTAAACTCTAATTAGGGCTGTACTTTGGTCCATTATTATACATTTTTCTAAGTAATTTCCCATAATTTGTCTGGTCTTCCTTGTGCAAGAGCAAATTATTCTCTTTGTTCAACAGAACTGAAGCTGAGGAAAATGTGGTTCCCTCTTTACCTTTTGGGAATTCGGAGCTGCAGGACAGGGACTCGGGGCACCTTCTGGGAGCCTGCCTCACCCTCAGCTTCCACCACCCTCCTCCTGGCCCTTGCTGCTTGCCAGCACGGCTCAAGACAGCTGCCTGCTACCCTCACACACCCCATCCCCAAACAAGAAGGGCCAAAGTTTGACATCTGCTCCATGTCCATCCTCCACATGCTCTCCTACCTCTTTCCTCCAGCTCCACCAGCTACACCCTTTCTGTGGCACATCTCATCTCCCCTGTCTTATGCTACCTCTCCCTGCCCCACCTGGTGCTGAGCCCCCAAATGGGTGCTGTTTTTCTGTGTTTTGACGCCTTGGCTTCCGTGGCAGCCCCGATACCTCTTACCAGGGTGATACTCAGCACCCTCTGCAGAGGAGGTGCTTTTGCCTTTTTGTTTTCTCTCAGAGCCAAATCTCAGCCTCATCCTGACACCTCTCCACTTAGCTCATTTCTGTTCCTAAGGTTCTTAGGAAAATAATTCAATGCACAGAGGATTTCCAGGGACAGAGCAGGCACCAGTAGGTTTCATTCTGTGCAATACCAGCATGTGAAGGAAATACCCTACAGGCAGCGAAACCACATTAGTTTCCATACTCCTGATGTCAGTTAACAGCTCTCATTCTGTGTGGTGCTGCCCCAGCTGTGCTATGAACCCTTACACCCGTGGGTGCTGTGGCTCCATCCATGCCCATCTCCCCAGCACGGGTGTGGGTGTGGGCACTGGGTAGAGCTGCCCCTGCCTTTCCCCGGTTCACTGTACAGTGCAGCAGCTGCCACGCTGTGTTTGGGGAACCAAACATCCTGCAGGGACCTCAGCCATGGCCTGGCCCTCCCTGACAGGGAGCACTGTCTGCCTGAAGGGAGCTGGCACAAGCAGGGACAGCCTCCTCCCAGCCCAGGGAGATCCAGCCCTGGATGACGTGACTGATGAGCCCCCAAAATAACAATGCTACCTTTCTCCAGTTTCCCAGACCTGCAGACTCCTTGGCAGCAGGGTCAGAGTGGGCTCACTGAGCGGGTGGTGGGTGCCTTACCCCATGTGATGGCAGCGATGCCCAGGTAGGTGCCAGGTGAGTCCAGAGTCCATGTCCTGCCAGCAGATCGCAGTCCCACAGCAGTGCCCTGACAGGGAGGGAGACGTGAGCATGCACATCCCAATGGTTCCACATGCACCCACACTGCTGCCAGGCAGTCCTGGCTCACACAAGGGCAGTTGCGTGTGGCACTGGCATGCAGGCACACACGCTGCTCCCAGCTAGGTGCTGCACGAAGGGCCTGTTCCAGGGAGGCACTTCGGGGGAGCTATGCCTACAGCACAGCTGGGCACTCCACTCCTCGGGAGCCCCTAAGTCCTGTGCCCCCCGAACCCCTTCCTGCCCAGCCAGGGCTGGCATCTGCCTCTGCAATAGCAGTGTCCTGTGTGCCTGGCAGTGTCCTGTGAGCCTGGGTGTCTCCGGGACAGCCTGCGTGTGTCCCACAGCCCCCAGCCGTGGTTCCTGTCAGTGCCTGCCCATAGCCCTGCCCTCCCCTAATCCCCTTTTCTCGGCAAACCCTCAGTCTTCCCCGAGGAAAGGAGCGGAATTTACCATGTTGATGCCGCGGCCGCACCGTGCCCAGCCAGCGGCAGCTGTCCCTCGGCGGGCAGTGCTGCTCACGCTTCCTACGACCGCGCAGAGCGTCGCTCCCTGCCCCTGGCCTCTTTCCCTCCCATCTCAGCCCGCTGCCAGCCCACATCCTGCCCCACACCCCCGCCTCCCCCGCCAAAGGGCTCACCAGCCCCGAGAAACCCTTCTGCGAGCCCGGGGCTGGAGGGGAACAGTGGGGTCAGCACTGACCACGGTCCTGATGGGACCTAGCCTGTCAGCAGCCCCACGGCATGGGAGGAGCTGGCTGCATCCCCACTGCCGTGGGGACAGGACAGCCACACGCACTGACCCACAATGAGCCAGGCTTGCTCGAGCACCCCAGAAGGAGGGGAAGGGCTCCCTGGAAAGTGTTCAGCCCCAGTCCATGATACCCAGAGCACGAAGATCTCTCTGACCCACTGTGTCCATGTGGCAGTGCCTACACTGGTGGAGGTCAGAGGAGGCTGAGGTGTGATGAGGTCCCTTGTGGGCTGGGTGGGAGCATGGCTCGCAGCCTCCCAGCTCCCATGCCAGATGCACTCCTTGCATGCAGGAGTTCTGCTCTGGCTGTGAGCCTTCACATACCATTTTTAAACAGTTACTTACACGATGTATTTTTCTGTCTTTACCTTTAAGTCTTTATGACAAAGGTCCAGGAATATGCCAGAGGAACTTCCCCCTGACTTATTAACATCCCTCAGGAACTTCCACCAGTGTCTCAGGAACATGTCTAATTGTGACCACTGCCCCTTGGATCATTATAATCATTATAAATCTTTTCTTACCGTGTCCTGCTCGTAAATAGAATTGCCTTGGCCAGATTTTCTGCAGAAATTACTCTGCTCACTTCCAGCTAAAGCCAAACAAGAGCCATGCAGGTCACATGTATTTTCCAGTTCCAAAGAAATTTATGCTGCTCCACCAGGACTTATTCTAGACAAAAGGAGGAACCCATTCCACAAGAGCCATAACCCACTACAATTACTTTATCATTGGCCAGTATAAATGAACCTTGTTTCCTGTCTCTGGGTATCTTCCTTGAGAAATGTTTTACTGCAGTTGTCTCTTTTTATGGAATTGCTAAGTCTGTGTATCCAGTAATTCAGGAGCACTTGCTTTCTAGCAGCTCCTCTGCCGAGAGCGGTCAGTTACGGGAAGGGAAGGAGCAACCAGGCAGGCAGAGAGGCTGAGGGGCAGCTACTAGGGCAGCTGAGGGTCACCTGGGCAGGGCAGGAGCTGCCTCTCCTACTGGTGAGACACTGCTGGGACTCAGAGGGATGTTCATGGGTACACAGCCCCAGGGCAGTACCCCTGCCAGTTTCACTTCTGCTGAAATCCAACATGGTAGGGCAGAGCACTAGAAAAAAATATTCCCCCACCTTTATTTTTGTAACTACAAATAGTTGTTGGTACTGCTTTAAAAATGGAATCAAAGTGTCTGAGATGCAGAGGCTGTTGCTGCTGCAAAGACTGTACATGACCAAGCTCAAGCTCTTTGTGGGGCAGGTGCCTCATGCCTGGGCTCAGAGAGGGGGTCCTACATGGCAGGATGGATATTGAGGCTTGCTCTGTAGATAGCAGAAAAAGGTGCACATGGTAGGAGGGAGTGAAGACCTGAATCAGCTCTGCTGGGAGCTGGTTAATTACGAGGAGCCCTTTCACTCCTCAGGTTATTTCCAAGGTTGGCTTCCCTGGAAGGGATTCAGGATGCTGCAGGGCACATAGTCCTGCTGGATTCCTGCTTCCCAAGGAAGGGCCTGTCCCTGCCTGAGCAGTGTGGGGATTTCCCAGGATGCGCATCCGGTCCCCCCAGCCACCCCTCCGAGAGCACAAGGCAAGCTGCCAGCCAGGGCTGTGCTCGGCATGGGCTCAAGGGAGCAGGTAGAAAGACACTTTCCTGCATCACCTCCTCAGTGTCCCTCAGGACCCAGGCACTGGAATGGAGAAGTGCCTCCTTTGCTGTGCTGAGCACCAGTCGGGGCGATGCTCTCCGTGCCGCAGAGCCCTGCCGAGCCCTACCGAGCTGCAGGCGCTGCCGCTGGGGAAGGGGCACGGCCACGCGTTGTTTACGGCTGAGGCTCCAGCCTCAGGGTGGCACAGCCTGTTCCCCCCTTGTGCAATGTCCCCGCAAACCGCAGAGGAACCGAGTCACCCCGGCACAGCCCGTCCGGCTCGGCTGCTGCCGGCGATACAGCGGGCACCTTCCTGGGAGGCCCGCTTGCCCCGGGGAGGGCTCAGCAGCCCCCTGGAGCAAGGAGGCACCGATTCCATCCCGATAGGGCGATGGGGTGCTACCGGCGAGGACACACACGCCTGGGTCATCCCCGGTGCTGCCATCCTCTATTCCTCCCTGGGGACACAGGCGGCTCTCCCTGAGGCTTTAGAGGCATCTCCTGAGCGCGGGCAGGAGATTCCTTTCCATCACAGGTCCCCAGGAAGTGCTTGACCCAGAGGATGCCCCTGAGCTGCAGGGTGTCCTTGGGCAAGTCTGTTAGCGCTCAGCTCCAGCAGCCGGAGCCTCCTGCTCCACCCTTTTATCAGCTGCTGCCCCGCCTCAGGCAGCACCTGATAAAATCTTTCTCACGATTTGAAAGCGTTTGGACACCGGGAGACGCATTAAGTGTGCTACCCTGGCTTGGGAGGACTGATATTATTGCAAGGATTAGGCAGGACCAGATGTACAGGGGCAGGTGCCCTGTACCCCCTACCCACAGGGACCCTGAGGCACCGGGACAGCCCTGGCTGTGGAATATAGGGGTAGTTTTGGGCAAATCACTCCTGCCCACCCCATCCAGACCCTCTCAGAAATGTTTCTTTGACCTTAGCTGTAGGACAGCTCTCTGCCTCCTGCCTTTCACTGCGAAGCTGGTTATGGAGAGACTTTTCACTGGGCATCACTGCCACACGGGTACCCTGCCTGTGCTGCCTGCCGGCTCCCTGGCACCTGGCAGCAGCCCCATGTGCATGGCACGGACAAGGGTTTGCGAAACAGGATGCTTGGGGCACAGATAACAATGACGTTATCTGAGTGCTTGAGTGGTAGGGCGTAAACAAGTGACTCTGCCCACCCGGGGAATCCCAGGCTGCACCGGTGCCCGGCCAGGGGCACAGGGTGGGTACGGGGTGCTGGGGTGCAGCTGCAGGGATGTGCCACAGTCCAGGGATAGCCCTAAGTGACAGCAAAACCACGGTCCAGGGACAGCTCTAAGTGACATCACCCAGCCTACAGCTCCTAGGAACTGTGATTGCTCTGCTTGTGCCCTGCCTGGTTCTCCATGGCACTGTGCATCCCTGCAATACTGAGACAAGCCACCCACCTGCCTGCCCCTGCCCTAATAGAACCCATCCTCCTGGCAGGACAGTGGTACCAGTCACACTGACTTTGTGTGGGGGCAACCCAGGCATGGGAGGCACTGGCAGCCGATGGAGAAGGCCACCCTCACCCTGGACATCACCAGTGCTTTTGTCACATGTCTAGTTTCATGCAGATTTCAACCTTCTCCCATCTCACATAGCAAGTCCAGAGGCAAGTTCCTCTGTCTGTCACCTCTGCCACCTGCTGTGTTCTACTGCCTGCTCCTCCCCCCAGGCAGCAGATGAACAGGCTCAGCATCAGGAGCAGTGTTTCTAGCCAGGGCTGGCCCCTGCAGAGCAAAGGACACCCTCTCCTCTGTCCAGGAAATCCTGTAGCATCTCCTCCAGCAGGCACTGTGCCCAGCTGCGCTTCACCCGAGACAGAAGAAACTTTGAGGACATTCTTCAACTTCTAGCAGGTCTGGGCTGAGCTTTCCTCTTCTAAAAGTTCGTCTCTCTGTCTCACCTCCCTGCTTCAGCGCACAGCCTGTCTGGCTCAGCTGCTGCCAGTGGTGCAGCAGGCACCCTCCTGAGTGATCATTTCTCCTCTGGGATCTTGGTTACCTTTCTGCTCCAAAGAGCTACTGTGTTGTCTATTTAGATTATTGATTTACTATCTGCAGGTAGGGCAGGCACTGGCACAACATGTTTTAAAGTCTTTTTTTAACCTCAACCACCTTGCTTTTGTGGATCTACAAACTGCCCTGTCTGCAGTGCCCCAGCTGTTGCAAACTGCTGGGCTCTGCCCAGTGCAGCATCTCCTGGTGTGCGACCCCAGGGACAGAGCAGCCCCATCTGGATCGCTGTCTCTGCAGCCATCCAGCTCTCCATGCACAGGGCAGGTGGCACTTGCTGAAGTTGGCTCTGCCTAAGAGTCCTGACTTCTGGGACAAGCCCCTGCAAGAAAGAAACAAAAGCTAAAATAATGAGGGGAGGGATGTTCCTAACCACTTGTTGTCACCTTTGAAATTAATTCTTACTCCTCTGATCTCTTGCAGCTCTGCTTTAAGATGGTCACAGATAACAATTTAACTGTGCTTCATCCATGGGCAGAGGGGTACAGGCTCCTTCCCATCTAAGCAGCAAAAACAAAAGGTCTTTTCTCCACTTTTCTGACAGGAAATAGCAAGGCAACATAGGCAGTCCTTTCCTAGCTTCTTTTTATTTTTATTTACCCTCGAAAGGAAAAGGACTATTTTGCAGAGAGGCATTTTGGGAAGACTCACTGGCCGGAGAGGAGCTGAGGCAGGACGTTCTAGCCCCAGCCACCCGTGCTGCCCTGTGGCACTGAGGTGGCCCAGACCCGCACCGGCACCGTACCTGGCTCCTCAGGGCAGGGCGCAGCTCCTCGGCCTGCCCGGCTCCGACTGCAGCCGGCCCTCCTCTGCTGCCTCTGCAGCTGTCACACCATTGTCACACGAAGGCTTCCCGGTGCTCTGCAAGACCTAGAAACCCGCTTTTGCCCTCCAGGCGCTGACGTCCTTCGGCAGAGGCGCGGGGCCGGGAGCAGTGTCCTTCCCGAGGGACAGCGGCGCGGGCAGCACGCAGAGCCGTGCCGGCTGTGGCGTGTGTCCCCTCTGCCACGGGGGTGCCGGGAGGGCACCGTGGGGGTGCCGGGGGCCGCCGTGCCGTGTCCTTGGGCCCGCGGGCCGTTGCTCTCCACGATGAGCCGGAGAAGGCCTGTGCCGGGGAAGTCCATGATGACCACTCCCCAGCGCACGGGCTGCCCGCCCCGGCGCCGCAGGTGCTGGCAGCAGCGGGGGTTCACAAATCGGGCCACCTCCTCGGGGCAAGTGAAGAGCCCGTTGCCGGAGCAGAAGGTGAGATACATGGTGGTGGGGTCTCCGCCGGCCGCCTTCTCCAGGTGCCGCCGCACGCGGGCCCACTTGCGCTCCAGCGAGAGCACGTTCCAGGCGTCGCTGATGCTCAACTGCTCGTAGGGGATGCCCAGCACCTCCCGCGCCAGCGCCTCCAGCACCACGATCTTCCCGCGCACCTGGCCCAGCGTTGGCACCTCCTCCCGGCACCACACGCAGCCCTGTCCCTCCTCCAGCAGGCAGCGGTGCAGCTGGGCGGCGAAGCCGGGCCGGGAGAAGATGGGCAGCTCCTCCTTGATGCGCATAAGCACAGCCTCGCCGGGGTGGGCGCGCAGGAAGCGCAGGGTGCGGCGCAGGACGCCCCGCAGGCTGGCCCGCTGGAAGGTGCAGAGGTGGTAGATGCGGAGCTCGCCCCGTGACAACTTGCAGCGCACATCCAGGAAGCGGACGCCGGCCGCCAGCTGGGCCTCCAGGCCCCAGCTCTGGCACCGCAGGCGCCGGCCGCCGAATAGGCTGAGGGAGTCATGGGTGCCAGGGATGGAGAGGCGAGAGAGGGGCAGGGCATCGGGAAGCCCCGCCATCCAGTCAGGGCAGCAGGCTGCCGGCTGCGACACGCAGTCGAAGGCAGCGCTGCGCCGGGACCATGTCTCCATGCCACCGCGAGAGCGGGGACCCTGGCACCCACTGGGCCCCCGGAGCCCTGCCGTGGAGGAGAAGCAGACTGTGAGCGGTGGGGAGCATGGCCCCCATGCGTCCCGATCCCACCCTCCCCAGTGGCATCCCCACCGTACCACGAAACCCTAGAGCACACCACACCCTACACCAGACCACATGCGCCCCATAGACGTTGCTGCCAGTACTTCTGTCGCACTGTACTGTTCCCTTCCCACTCTCAAGCACTCGTCCCAGCACCGCCGAGCCCCGGTACGCCCTAGCCTCCCCCTCGTTCACCCACCTGGGTTTGCCTGTGGCTGTGGAGCAGAGCCCGATGGCCAGGGCGCGCCGTGGGTGCCGGCGGCACTCTGGCAGGTGGAACGGGATGCCAGCCATTAACCCGGTGACAGTCGTGACGCGCGTCCTGCCTCGCAAACGGCACGTGCACCTGCGATTCATCCTCAGTCCTCGGCCAAGGAGAGCACTTGACAGACACACCAGGCTGGAAAACCACCTGGCTGATCCCGAGAGCAGCCACTCAGGCCTCTGCACCTCCCTCCCCAGGAATCAGGACAAACGGGATCGAGGTGCCGCGGGGCCCCTTGATGCTGCCCAAGGGAGAGGCTGTGCAGAGCCGCGGGGTGCCCGCATGCCTGCTCCAGAGCCGTGTCCTGCTGGGACCCGGACCACCCCGGTGAGGATTGGCATCGTCCCTGTCAGAGGTACAACGCACAGGCAGTTCCCGGAGCAGGGGTCTGTGCTTGCCAGCACACCCCAGCACCTGCTCAGCGAGAGTTCCCAAGGAAGTGGGCTTCCTCTCCTTGCTCTTGAGGCAGCAGGGACTGCTTCCCACTGGAGTCACTGCAAGGCTGCCGGGAGGAGAGGTGACCCACCACCTGCCCAGAGGACACTGCTGCCCAGGGGACATCCCGGTCGGCAACACACACTGAACCCAGTGGGGTTTGGAGAGGAGCCGCCGGACAGGTCACACACCCCTCCGAGCATCCCTCCAGGTCACATCCCTCCGCCCGAGCGGGGCGGGCACAGGGATTCTCGGGGTGCGTTCGGCTCGGGCACTGCAGCGACACCCGGCCGAGGGACACCTTCCCTGCGTGCTNGGTGGCCGTGGTGGCCGGGATAGGGGTAGCCGCGGTGGCGGGGATCGGGACAGGGGTGGCCGTGGTGGCGGGTACCAGGACAGGGGTGGCCGTGGTGGCTGGGACAGGAGTAGCCGCGGTGGCGGGGACCAGGGCGGCGGCGCTGACCCTCGGCATCCCCGCAGGAGCAGGCGATTGTGGACTTCGAGCGGCTGGGTGAGCACGCCGCCGTCTTCCGGGGACACGACGTGGGCTTCTGCTGCCTGGGCACCACGCGGGCCAAGGCTGGCGCAGTGAGTGGGGACCCCCCTGACCTCCGGGCGAGCAGGGGTCCCACTCGTCCCCTCCCTCCCCCGCCTGCCCGCTCCCTGCCCCACTGACCATCCTGTCCCCCTGCAGGACGGCTTTGTGCGTGTGGACCGGGACTACGTGGCGCAGGCAGCAGAGCTGGCGCGGGCAGGGGGCTGCAAACACTTTGTCCTGCAGTCCTCCCGGGGGGCAAACGCACAAAGCCACTTCCTCTACCTCCGCGTGAAGGTGAGGGGGCAGCTGGGGTGGGCTCCTGGTGCTCGTGCAGGAGTCACAGGATGGTGGGATGCTCGGGAACGAAGCAGGAGCTGAGGTCTTGAGATGTAAATGACTCTGGGGGTCCTGGTGCTGCGGGACAAGGGAAGGGGCTGGCTGGACAGCTATGCAACTGGCTGCTTCTGAAGCAGTACAACGCCTGCATGCAACATCTGTCTCCCTCCTGAAACTCCAGAAAGATCTACTGGGGTCTCTAGCCCAATAACAGCTCCCCAGCCTTGAGCTGGGATGGCTTCACAGCTATGTGGGGCGGCTCAGGGCCGTATCCAGGTGAGACATGAACTATGCAGTGAAGGAAAGCCCGCAGGCTCCCCAGGTAGGACCACACCAATTGCCAAAGCTTTTTTTTTCATATGTTGGGTGCTGCAGCTCCCAACACCTGCAGGACTCAGAGCTGCCTGCCAGCATCTTGTGCTGGCTGGATCCACCCCCAGGCTGGATGCCGAGTCCAGATGCTCCCCGGAGCAGCCTGTTGCAGTTTAGCAGGATGGTTGCAAGGGCGCGCTGCTGACCTGCTGTCCGTGTCCACCACGGACCAGCTGCCTGGCCTGGAGAGCTGATCCCTGCCTGGCCTGTACCAGCTTTGCACTGGCATTAGAGCCATCCTGCCCTTGGCTCAGCAGCTCTTTCCTGCCCGTTCATGGGGTGGAACGGGGTGACAGGAATGGTGCTTGCAGTCATCCTTGTCTCCTTTCATCCTGCCTGGCTGCTCTGACAGGGAGAAGTGGAGAACCTGGTCCAGGCTGTCGGTTTTGATCACTGTACCATTCTCCGGCCAGCGTGAGTAGTGGTGGAGGAGGGAGGGCACAGGGCTTGGTTGGAGGCTTGCCAGGGCAGCGGGCTGGGAGATGGAGGAAGAGGAAGGATGCATGAGGGCAGGGCTGGGAAGGGAAGTGGAGAATGCCACCAGCTGCAAATGCAGCTCATGGATGAGCAGACTGCTTCCCAGTGTGGCAGGGAGCAAGCTCTGCCATTTCTTATGGCCCATCCCAATGCTAGTGCCATGTGCCACGCAAGAACAGGAGTCTTGGGCTGAAAGCACAGGTTGAGGCACAAAGGTCAGAGCTTATCTCCAGATGGACCTTGACCTTATGCAGAGGGAACACTCACCTGTGTCCTTTCAGCTGTACTGAGCTCTTGCTGTGTAGGAGAACTGGCGTTCTGCTTTTTGGGAAAGGAGTTTAGTGTCCAAGGGCTCAGCTCTGTCACATTCCATGACCCTGCCAAAGCCCATGTTCATTCAGGGAGCTTGTCTGGGCCCTGGTGCAGCAGGGGGCTCAGTCCCTAGCCTTCCCCCAGGGACTGTTTCAGGCTGACCCACATCACCTCCTTGCTCTGCAGGGTGCTGCTGTGCAAGCGCCAGGAGTCCCGGCCCACGGAGTGGATAGCCCAGCAGTTCCTGGGTGCTGTGGCTCGGGTGTTCCCCACTGCTTACTCAGTGCCTGTGGAAACGGTGGCCAGGGCTATGGTGGCCTGTGTGCTGCAGCCAGGCGAGGGGAAGGTGAAGGTGCTAGAGAACAGGGCTATCCATGAACTGGGAAAGGCAGTGCCACAGCAGGGCACATAGAGCAGAGGAGATGGCAGGCAGGAGCTTAGTTCACCCTTCAGATGCTCTTTGGGCTGAGGATGAACATGCATGGGAGAGGTGTGGGGTGCTTGCATGGCTAGCGTGGGGCCAGAGGAGCATCCACTTCTTTGGAGTGGCTGATTCTGTCAAGGGATCAAACATACAGATGCTGGCTGCTGGGTGAGCATAAACAATGTGCTCTGCTGCCTGGATCCATAACATGAATACGGGTAAAGATAGTGTAATCCAGGCCTTGAATAAAAACCTGTGACTGATCTGGTTGTGCCGGCTTTGTGTTGAAATCATGTCTGTCACCCACACACCAGCAATCCAGCCCCACGTGCTCAGGTTGTGTCACTTCAGGGAATGTTCACAGGCAGGTGACAGGAGAGCAGAGACAAGGCACAGCTGCCTGTGTGGAGGCTGCACTTCACAGAGCACACGGTGGCACCAGTGCTGCTTGCAGACCAGAGCTCCTGGATGCTCAGCAGCAGCTGCTGAGGCGCTGGGAGTGGTGGCAAACACTCCTGTCCTCTTGTGCTCAGGGTGCAGAGAGACTGCTCTAGGGACCTGCTCTTCTCACACCTGGGCTGCCACTGTAGTCACATAAACACCATGCAGATACTTGCACTGATTTGCAAACAAATGCCTGTCCTTCTCGGCTTTCCTTCCGGGCACAAATGAGCCTGAGCCCAGCCCCGTGTTCCCGGGAGAGCTCTGCATGTGCAAAAGTTGAGGCCAGCCTTGCACACACGTTGGAGGGTTCTTGCTCCCACCCAGGTGCCAGAAGGGGAGCAGGTTCCTTCTGTGGGCGAGGAGCAGGGCAGTGTCCCAGGCGCAGCCCTGGCTGTTCTCAGGCCTCATGCTCGGGGTCGAGGAACTCGGTGGCTCCACAGATGGATACAGAACATACGTGACTCCCAAATCCCCTGCTGGCCAGAGTCCCAGTGCTCTGGGTAATGCTGCTTTCCAGGATTTTCTCTGACCTCACCCACGGCTCCTGTGTCAGTGACTTGGATGTGACAAATGGAGGGAGCCTGGATCTCATCTCCTTCTAAACGAGCATTTCAGTTGGGTTGGACCTCAGAAGGGTGGTGGAGGCAGTGAGATATAAGGCCTGCACCTGGACAACTCCTCAGCCACCTGTGGGGCTCAGTATCACAGCTACTGATAAGGCTGTCCCAGAGAGAGCAAAACAATACCTTTAGGATAGTATGTAATGCCCAAAGGGAAATGAGAGGTAGGCTGGTCAGCATCGCATAAGTATGAGGAGTAGAAAGGCTGGTCACCTGCAACACTGGGTTACACATGCATAGTGCACTCAACGCCCAGACATTTTTTTTCAAAAGGGCATGTGCTTATACAAGGGAGGGGAAATGAGCACCTTAAAAGAAGTGAAAATTGAGATAAGAGAATAAATAAAACGAATTGAAGATCTGAAAAGTTACAGGTAAAAAGCAAGTGACAGAAGATATGAGGAAAGCGTCCTAAAGGCATAAACATGAATTATGGCTATTGTGAGAAGCAGAAGGTTCTCCAGGGAGGCTCAGGGACAGGATGTGATCAGGCTCTATAGGAAGGAAGGAGCCATCACAGAAGGCCTTGGTGAGTTACTTGCATTGCCCTTTGCTGTTATGGATCTCACACTGCCACCATTCCTTAAGGGACACACATTTGCATGACTGTCCCAAAACATGCAGGGGAAAAGACGTATTTTTAACCCCATTTTTAGAACACGTGGTTAAAAGTCTGCCAGAAGAAGCACTCAGATGAATGGCCAAATACTCTTCTGAGTGAGAATTGCAGAGATCTCTTTACTGAAAGGTCAATGTTGTTAAATATGATGCTAGTTCTTAAAAAGTTCCAGTGGGAACCAGGAAACTGCAAAGTGGCTAGGCTGCCTTCTATAAAAGGCACGTTGCTAGAAAGGATAATAAAGTCTGGAAATAACAGGGCCCAGGATAAATTGGGTGTAATGGGAGATTCCATGCAGCCTTTGAGGGGGCAGTCGCAAGGCACAAGCCTGGAGCCCTCTTGGAGGAAACCAGCCATTGTGTACACAAGACAATCCGCTCTTCAGAGTGCACTCAGATATCCAAAAAGCTCTCCCAGAAGGGCTCTTAAAGAAATTAAGTTGTCGTGGGAAGAAAAGGAAGGTCTGTGTAGTTTCTTACTGGAGATATATTCTTAGCTCTCCAAAGCCTTCAAACACACAAAACAAACATTTCTTGCTGGACAAAGGTCTGTGGAAAACACAAACTATTTCTGTGTAACCCTTGTTTCTGCTCAGTGGTAAAAATTTCTTTTTCAGTGTTTCGGGTAAATCTGTGTTGAAATGCACAGCTGCAATCCCAGCACAGAGTATAGCTTCCTTATCAGCCTCCCATGTGGAATTTCCTCACACATTTTGGACCTCAGTTCCCCAGTTTGCTGTGTGCACTCCTTAAACCCCCACCCCAGAGCTTTGGAAGAGATTTTAGAGCATCAGTCACTGAATTATGGCAGAGGGGATTTGCCCACCTCGGGCTGAAAGAGGTGAAGGAGACAAAAGTCTGTAGAGGACAGACCCAGTCCCTCCAGGGGGTCTCAGTGGGCACAGCTCCAGGTTCCTCTGAGGAGCAGGAGGTCTGCAGAGATGGAGCCTGTCCTTGGCATGCCTGAGCTCTCTGCATTCCAAGGGCACTCAGCCCTGGCTGCAGCTGCAGGGAGAGCAGGGCAGGGTGCTCAGGGGCTACTGGACAGCATTCACACAAATCACCTGGTCCCACAGACACACGTTCTCCTGGGATTCCGATGCTGACTTTATTACAGAAGATTAATGATGAAAGGAGAGCTGCATTCCCAGTGGCTCAGCAGTGGGGGGTTCCCAGGAGATCCCATGGTCCCGCTGTCCAGCCCCGAGCTATGAGAACCTCCGGCCCCTCTTGCCCAGCCCATGCTGCCTTCCCTCGGAGCCAGGCACTGCCTGAACAGACAGCAAAGCCTCCTGCAAACAGTACCACGCTTCAAAGGAGCTTTTCAAACCTGGCACTCAGTGACATCCTGGTGACATCCCTGCTAGCAAATGTGTGGCCCTGCTGTGCTCTCTGGCCCCAAGGGCACTGGCACAGCCCAGCAGAGGTGCAGTTTGCAAGGCTGTGGTCCTCCAGAGAGCAGAAGCTGCAGCCCAGCGGCTGGGAGAGGGGGCCACTGAGCCCCGTGCTGCCCCTGATGGGAGTGAGGCACCCCCAGGCTAATAAGAGATCTTCCTCCTGAGTCCTCTGGAAACAGGGCAGAATGAGAGCAGCCTGGAAGGGTAAAGGAGCTCAGTCCTCCATGGCTGCTGTTGTTCCCTTCCCCACTCTGTGAGACACAAGGGAGGCTGGTGGGCACCTCCATGCCAGCAGAGGAAAGGGCAGCCCACCAGACCCTGGGTCTGATCCCTTGCCTGAGTGCATCTTGGGGGCTCTAATCTGCCCAAACCATTGTCATCTGAGCGTCTCATCCTCTGAAATTGTCAGCTGTACTTCTTTTTCAATCAGTTTCCACTACAAACCAGTACAAAGCCAGTCCAAGCTCTCCAGGGAGGCACAGTTTCCAGCAGACTTCCAGCTTTCACTTACTGCACTCAGATGCCTGAACTCAGATAGTATCTTGCTGCCTAATCCCACAACAGGCCCAAAATTCAGCCAGGAGCCAGAACCAGGCAGGCACAGCTCTGATATAGCACAAGAAGGGAAAGGGGACCAAGGGCTGAACTTCAATGTAAGCCTAAGTTTTACTGAGGGAAATGATGGTTGTTAGTGCACCTGTGTGTGGACTGCCAGATTGGGAGCAAAGTCCCTGTTCCCAGCTCCCAGTGTTAAACGAGGCACAGAAATGCACATTTTCATGGTCACCCAGGAGCCAAGGTCTGAAACAAAAGTCACTGTTACCCACCAGTCGATAACCACTGTTGAAGCAGTGGCTATTTTGACATTAGCCACAGACTTGAAATCAACAGCAAGACTTCTCATAAGCACTTTCATTTTTTCTGAAAGTAATATTTTTCACTGAAAAAAATCTCACTTGAATGAAGCATTTCTACCTAGCTATTCTAAATACTGACCTGGAGCCTGATGCATCATTAAAATAAATGCTGTGGTCTTCCTGGAGTCCCCCAAACATCAGGTTGGCCCTTCCAATTCGGTTACCTGACCTCACCCCAGAAAACCCACATTTTTCTTCCCCCCGTCTGAGCTTAGAGAGAAGAAAACAAAACGCAGAAGCCGCCGGGGCCAGCTGCGGCAGGGCGGCCGGCATTGGACACGGGGCTGGCAGGGCTCCAGCTCTGGCGCTATATAGGAACGAGGGAGGGAGCTGGGCTGCAGACGGAGCCTCTCCTGCCTGCTTTAGCCATCACTCACACCCTTCTCACGGCCGAGGAAACCACAGCCTGCCAAGATGTGCAAAGGGTTAGCAGCGCTGCCCCACACGTGCCTGGAGAGGTGAGAGCGGCCGGGCTCTGCGGGATGCCAGGGGCTGCCTCCCCGCAGGGCTCTGGGGGCACAGGGGCTCTTCCTGCAGCACATCCCCGGGATGGGCATCTCTTGTGGGGACTGGGATTACCCAGCTCTGAGCGGGGAGGGAAGGGAAGCTTGCTGGGGGTGGCTCAGTGGGTGCTGCGAGTGTCTGAGATCTTGGTGTGCTGATTCAGTCCCAAACTCCCCACTCTGCCTCGGAATTATTCTGCTGCTCCAAACCCAGCCCTCTGCCCTTCTGAGCAGGAGTGCTTTATCCTCAGATCTCAATTTCTGTAAAACACCGAGAAGGAAAAAAATCAGGACAGATGTTTTGCCTTTCTGAGATGAAAACAGCCCTGTCTCCAAAGTGCCTCAAAATCCTCTTCTAATTCCCTGTGTGTTGTTCACACATGGAATAGCCAGACCTGGCTCTCTCATGAGGCTCAGCTCTGCCCCCTTTGTGGCACCCATCCTCATCTTCATCTCTATCCACCCTGGTGTTCACCCCTAAACCTGCACCTGGAGGTGGCAGAGGCTGCTCTCAACCCCTTGGGAATTCAGGCAGGCTCCAGCCCCTGGCCCTTTCCATGCTGATTGGAACCTACCCTCTCCTCTGCTCCCACGGGCTTTGGAGGGGGTCCCATGAGAAGTAGAGGTGCAAAGCACCTGGGGTCTCACTGCAGGAGCAGGGCACTTGATGTTTCACCTGAGGAGGAAACTCAGGAAAATACTCAAATGAATCCTTCAGTGAGGGTTCCCTCACACCTGCAAATGCCTTTGCACTGTTTTCTGGATGAGAGTGACAGTGGGAAATTCACTGCCCTGAGGGGAGCTCCAGAGAAGTTCCTGCCGAAATTGTGCCTCTGGGGGCTGATGGTGCTTGCCCAAAAGGCAAATTCTCATCACAGACACGAGCAGGAGCACAGGCCTGTGACAGTTTATTTGTTGGAAATTTGTCTTTCAGCCAGCCTCATAAATCCGTGCTCACCTTGCCTGCTCCCCTGCAGCCTCCTGTGCCATGGGCAGCCAAGAGCACTCTTCCAGCTGTGGGTGATCCACATGTTTCTGCTCTGCTATCACCCTTGTTGCCATTCTTCTGACACTTTCTAACAGTAAATTTTCTTAATAAAGATTTTCTCCCACTGCTGCTATGCTGATGTTTTCATCTGCTATGCCCTCAAATCCTCACTCTTGAAGGTTTCACTCACACTTTGACACACAGAGTCAGGTCTGCATTTGTCCCAACTGCATCACCTTGTGTTGCTCTACGAGGCTTTCCAGCTGCTTCGCTATCACAAGGCCCTCCTGCAGCTCCTCACAGCTTGTCCCCAAGTGCTGTACCCAGGGACTGCAATATCTGCTGCTTGGCCACTGACCCCCTTCTCCCACTGCTTGTGACACTGAACAGCACGGTCCCAGGCCGTGTTCCCCTAGCACTGTCCCCACAGCTGTGTGCTACCCTTCCCATGCTGTCATCCATGGACTGACCTTCCCCTGCAGCTGCCTGGGGTCCAGAGAGCCCACCCAGGTGCCCTGCAGACCCAAGGGGCTGCCACCCCCTGATTCTCCCCACAGCACGTGTTTGCTGGCCGCTTCAGAGGGATGACAGATTGGAAGGAATCTCTTCCTATGGCCAGAGCTGCCTTGACTGCTCTCCAATAGACCATATTTGTCCATGTGTCCACCACGGCTCTGACACAGCTGCCACTGACATGACCATACAGCATCACTCTTGCAGCTTTATGGCTCCTCAAATCCCATCTGAAGGCTTTTGTACCAAGGGGCATTTCCTCTGGCACCTCCCAGCCCTCGGGCACAGCATCACCTTTAGCTTTCAGCTATGGCTTTAAACTCCTTTGAGCTTCTATTTTTGTTTTGTTTTTAAAGCTGGAGTCTCTCCTGGCCCTCCCCAGCAGCCCTTCTTGCTCTTGATATGTTTAACAGAGCCCATATTTTCTATTAATGCTTCTTGGAAGCTATTTCTCAGACTTTTTCTTGGCTTGCTCCCATATGTTCTCACAGTTAACCTTCCACCGTTTACAGTCCTCTTGCTTTTTCTCACTCAGCCATAGGCTGGGTTTTTTTTTTTTAAAGATGCCTTTTTTGTTTATAGCTGCCTTTTTTCCCTGCTATTTAGCCTTCCCTGAAGTCTTGCTTGAAAGCTTGTAATCCATCTGCTGGAGGACATCAGGATGGTGTCTTTAAATAGCCCTTCCCTCCCTCAGCCTGCAGGCTTTCAGCCTGCTCCTGTCCTTCCTTGCTTCCTTTTAACAACCTTCCTTATCTCTGCTGTCTCCACAGATGTCGTGAACGTCCCACTGCCAGGGAATGGCTCTGGTGCAGGGGGGAGGCTCTTGCTGCTGTCCCCACACCTGCAGGGCTCCAGGAGGGTGGGCAGGCACTGGTGGTCTGTGGGCAGCACCATGGGATGGAGCAGCATGGGACTGCTCAGGGCCTCAGTGCCTTTGGAGCCTGACAGCTCTTGGCCATAAGTCACTGTCAGAGGATGGGAATCAGAGAGCAAGATTTTGAGCCAGGTCTGAGCACTTGTTGTGTGAAGCCACCATCAATTGCATCCAGACCTTATGTATGTGTTGGCCTCATCCACACCAGAGTGGGGGTGGGGTCCCCAGGTGCTGCTCAGACAGCAGCAGAGTCCTGGTCCTGTCCTCCTAGCTCCTTGGGTCATCATGGGCTACATTTGGCTCTCGGTGTCCCTGCTCCCAGCACAGCTTGTGTCATCCCTCTGCCTGCTCAGGAACTCTTGGTATTCACTGTCCTTGCTCCTGAGGTGGGCAGCTCCTTGCTCTTCCCCCCTGCTCCTGCCAGATGACCCCCCCCATAGTGTGACACATGGTCCAGTTGCTTGGGAGGGACAGTCCCTGCCACACAGCACCTGGCACTGGCAGGGGCTTGACCATGGCAACATCCCCACTGGTCCCTCCCGGGCGCTGGGAGAGGGGCAAGGTGGCACCCAGCATTTCTGCTCAGCCCCTCCAGAGGGATGCTCCCTGAGCCCATGTGTCCCGTCCCCCGCAGAAACTGTGGCCACGAGCACAGATGTGTGGGAAAGCAGAGCCAAGGGAGAGACCATCCTGTCGTCTCAGTATTCCTGTGGTACCCTCTGCACCTACCCACTGCTTTGGTGCTAACAGGGCTGCAGTCCCTGCCCACCTCACTTACTCCCTATCTCTGCTGTGCTGTCTCCATGGGTCAGGGCCATGCCAGGGGGTTCCAGTATAGCAGTGCTGGCCAGCGGGGTGCCAAGGGGCAGCTGAGGCTTGCCGGAGAGCCAGCCACAGGACGTCAGGAGCCAGCTCTGGCTCAGAGCACTTATTTGCATTTTACTTATTTGTTATCCCTCGCCCAGACACCTCAGTGTAGGAGCGTGGCGACCTTGTCACCTTTTTCCTGAGGTCCTGGTCTTTCCAAGGTTCAAGTCTTCTTGGAAGCACTAGCAATGGAAACTGTCCCTGTAGCTGCTGACGTTGTCCGTGCAAACAGTCGTGTTTCTGGGTGTGCACTGCCTTGTGCCACACACCCATGGGCAGGTGGTCCCTGCAGCCCCAGGCTCTCTCTGCCTGCTCCTGATGCCCACGGCCACGCAAGGCTGGCTGCTCAGAGGCAGGTTTCTGCAGCAAAAATGGAGCGCAGCTAGCAGGGAGCAGAGCAGACCCCTGCGCCAGGTCTCCAAATGTCACCCATGGGGACTGACGGGTGGAAACCAAAACATGGAGAGAGAGTTTTACAAGGAGGGGAAAAAAAAATCAAAGGAATTGAAATGAAATAGCAGACATAGCAAGGGAGCAATCATCCACAGAGGGCTTGTGAAAATAAACAGCAGAGAGGAAAATTGCAGGGAGCCCTGAAGACAGGGAGCTGCAGCCTGGCTTTGCCAGGCATGCCGAAAGCTCAGCCCAGCTGGCCTGTCAGTAGCAGTGTGTCCCTTCTCCTTCACCTCCTGTGCCAGCAGGATGATGTGGAAGCCACCAAATGTTGCTGTGCCAGGGAAAAGTTCTGCTCTGCAAAGATGGGGTTTGGGGAGTCAGTTTTCACCCCTTCATTTCTTCAGCCTCATGCAGCACACCTGAGTGATCCCTGCAAAAGCTCAGCTTGCTCTTGCTACTACCCCCGAGCTGCAGTGGAGGGGAGCCTCCTCAGCAGTTTAGGTGCCCAGGACCTAATTACAAATTGTTTAGCACAACAGGGAACATTCTGGGAGACAACTGAGCCTGCTGTCAAGCCCCAGGACCCCCTCTTTTCTCTGCATCCTCCAAATGCAGGTCTGGAGCTTGGCCACGGTGCAATGGGAACTGGCACTCAGCCCTTGGCAGTCTTCAGCTCCTGAAACCTTTCTTTCCCCTCTTCCCAGAGAAGGTAGCACCCAGAAGGTGCCTGTTTACAGGACCCACATGCTATATATCTGTGTCTATCTATATACCTTGAGGAGGTGAAGGCAGCTCCTTCACCTCCTCAAGCTCATCTCTATAGAGACTGAGTGCTGTACACACCTCCCTAATTTAGCCCCAGAGCAGCCTGACAGCCCTGCTGATACAATTATCCCGGCCACAGACGGGGACAGAGCGAGGAGATCAAGATCAAGAGCTGCCGCTAATGCGCAGCGCCTGTTTTGAAACGCCACAAACAGGCACAGCCCTTACAGCATTAGGGTCCATTTGTTCATCTGGAATTAATTAGAGAGTGGGTGCAGGGCAGGGACTGCGAGTCCCACTGCCCCATCTCCTGCCTGACCTGTCTCTGCTCCTCCCCTGCTGCAGGGCCAAGGAGATCAAGACGAAGCTGGGCACACTGCTCCAGAAGCCTGACTCCACCATTGACTTCATCATCCCCTACCCCGAGAAGCCAGAGAAGCCACCCAAGGCCCAGAAGTGAGTACTGCACTAGGCTGGGCTGCAGTGGTGCCTGTGCCCAGCCAGTGGAGTGGATATAAGCCCTATAGGGATGCAGAGGAGCTGGAGCCCTGCTGCGGGCTGGCACAGCAGGCTCTATGTGGCAGGCAGCTCGTGGCATGCCCCTTGTGACCTGCCTGCGAGGTGCAGGCTCAGGGAGTTGTGTCAGGGCAGCATGGGACATGTCAGGCAACACAGCTCTATGGAAACTAGATTTCCCATGGAAACTCAATTTACTTTTGATGAGATTTCATGTTATTTGATAAAGGTTTTTCCAGAGGCATATGGCACTTGGACTTCTCTGAGTCACCTGCCTCAGCCCACAGGTGCCAGCCTTTGCAGCCATCTGGCTTTGGGGTGGCAGCGTGTCCCTGAACTGGCTGCATGACCTCATGGTACCATGCCTGGCTCTGGGCAGCTTTGTAATGATGGCACCTCCTCACCTTAAGGCCTTTGGCTTGACCACTGCTCTCCAGCACCGAGCTGGTGTATAATATTGGCTAATCAACATTATTTAAAGCACATGGAACATTAATTATTTTGCCTGCCAATCTAGGGGGTGGGGGGTGATATGCAGGGGGACCTTTGCCAGGATGGTGCCTGTCACACTGCAGCCTGGCAAGAGCTGCTCGTGCCAAGCAGGTCTGGCAGAGCCCTGTGGATTTTGTGGTCCACACTCCGTCGCTGCCCTGCCCCAGATGCCTCTGTAATGGACACATTTGTCTCCATCAGCCATCCCCGCAGAAAGCCAGGAACATCTCCACTTCCCGCTGTCTGGAGGAGCTGTTTTCTCTTACGCTGCATCGCAGTGCAGCCCTGGCATCACTCACCTGTCAGCATCTCACTCACACTTAATTTCATCCCTGGGACATTCAGATAATGGGAAAGTGAATTTGGTGGTTTCCAGGAAATCTGGATTGTATTAGGATGCTGCAAGAATGCTCCTCCTCACTGGGGTGAGAAGTCACCTGACAGGAACATGGGGGCAGGGAGAGCTTTGATTCATGATAGAAGTGGAAACGCAATTTGAGATCCAAAAAATGAGGGGTAAGAACCCCCTGTCATGGTTTCTACTGCTGATGGGTTGGTGACAAGTGAAGGCTGGTACCCACCCTGAGCAAGCCTGGCATTCCTGCTACTCTCCTCTCCCTGCTGAAGCCACCTGGGCAGCGTGGTAAGGCTGGGCAGCAGCACCTGCACTTCCCCCAGACTCACCACTGAAGATCCTGAGCCTGCAGGACCAGGACAGGCTGTCCTGCCCACTCTCCCTCCCCACTCCCAGGGATGCTCTGCTCACCCAGGGGGGGTTCAGCCCCCAGGTGTGGCCCCTGCAACAGCTAAACAAGAGAGTGCAGTACAGCCTGCAGGGAGTGGAGATGGTCCACAGCCAGCCCACAGCTCCGTGCCGAGTAGGGGGCCTCCCCTTGCCGTCCAGCCAACGCTGACAGGGATGCAGGGAAGCAGCTGGGAGCCCAGGGCAACTTGGTCAAACTCCTCGGGACTTAAATAAAACAACAAAAAAGCCACAAACAACAACAACAACAAGAACAAGACACCCACAAAACTCTTTAGTCTCACTGTAAACATCTCACTGAAAAATATATTAAAGAAATTTTTTAAAAGCGGGGGAAAACCGTGCAGATGGAAAACACTGGAGGTTTGCAGTGGGAGGGGCGCCAAGAGCGGTGACCTGCCCTGCCGCAGGGCGTGGGAACGGGCCGGGCGGGCTGTGCGAGGGCAGGGCGGTGACCCCGGCCACAGCAGCGCGGGGCCGCAGAGACCAAGACCCCGTGGTCAGCGGGGAGCATCTCTCCCCACCCCAGCAGGAATACACAGGGATACTTCTCAGCGTCCCGCAGAGCCCCCGCGCTGCCCTCCCGTGTGCGGGCGCTGGGGAGAGGAGGAGCCTTGTGGCTGCGGAAGGGATTCTCTCTGCAGCTCAGCCACAGCTCTGCTCAAGCACGGAGAATGCGCCCTCCCCACCCCATCCTCGCCCTCCCTGTCCTCGGCTGTCCCCCGGAGAAGCACATCCCCATTCCATCTCCAGACCACTGCCTCGCCCTGAAAGTCTCTGCAACTTGTTACTCTGTTCCTCCCCGTTTTTAAAGAAATGATTTAAAAACCTGGAGCCCAGACGGCGGTTGTGGGGTAACTTGGGCTTTCTTTACTCTCCTCAGGCCGTCTCCGGAGGAGGCTCTGCAGTGGCGTGATTCCTTGGAGAAGCTCCTGCAAAACCCCTGTAAGTTCACATCCCCCTGTGGTTGGTTCCCTCCCCTCTTTCCACATCCCATGGGGTGCTCAGTGAGGGCTTGGCCTCCCTTGCACCACCAGTGCTCAGCGAGGGCTCACCTCCCCCTTGCCCCCAGATGGGCTCGCCAGCTTCCGCAGCTTCCTGCGCTCTGAATTCAGCGAGGAGAATGCCGAGTTCTGGGTGGCCTGCGAGGACTACAAGAAAACCAAGTCCCCTGTGAAGATGGCGGAGAAGGCCAAAAAGATCTATGAGGAGTTCATCCAGACTGAGGCACCCAAAGAGGTCAGTGAGGCTGGACATGGTGCTGGTAGGGATGAAGCTGCTGCCCTGTCAGCCTCCATCCCAAAGGAGAGCGATGGCTGCAGGGCACCTCGTGCCGTGGCTGAGGGGCTCTGAGAGCTGCACCCTTGTCAAGGGGCAGCCCCATCCCTATGTGCTGCACTCCCATCCTTCATAGCCCTGGAGCCCCTGTTTACCTGCTCAGCCTCTGCTGGGCTGTCTCCAGCCACAGGCATTCCCAACACCTGCCTGTCCCCCCCTTCCCCACAGAGGCATGACATTAATCACAAGGGATGACAATGTGCAGCAGGACAGAGATCATCCTGACAGCTTTGCCATCAATAATTCTTCCAGAGAAATGAACCTGCTTCAGTCCTTCCCCTCACCCTTTGTGTGACTGTTGGTGGGACAGAGCAGGCAAGGGGAGATGCCATCACTCAGCCCTCCAAAGGCAGGTTCCCATTTCTCTTACACTCTCATGACAGGTGAACATCGACCACTTCACCAAGGCTGTGACCATGAAGAACCTGGTGGAGCCGTCACCAACCAGCTTTGACATGGCCCAGAAGAGGATCTTTGCCCTGATGGAAAAGGACTCCCTGCCCAGATTTGTGCGGTCAGAGTTTTATCATGAGTTAGTCAAGTAGCAATGCAGCAGGGCTGTGCCACTGCTTCTGTCTAAACACCCTCCCCTTCTGCAGCTGCTTTGCTTTCTCCATACCACCCTAGAAGAGCACCCAATGGTGTTGCTAAACACCTTCCTCCCAAACTTCAGACTGTCAGATGTCCTGGTGTTTCCTCTCTTACCATCTCTTTCCTCTCCCACAAAAGACCAATTTGCAGAAACTCCCTGGATCTGGGACCCAAAAGGGTGAGGGAGCAGCCCTAGCTCTGCAGTGACCAGGAGCCACTTGGCCAGCTGACACGTCCCTGATGCTGCAGAGCTTGGCATTAGCTGGAGGCTCTGAGATGCCAACTCTGCATTCTTAGAACATGAGCATTTTTCTCCCACTGTTGCCCTTATTGCTGGTTTGGCCCAGGCTCGCTCCCTCCTCCCAACTTCCCAGGGTGCCGCTGAGACTGCACAGGTACCCTGCAGGTGCTCTCCTCTCTGGCCAAGGTGAGGTGACACATGTCCACTGTCTGATTGGCATCTCCTTGCCAATCAGCAGGCACAGTGTCAGCCACCAGGGATGGGGGCACAGCAGGGACAGCAGCGATACGTACAGCAAGAATGGCACTGTGACAAGGACGGCAGGGACCGCTGTACAGCAGAGCCAGGTGCCGCAGGGTACGCCTGGCTGGCACCGGGGCTGAGCAGAGCGAGCCTTGGCATTGCTTCCCCAGCAGCTCCACTTGGAGTCAGCCCAATTACTTCACTCTAAACACAAAAAAAAAAAAGAGGATAAAACAGGACCTGTTGGTCCAAAACACCAGGACTGTTTAGCAACCCAGAATTCCTGCTCACTCCAACCTTTGCACAATACCCTGAGCTCCCAGGGCACATCCTGTGCCACATCCCAGTGTCCGTGCCCAGCCCTCGGGGTGTGCTGGGATGGCAGCTCTGGGGGGCTGCCGCAGGACTCTCTCGCTCCAGGTGCTTCTCTCTGCAGCAGGCACACCAAAGCAATACTTCTGCACAAACCCAACAAAGGGGCATCGAGCACAGGAGGGAGGGAAATCATGCTGTGGGGAAAGATATTCCAGCTGTTCAGATGAATTTGAAAAATCCAAACCAAACCCAAAAAACCAAACACAAACTCAAACCCATCAAGGGAAACATGAAAAATAACCCCTGGCTTCTAGAACTGAGTGCAGACCCTGCTGAGTTTGTGTAGCCTGCATCTCTCTCTCCTGTCTCCTCCTGTCTGCTCAGGACATGTGTTTCCATAGGCTGTCTCTAAAAAGAATCGGCTGCTTTCTAGTGGTTGAAATGTTCTTCTAACAGAATAAGTCACACCTGAGATGAGGCAAGGGCATACATGAAAAGCAGCCAGGGTCTCATTTCAGCCTTGAGGGAAATGTGATAAACCCCTACTCCATGGGGCCTGGATGGTTCATCCCTGCATTGGTTTCCTGGTGCATTATGCACAGGGTCATGCCTTGCAAAGAGTTGCTTCAGCCAGCAGCCCGACAGGTGCCAGCAAAACATCCGTGGCCCTGCTGCCCACGGGCATCCCGGGCCAGACCCTTCCCTGGGCTGCACAGCCTCACTGCAAGTCATGGGACTCCATGCAAAGTGCAGTAACATAAACAATGGATTTGCCAGCCTCTTCAAGACTTTCAAAATTTGATTGAAACCCCATCAGCCCCAAATATTTACATGTTGTCACTATGGTGATGAAGAAAAATACATCCCAAGCTGCAGGAAATGGGCTGTGTTTTCCAGGCAGGAGTAGGGAGGCAGGGGAAGGATGGAGGCAGTCACAAATGTGACTCTTTTTTTAAGCTCTGGAGCAAAAGGCCTGGGAAAGTCGGTGCTGGAGCAGCTGGGGTGATGCTCTCAGACATTCCCCTGGGTTGAATGCAGAGGGTGGCTTGAGTAACCCTAAGGAGCCCAAGGGAGCCCATGAGCAGCAGGAGGGTCCCATCCAAAGGACACAGGACCCCCTGGCAGTGCCCACCATTCAGGTGGGCAGCAAGGGGGAGGCAGAAACAGGGCTGAGTGCAGGATGGGGGCTTGGCCAGCCCCTCTGCTGCAGGGTGCTCCCCCAACCTCTGCCTGCACATGCTCCCTGCACCCTCCCAACGTCTCCATGAACTGGTGTCAATACAAGTGGGTTCAGCATGTTCAAGCTCTTCATTTACAGCATGACTCAGAAATGCAAAACCAAACAGGCTTCCCTGCAGAAAGACCTGGATCTTTCATTTCTGCTTGATAGTTTGGCAGCTATTTCCAGATTCCCCCACAAGTTTCACAGTTAAATGCCACCACCACCTACACCCTAAGGTTGGGATGCTGCTGGAGGCTCTTGCTATGCACCACCAAACCCTGAGACGTCACTGCTGCAGCAGCGACACGTGGGGCAGGGAGAAGGTGTCTAGGTATGTATGTGTGGAAAAGAAAGGTGCAGGCTGGATTCAGGAGAGATGACACAGCTCTGTTTGCAATCCCTCCCTGGCTCAATTTCTGCTAAAATGCTGGAAGTCTACTTTGGGGGCTGCCAGTGATCTACTGGGTGGCCAGAAAATGTGGCCACTGAAGCATTTTGGAGCTCTTAGGAAGTTGTGTTTGTGTAGAAGGGTCATTTGGCTGATTACTTGGGCAGTCTTGCCCAGAAAGGTGCCAACACCTGTACCAACCCCATGGCCCAGCTTTCCATAGGCCCAGACGTATTTACTATTGGGCTGATGCCAACCATCGTATTTCTGGTAGGAAATACTTCATGTATTTTATCACTCTAGCTCTCATGAAGTTTGGCATATATAGCAGTATATAAACACAACACATACATCTGTATTCCTGTAGTCATATATACACAGACATATATACTTGTAACATGGGCATCTTGACCCCCTGAGAGTCAGAGAGCCAAAAAGCAGAGTTTCTAGATATGGTGCTTGGGGTCCACCACAGAGAGGATTATGCGTGGGTTTAGTGTGGTCCCAGACCCCATTGAGGGAAACCTTGGCCACCCACCTGGGTGAACACAAAGGTGCATCTTCCAAAACATCCTCCAGAATCACCCTGTGCCTGTGGCCTCTATGTGCCATCCTGGCACCTGGGCTGGTGCAGGAGGCAGGTCTCGTGCTCCCTGAGGGACCCTAATGTCTGCCGTGGGGCAAGGCAACCCCACGCTGCAGCCAGGGGCATGGGGCACCAGGCACTGCCTCCATGCCACCCTGGCGCCCGCTCCCTGCCACGGGCACATGTGGAAAAGGGCTCCCTGCAGCTGCATCCCTCAGAGGAACACCGGGGGATGGTTTGCTGTGTGTTTTATGGTGACTTCAGTGACCGGGAGCCTTGCACCTCATCAGTCACAGGGTGAAGCACCCAGCTCTTGCCCTGCTTGCTGAGGCCGGGCTCTGTCAGTGCTGCCCAGTCCAGGCCTTGGGCACTGCCAAAACCCAGTGGCTGAGGGTGTCCCAAAGCTCATCCAGGCTCCCCTCAGGCCTTGGTCATTCCCTGGAGGGTGCTGCATGCTGTGGCCAAGGGCTGGTGCCAGGTTGGGGGGGCCCATCAGCTCCTCACACCTGTGAGCTGCAGGTTTTCAGTCTGGAGTCCTCCATGGGATTTCCACTACAGATATTGGTGTGGGGGAGATGTGAGGTGCTGGTGTGCACTCAGGAGTTGTGTTAACCCATATTCATGTACCACTCAATAATCCACATATAAACATGTATTTCTGCTACTGTCTCAATGGACTGTTCATTTTGTCTCTTTACACTGAAGGTGCAGTGATTTCTTACCCACTACAGAGCACTCCCAGAACTTGTGCCTAAAAGCCCTGGCAAGATCAAAAGCCTCTGAGAACTTCTGCTGCAATGATGCAGTGGTTTCTCAGTAAACTGGAAAGGGAATCACCCCAGCGAGCTGATTCAGAGGAAACACCCCAAGGCTGGTGCAGCACAGGCACCCCCAGCCTCACTGCTGCCTCAGACTTTGGCTCCCAGGGTCAGCTCATGCTCCAGCAGCAGCAGCAGCTGTGGTGCTCCAGGGGCTGGGGCTGAGCAAGGGCCAGCCCTGCTCTCTGCACTCATGGGGCTAGGCCCAGGGACAGGCTCAGCTTTGACATAAAATGTGTTCCATCTGCTCAGGGTTGGAAAGCATTTGCGTCAGGGAAGGGCTCCTAGATGTTCCCCACTCCAAAGCTGTCAAGTGAGGCCCCACACTCACTCCAAACCCTTGGCAAGGATGGCTAATCCCCATGCTGAGCTGATGGTCAGGCAAGGCATAGACACATAAAAACCCCTTGTCCCCCAGGCTCATGGTCCTGAAGGTGTCTGTAATTCTTGTTTCATCAGCTGTTTCATCTTTCTGTGCCCTAAAACAATCTCTGGGTGAATCCACTTGTAACACAACTTTTTAGAGCAACCTTGTCCAATGAATTTGATCTCCATGCATTTTCTTTTGTTCACATAATGACATTTTAGAAGGGACTAACGCAAACATTTTTATTCAGACTGCATTCATCATTATTTAAATATTGATACAGTTTTTGCAATAGTTACCAAGAGTTCCCAGTATCAGGGAAAATAAAACATAGCCACATGCTTGGCTATGTTCAGCACTTTAGCAAGCCTCTCCATCTCTTAGCTGAACATGCATGGTGATAAGTGCTAGTACATTGAATAAATACAAAATAAAGCACATGTTAAAAAAGAAGTTTCTCTATGGGCCTGGAGAGCCACAGCCTCCTCCTGCCATGCTGAAACCTCGGTGTGAGAGCTGTTATCTGGACTGGGAGTGCAGGATACACAGTGGCCAGAGCAGCAATACCTAATAAAGGAGAGACCAAGGCTGGGGACAGTGAGACTCCTGGTGCTGCAGCCCACGGTAGCAATCCTGCAGCTGCCTCCTGTGCTTCCCACTGCAGGCCAGTTCCAAAGTCCACAGTAAAGGCCCTGTCTCACCACAGCAATTAAAAAGAAAGCTGCCTTCTGGCAAAACCCTGGAGCAGTTATGAGATAGACACATTCCTCCTACCATCTGCAGGAAAAGTGAGCCATGCTATTACTGAAATACATAAATAACACCATAAAAAACTCCAACATTTTCAAGTACTCGCAAACAGGGCCTTTCCTCCTCAGATGTTGTGGTCCTGTTCCCTCACAAACTGCTCCTTACAAGCCAGGACAGGCAAATCCAAACGGCACTCCCAGAGTCAGGAATATACACCTATCTGGCAGAGAAGGAACATGTTTCTGTTCTGCTCCGCTGCAGTATTTAACCCGGGGGCACGAAGGTCACAATTAATAATACAGGAAATAATGAGCCTCCCCCAAAGTGACAGCTCTGCATAGCCCTAGGAAAGATCCTAGGCCAGGATAAATGAGGTGCTACAGTGGGAGCAGCAGCCAGAGGGAAGGGTTTCCTGTGATGAGCTAGGGAGGCTGAGCTTCCCTGTGGCTGTGATGATTGAGGGAGGCTGTGTGAAAAGTTTGGGTCTCCCTTCAAGAAAGAGTAGGAACTCTACCTGTGCCTGATACTGCAATGCAGCACAGCCTGAGCTCTGGGCAAACACTCCTGACAGCGTGGACATTTGGGAGCTATGAACAGCTAAGGACCAGAGAGAGCCCCTTTCACCTAAACCTCTGCAGATTAGAAAGGGGAGATCACAGTCCCCAGCACTTTCCTTGGCTCCCTCTCTGCCCTGCACCTGGCTGGGCATCACACAGTCTGGTCCCTCCGTGGGCAGAGACAGGGCTGGCACAGGCTCCCCAGCACCCTCCTGGGCTCGCAGGGCTTGGCAGAGCTCCGGCACACACAGAACTGCCCCCAGCTCCTGCCAGACACAGACCCCAGCACTCCTGCACCGACAACGGCAGAGGAGGGTTTGCTACACACACTGAGCCTGGATTGGGTTACAAATGCTGGCTGTTGCATGACATGGGATACAACTGGGACATTAGACAGCTACTGGAGACAGCTTCATGCCAATGAATGCTTTTGCTGCCACATATTCTTGCAAGAGCCCGACCCACCCCTGCCTTGCTGCAGGTTCAGGCACACTGAGAGATGATGTTGGAGTTGCAGTCTAAGCTGTGAGTGTGGTTTCTTTTGCAGTTTTCAGGCCCACAGCCAGTACCAGGCGGGCTGACCAAATCCAGGTAGTAAGGGGACTTGAGGAAGCGGCGGTAGGAATCCTTTTCCATGAGGGTGAATATTTTTCTCTGAGCCTCATCAAAGCAGGACAGTGTAGGCTCCAGCATATTGTGGCTCGTCTTCTCTCGTGTGCATGAATCCAAGTTCACCTGTGGGCCAAAGGGACAGTGTAAGTAGAACCTGTCCCAGAAGTGGCATAGGAAAGGGAAAATCCAAGTGTCTCTCTACCATGTGTGCTTGGTGAGCAGGTGTCTGAAATGGCTGTTTGACACCCCGCAGTCTCAGCAGAATCTGTGCAGCTGGATACCAGTGCATTCCTGCTACCAGAACTGTCAGGAGGGACTGACACACATCCTTCAGGGATACAGCCAGCTAGGAAACCCAAACTGCATGGGAGCAACTGAAACATTGGGAATCACAGTCCTCTTGGGCTTTTCCCATTCGAGTGTGCACATGGAATGGCCATGTGGTTGTAACTAAACACACTTTCTCTCTATCCAAGTTTAATATAAAATCAATAAGAAAACCACCATGTCCTTGCTAACTACCAGAGAAGCAGAAGCCTTCATCTCCTGTGAAACTACTGCTTGCCTGTGCTGCTGGTTCAGAATTTAGGGTGGTGCCTTTGTCCAAGGAATGTTCTGTGCACGTACCTCTTTTGTGGCCTGCACTGAGATGAACTCATCATAGATCTTCCTGGCCTTGGGGCTGAGCTTGGCTGGTGACTTGGTTTTCTTGTACTCCTCACAGCTGACCCAGAACTCGATGTTTTCCTCACTGTACTCAGATTTGAGAAAAGCACGGAAAGCAGCCAGTCCTCCTATGGATTGTTCAGAGGAAAACCAGCTCAGGTGAGAGTGCTGGGCCCAGTTGTACCCCTGAAACCCAGCAAACAGTGATTGTGGGTTCTTCTTCCCACAGCTGAATGAGGAGCTCCCCTAGGGCTGGCACTGGGGACAGCTTGTGCATGCTGGGGAGGCTGAAATTCAGACAGGCCCCACAGGGATGTCACATGTGGGGCCCCAGCTGCCTGTTCCCCCACTGTGACCTTCAGTGTCCCTGCCAGGAGAACACAAGCAACTCGTGTGCTCCCAGGAGGCCTGGAGGAGACAGCCAGCATGCTCCACAGAGCCTCAGACCATGGGAACAATGTGCAGGAAACCTCAAGGACATCAGTGTAGCCCACAACTGACAGGAAGACAGAGTCTCCCATGGACTCAGCTGCAAACAATATCTCCACTTTTTGGCTCTTGTTTAGTCCACCATTAACTGTGTGCCCCAGTCTTGCCCACCTCTTGCACAAGGGCTAAACCAATTGCCTTCACAAAAGAGTTAGCTCAGCAGTAGGCCAAAACCACACTCATGATGCATTGGGATTGACCCTTGCCTTGAATTCTGAGCAAGAGCCCCTTCTCCACCCCTCCCAGGGGTCTGCGTGGCCAAAGGAGGTCCTGGGTGCCCCTGAGAGGCACAAGATAATGTCCCATGTCCCCTGCCAGGACTGCTCACAGCACACATGCTCTGCAGGCAGAATAAGAGCCCTCTTCACTTACTGTCATGATGGATCAAATTTTCCAAAGAGTCTGCCCATTTTCTGACTTCCTCTTGACTAAGCCTAAAAGGATACAAAGGGAGAAACACAGGGCTGAGTTTAAGAGAGTACAGAAAGGACAAATTTGGTTTGGTTTTCAGCACCACTAGAAAATCTTTTTCCCTGATTGTAGTAAGAAGCATACACGAGAGACCAATAATGAAATATCTTCTTATTTTTCAGATACCCCCAGGGATCCCAGATCTAACCTACAGAAGTTTTGGTTTGCAATCCTCATCACCAGCCATGGGCTAGAAAGGAATTTGCCTGGAAAAATTGCTGTGGAATTCATATTTATTTTGTGCCTGGCTGCATCTTTTGCTGGACACAGACATGGCATCACTCTTACAGGTCATATTAGTGAACTCCAAAGGGCTAATTCCTTTAACCTGTCAGGGGAACAGTAGCTATGTGGAAGAGAGAGGAATGTGGGAACTAGAAACACATGGGGAGCACATTCTGCATTCATTGCCTCTACCATACTAGAAGATCCCAGGGCTCATCTGTTCCAGGAGCAAACCTTGGCTTTTAGAGTCCTCTTTGAGGAGAACCCTGTCTCCTTGCAGCTCAAGGAGAGCAGTGGTGCCCTGACAGGCTGCTGACTGTTTTCTGTGCTGACACCTCTGTGCAGCTGTGTGGCCTATTGCACAAACCCAGCTCAAAGAGGCAGTGATGCTGATTCTGCAGTGTGTCCAGTGGCACTGGGTCTGGGATGGAGTTTTTCCCCTGTGCAGGGCACTGTACACACCCTCCCCTATGCACATTTATATTGAATCACTGAAGTGGTGGCAGGAGGGGTTCTCTAGTTTAGCATTCTTCATGGAAACTGAAGTCCTCAGGTGCTGATAGTCAGCTGACAGGACTATCAACACCTGAGGGCTATTGCCACACTAGATCCAAGCACAGGTGTTCAGGAAGAACTGGGAAGCAGCAGCAGAAACACTAATGGAGTCCAGCTCAGTGAAGGAGTAAACACCAACATGCTGCAGCCAGATTAACTCTGTGACAGCATCTGCTCTTACCTCTGGCTTGAAGAGATCTTCTCCTTCTTGCCCTGGGAAGAGCTGTAGTCACAGGAATCTGACTTCTGCAGCAAGAAGCCCAGACGGTGCTTCATGTCTTTGGCACTGAAAAGAAAAAAATTAAGGAGGAGATGAAGACGATGCATTGCACTCCCTCTGCAGCCTCCTCACTGCACAGGCTCCTCCAGCATTACTCAGTGACACAAATGAAGGCCACTGACATTGTCTCCAGTGCTGATTTTCCACTCATGGCATAATGCACGTCTTTGTTTCTAGACAAATACAACAATGCCAAAGAAGTAATTTCTCATGTTCAACAGCTTCTTACCGAGAAGGTCATCAGCCTGGAAGCAGATGGCAAAGGGGAAGAAGCTGCTGTTTTCCTACTGTTTACAATAAAAATATTGTGATAGAAAAGCATCACCGTGCTGTGTGTGTCACCTCTCCTTGAGCTGGTTTGCCCAGCTGCCAATGTGTGGCTCTTACACCCTTACTAATATTTTCCTGCAGCCCCTGCCATTTCCCTAGCTCATCACCCAGCTATGGGAACAGAAGGGCCATGCCAGGCCACCCCACTGAGCCCATGACACAGAGGAAAGGGAGGAAGTCAATGGCTTGGAGCAAGGCTGTGAGATGAGATCAGGGCCAAGAGCTTCACCACGACCCACCCATGCTGACCGCAAGCTGCTCCCTTGCTCCACAGCAAGCTCCTTTGAAGATTCATCCTTAATTCTGTTCCACCTTCCAACGTGCTTGGGGCAATCATTTCCTCACAGCAGCTTCTAGATATGCAGCTGATACTGGCCTTGGCACCTCTCTGGGATTCCCTCCAGTTTAAGAATGAGGGGTGGGTAAATCATTCCTGCTTGCTCAGGGGTGCAAGCCCTGGCCTGCCCCAAGGTGCAGTGATAATGTAAAGCAGGAAATTCTTCTCCTTCTCCTCAGGTCTGAGCCTGGAAAAGAGCAAGAGGCTGTGCCACAGGGCTGAGCTCTGGTAGCTGCTCAGCCCCCCAGCACTGCTCTCTGCTCCAGCTGTAGCACCCTGCCAGGTGCCTGGCCATCTCTGATCTCACTGCTTGCCTCAGAAACGTTTCCGGAACAGCTCCAGCACTCGGGGAGAGCAAAGGGAGCTCACAGCTCACCCTTAGAGCAGGGTGCCCGTAGCCAGGCAGGCAACATCCAGGCTCTGCCCAGGCATGCATGGGGACTCTGGGCTGCCAGGCTTGGGCTGCCTGGTGCTGTCATGCTCCTTGCCCAGGAGAAGAAGACTGCTCAGGTCTGCAGGAGGGTGGCAGCAGAAGGAAACAAGACAGTCCCACAGCTTTCTGGGAGAGAGGGATATTGTTGGGAATCCTGGACAGAGCTGCTTAGATGTGAACTATTTTTCCTTGTTCTTTTTTTTTTTTTTTTTAATTCTCATCAAATATTTGTGCAAATTGGAAGTGTCAGCACTTTTTCATTGCATTTTCAGCACTTGTTTAAAAATCTAACCATGAGCAGGAAGCTTTATCCTCTAGATAGGAGCCAACTGAGTCTCTGTTCCTATTTTCCCTACCTATTGGCTAGGAAGCAGCCTCAGGAGTGCTGCTGAGGGCACGAGTGGGCAGTAAGGCAGTGCTGCACCATCAGAGACCTGCACAAGTTTTGTTGGGCTGGATGAGAAGAGAGCATTGTGCTTCCCTCCGAGGCATCCCCGGGCCCCAGAGCACCTGAAAGGGAGTAACATCCCTCCAGGAGGGCTCGTGCAAGTCTAGAGACCCCTCAGGCTGGGCTATGGGGCAGGCCATGCTGCTGAGGGCACATTTGGGGCTGTGCAGGCTCTGCTCTGCTGATCCCACACACCGAGGTGCACCCAGGTCCTGCAGGGCTACAGTTCAGCCCACCCTGCTTGGCACCACACAACAGGGGTGTGATGAGCCCCATAGCAGCCCCGCAGTGCTGCACACTGGGGTACAGCCTGATCTGGCCCCTCAGCATCACCCAGCTGACCCCACCCCAGCTGGTGCCGCATCCAGATCCACCGTGCCCCGCATCCCTGCCTGCTGGTACACGGGTGTCTGGTCCTGCCAGGCTGGGTTTCTGCATTTGAAATGCACTTCAGGGGATAATCCTTATTTTTTATCCTGTCTGCCTTGCTTCCCCCTTAAAAGAATCAAGAAAATTTAGCAGAGAGAGGAGCCAAAAGAGAAAAGGGGTACAAAAACTGCAGCAGAAGCAGCTGACAGGAATATCAAAATATCGCAAAGCTAAAAGCTGCTTTGATGATGGGAAGGAAGGCTGTAGAGTTTCCACAGCTCAGTACGAAACCTTCTCGCAATTCTGCTTCTAACTGAAAAAAAACCACCCCAAAACCAAAAGCCTCTAAGCAATCATTTGTATCTAGTCTTACAAAATAATCAGAGCCAAATCTGTCCTCCTGCCTCGGACACAAAGCGCAATGCATCAGCGTGTCTCCGGGCTAATGAGACCATTACCAGATGCTCAGAAATAAACAGTACCTTTTTAAGCAAGTGGCTGGCAGCGCAGCGAGTCCCTTGCACATCTTGCTCCCGAGGTCGGATCAGTATTCCAGGAAAAACAAGGCAGGAGGCGGCAGAGGCTGCGCACGGGTCCTGCGCCGCTGCAGAATCCAGCCCGCTCTCTGAGCCAGCTGCGCTGCCTGGGCTCTGTTTTATAGCCTAGCCCAGACAGCCCAGCAGCACTGGGTGACCCAGTCAGGAGTCAGCACAGCAGCAGCACCCGTCCCCTTTTTGCCCACCCAGGAGGAAGAGGGTGACGTATGAACCCAGACAAAGGGATGAGAGAGATTGAAACCTTACCCGAAACGAAGCTCGGCGTCTGGCTGCAGAGGTGGCTTCTTTTAAAAGGGCTCAAAAAGCTTCGGGTACTTCCTCTGTTGCAGGAGGTTGGAACGGTGCAGATGAAAAGCAGATTTTCGCGGGGGGGACATAGATAGTAAAAAAGGTCACAGAATCAATTCTGAGAAGTGAGGTGAACTTTGATGGTTCCTCTGTTAATTTCCTTTCCTCTTCTATTTAAAGTAACCTGGATAAAGAAAGGGACAAGAATTTTAAACAGAAAAGGTTAGCATAATCCCAACAAATGCAGAAAATAGAGCTCTTAAGGAAGGAAGAATGTAAATTCACCAGGGAACTACCCAGGCAGATGAGACTTTCCTGTTTTATTCTCGAGTCATGTGAATGTATATTTTTGGTGAGGCTGCAACAAAAACTCGGGGGGGG
>VZTZ01029558.1:44105-183042 GCA_013400955.1 Drymodes brunneopygia | reverse complement strand
GGGGGGGGGGTGTAAAGCACCATTGGAATATAAAATGTGCATGGCTAAGCACACAGATTTGAGAATAGCTTACAGAAATGAGTGGAAAAAAGGAATTTAGGAGGTTAGCAGCATGTCTGCCTTAGATATGGGTATCACTACAACACCAAAATCAAAAGCCAGACCTTGGGACTCTGGAATCCCCAAGGAAAGATGGTTAATTAAAATAAAAGGCTTAACTGTGCCTGCCCAGAGAAGTCTTTGAAGCAGTTCTGAGGGTACTTTGTGCTAAAGAATGAACCCATGAGACACCTGTGGGGGTGCCTGTACTGCCCTGGCTCTGCTGTGGTTCCAAGGAGAACAGAATGACTTCAGCTACTTGTCCTCAGGCTTGGACGGTGCAGAAGGCAGTTGCCCCTCTAGAGAGAGAGAGAATTGGCTGATATTTATTGAGTTGCAGCTCAGCACAGCCTGTACCATCCTTATCAAAGAGGGGAAGGCTTTGGGCAGATGGACGTGCATATGGGCTGCTGCATTTCAAGTCCTGCTCCCGCTGTGAAATAAAGGAGCTTCTGATTAGCAGCAGGTGGCCTGCCCACACTACCCACTGATGCATCCCCTCTCCCAGAAACCTTTCAGTGCCTTGCCCACGATCTGCAGAAGTGGCAGTTTGAGCTTTTCCCTCCTGTGTCTCTAGAGCCTACAGCCAGGAGCACAGAGTCCATATCCCAGCTGAGTTTACCTGCCTTGGCATACTGCACCCTCTCAGATCATTAATTATGCTGAAAGGCAACACTGTAATTAACTGTAAAATGATTCTGTAGGAGTGTGACTGTTCTGCTGCCAAACCTAAGGTAACGTGCCTGCAAGTCCTGCACTATTTGGACTAAAAATCAACTCCAGCTCAGGGCAGTTTAAAACTGTACCTGAGAGAATGCTCTCATCCTTTTAGTGTTGGTGAGTTGACAGCACTTGGGTGGATCTGTAGGAAGCAACTGAGCACTGGCAGAGTTGGTGCCAAAGCTCTCTGGTGTCTTCTGTTTCGGGAGAAGTCGAAGGGCAGAATATGGCCAATAGGAAAAAATGTAACTAATTATTTACTAAATATCTAATTAATTTAATTAGAATATCAAACTTGTACAATGTTACTGCTAGTTATGTGTCCAAAGCAGCACTTACATTCAAGCAATTCAAGAACTCATCTGGTTGACACCATCAAGGTGTTTGCAAGCTCTAACCTTGCCCCTCTCTCTGGCAAGGTTAGACCTCTGGCTCAGGCAGGTCCCAAAGGCTGCTTGCTAGGGCAAGAAACTGCTGTGCAGAACACAAAAATCCTGCAGTTTGTCTGCAAAATCTTGTATAGCCACATTTAGGAATGTCACACTTCTCTGTGGATTGCAAGCATGTTTGCTGCATGGCTGTAATGACACTCAGATGCTGGCATTGTCGACATCAGGTGATTCTGCATTCCCCAGCTTCTGTGCGAGCAGGCTATAATCAGGAATTTCTGGCACTGCCATCACGACAGCCAGCCTAAAGGGCTTTGCAATTAAGATCATCCTTCCTGGACTGGGCATGGCGACTCCTAGAAGTGCTGCAGTTGAAATGTCCCTTTTTCCAGTCCATTAACACTGACTGGCTCAGCCTGGCCTCCATGAGAGGAGTCGGGGCTTGTGCACTGTTTCTCCTCTAAGATGTGTTTCCCAGCTCTTGCAGTTTAATATCCTCTCAGCTACTCCAGCTGGGCTCCAATCTAAAGTATCCCCTTCCATCTCTCACCATCACAGGCAGGCCTCTTCTCCCAGGGTACAGACTGTGCTGTGCTCAACACCAAACTCTCCTCCTCCTCCTCCTTCCTGCCAGTTGGAGAAGCTGCAGCTCATGCCATGTTTTACGCCTGGTATATCATCCCTGGCTTGCTTCACCTGCCCATGGAGAGCTCAGGGCAAGGATGGGCTGGGATGCAGGGTTGGGGGTGGGCTGGGCCATTGCTTGGCCGTGCAGTGCTTTGGAGGCACCCAGGGGTTCTCAGGAGCCAGATAAACATCTGTGGTACCCACTGCAGCATCCCTGGGCCCCCCCGCAACATCCCTGCAGCTTCCTGAGCAGCTGGAGATGAGGCTCTGCATCGGAGCTTTCCCTCCCACCAGTCCCAGGGAAGAACATCACACACGTGTGCTCACCCCCACATGCGAATGTGTGTGGGATGTGTCCCCCGGCTCCCGCAGCCAGAGGCAGCCCAGAGGCAGTGGGAGGAGGCAGGGAGCATGAGGAGCTGCTGCTGCTGCCGTGGTCATTGCTCGGAGCTGAGTGGCCACAGGCTGCTGCCCTCCTGCCCCAGGCCTTTCCCTTCCCATCCCAGAGCAGCTGCCGTGGGATGGGAGTGTGCGAGGAAGATGCTGCTGCTGCTGTGTGTCACTGGGAACAGGGAGGGCGTGACATGGGGCTGTGAGGATGTGCTGCTGGGCCAGGGCCTCTCCTGGCATGGCTGCCCTCCCCAGCCTGCCTTGCAGGGGCTGTGACCCACTTCACTCACATCTCACAGAGCCAGCCAGGCACCTTGGGGCTGGGCGAGCAAATGGCCGGGTGCACAGGAGTCACTGGGCAGGGCACTCCACATCTTTCCCATGTGCATCCTTGTCCAATACATGTCTGGCAGACAGCTTTGGTGAGGAACTTTGGCAGCTCCCACACAGCTGAGAAACACCAACCGGGGTGGCACTGGTCCCCAGGGCCCCAGACTGCAGGAGTCCTCTACATGTAGCCACTTTGGTGACATTTCTGCCCAGGCAAGTGGCCCCAGTGCTGAGCCCTGCTGTGGGGAAGGATCTGGACTCCAAAACTCTTGATGTGCTTCCCCCATAGCCCAAAGCACTCTTTGCACTAAAACCCTTCCAGTGCAACCACCCACCACTGATTTTTTTCTCCAGTACAGCTGTTAGCAGGTAAAATTTCCTTCCAGCACTGAGGGCTGCATCTTACCCACACAGGCATGTGGCTGGAGTGAATTACAGCTAATGAGCTGGGAGCAGAGAACCCTGGAAGGACCACTGGGGTTTAAGCTTGGATGAATGAACTCAGCACATCTCTGTGCCTGACACTACATGCAGCCACATTTCCTGTCCCAGGGCACTGACTGTGGCCTGACCTCCCTGAGAGACTGAGAGGCCACACTTGTCCCTATAGGGTCCCCCAGCCAGTGCTGGGATTCCCAGAAACACTGTCCCACAGCAGAGCCTGAGGGGATTGTCCTTTCCCGTGGCTCTGCTATGCACTGTGTGACTTCACGTGTGACCACCGCCCTGGCTCTCATGGCCAGCCCCAGAGACGGCCTGAGGAGTGGCTGGAGGAGCGGCCTGAGGAGCAGCCATCTCCTCCCAGATCACCCTGACACGAGGGATGAGTCACCCTTCTGCAATAGGGGTAATTTGCCGCTCATACGGAAATTTTCTGAGTGCACAGATGAACCTCCAGGCTGACCCAGTCCCCTTTCTGCTTTGCGTGTACAAGGCAAAACTGAACTCTAAAAGGCAAAGCAGCTTCGGTTTGCTGTCGTAGTTTCTTGGTGAGCCTGCTCTTCTCTGAAATGATGCTCTGTACACGTTAGCACACTCATTGGGAACCTCCTCCCTTAGCCCCACATTCACAAAGTTCAAACAACCAAACATGCAATCCAGACAATTTCCCCATGCTCTCAGCTGTTTCCTATTTATATGTGCACCTACAACATCAGTGGCCTTTTGTCATTTCTAAGAGCTTGGGGTGGTGGGAGTTGTACTTTTCTTTGCTTCAACTCCAAGGTTTTGGGCTGCCTATTTATCCTGTTACTACCCAGAATAAAATATTTCAACTTGTATCAAAGGAAGAATTTTGTTCAGCCCAAATGGATGGGTTTTTTTCCTCTCTTGGTTTGGATTTGCTAATGAAATAAGTGTTTTTGATGTGATGGTTTTTTGGTGGGGTTGATTTTTGGTTGATTGGTTGGGGGTTTTTTTTAGTTTTCTTTTTTTGGCTATTGCTCTTTTTTCATGGCCATCAGACCACAGGAAAATCTATTATTTGAGTAACTTGCCTTCCAATTTCCTGAATCTCTGTCTCCTCATCCATTTTGATTAACAGCCCCTAAATATTTCCTGCTAATCACTAAGACAGTTTGAATAACACCACACCACAAATCAGTCAACATATGGCTGTTCACTGATGCTTTCTCAAAACAAAAACCACTTTGAAATGTCTCATTTAGCCACTTTTAGTGCATTTAATATGGATTTTATGACACTTTCAACCAAATATTGATAGCACCTCATATTCACTTAAAAATCTATTTCATCACCATAACTCCCTCATGAAAAAATATGAAGCTCATTAGAAAAGGTCTGTTTTTCCATTAAATCATGTCAGCTGATATCAATGACATCACCACCTTTGCAATGGGCCTGCTATTGTCCATACTAACAGTGCTCCTGTACTGATCAACAGGCTAACAGCTCTGTGACTGGACAGCTCACTCCTTCCTAGGGAACCACTTTAATCATAAAGACTAATCAGGAAGAATCGTTAAAGCTGGAAAAGTGAGTTTGACCTTTCCTGGCAAAAGAGACCAACCCCCACCTGGCTCCAGCCTCCTTTCAGGTAGTTGTAGCAAGTGATAAGGTCTCCCCTGAGCCTCCTTTTCTCCAGGCTAAACACCCCCAGCTCCCTCAGCTGCTCATCATAGGACTTGTGCTCTCCAGAGCCTTCAGCACCTTCATTGTCCTTCTCTGGACCTGCTCCAGCACCTCAGTGTCTTTCTTGCAGTGAGAGGCCCAGAACTAGACACAGCACAGGTGTGGCCTCACCAGTGCCCAGTACTGGGGGAACAACCCCTGACTGGTCCTGCTGGCCAGACCATTCCTGATCCAGGCCAGGATGCCCTTGATCTTCTTGCCCACCTGGGCACAGCTGTCTCTTGTTCACCCACTCCTGATCAGCACCTCCAGGTTTTTTCTGCTGGGCAGCTTCCCAGCCACTCTGCCCCAGCCTGGAGCATTACATGGGATTGTTGTGACCCAAAGGCAGGATTGGTCCAGCACCTGACCTTGTTGAGCCTTATACATCCAGCCTGTCCAGATCCCTCCGCAGAGCCTTCCTGCCCTCCAGCAGATCAACACTTCCACCCAACTTGGTGTCTGTGAACTCACTGAGGGTGCACTTGATCACCTCTTCCACATCATTGATAAAGATATTAAACAAAACTGGTCCCAACAGTGAGCCCTGGGGAACTCCATTGCTGACTGACCACCAGCTGGATGTAAATCCAGCACCACCACTCCCTGGGCCTGGCCATCCAGCCAGTCCTTAACCCAGCAAAAAGTGTGCCAGTCCAAGCCCCGGGCTTCCAGCTTCTCCAGGAAAATGCTGTGGGGAAAATCAGAAAGCGTGGTTATTTCCAATATCGTTTTATTTTAAAATGAATGAAAAAGAACCACTCTTTGTACTGAGAGCTCTTTGGCCCATTTCCCCAAGAATCTTAGTGCAAGCCAGTTGCACTTGGCTAACACAAGACTGTGTGGGTCATTCCCAGGGCTGTGTAGCCCCAGGCAGGGAGATGCTCTTTGCAGTGGATACTGAGCTGCTGTTTATTTAAATACACAGTTCTGTGTTCCTTCCTGCTCTTCATGGGCTGTTTGCACTGACTGCTTGAGGCTTACTGGAAAATCCAGTATGCTTGAGGCTTACTGAGAGCTGGGATGAGCGGTGGTGGGACTGCTCAGAGTGACCCTGTGGGGGCCATCAACCACTACATTTGCTCACAGCCAGTGGCTGGCACACACCTCTCACTCGTGGGCCGATTGCTTCACCCTAAGGTATAGAGGAGGAGGAGGCATAAAGAGAGGCAGGAAGAGGGTTGATGCGTCAGAAATTAAGATGTCTTTATGTACAGTGTGCAACAAAACCACTTCTCATGCCTTCTGCACCCTAGCAACCCAGCTGTGCAGAGGCTCCTGTTCTCCAGCTTTAAAAAACCCAGCCTTTCAATGTGATTGAGCTATCTTCTGCCTAGATAAGCGCTGCAGGATGAGAAGTTACAAGCTACAGAACTAAATCTTTCATCACTGCAGATGTAATGGGATCTACTGTCTTAACCTCAAATGGACCTTTCTTGCTCTCTTCCCTCTTATCTTTGCATTGCAGCTTAGCAGGATTAGAGGTGCCACACCACAAGGCCCATGCCAGGGAACGAAAGCCAGAGCTTTATTGACCAGTGCAAAGCCCAAGGGACGTTCTGTCAGTGAGGTCATGGCTCTGTGTCCTCAGCACGTTGCTTACTGCTCCGGTCACAGTTCAGTGTTGAGTTCTCTAAGCCCACTCACAAAAGGCAGTTTGGAAGCAGCAAGCATGTGTCAGTGCCTGTCTCAAGGCTATGCCTGTTATTCAAAAGGCTGTTATTTAAAAGTCTGACAAGGCTGTGAATGGGGTGGCAAGAATCACGATTGCTGGCTAAAGAAACACAAAAGCAAGGACAAGCAGCTGCAGCAGAGAGACAGCATCTTTTCAAAGGCACCCCGTGACGCCAACGTGCTGCGTACAATGGCTGCGCTGACTTGAGAAGAACTAAAGGTCTTCGTGTGGCCCCAGCCCGACGGGCAATTCTAAAAGGTGGCAGATATCCAACGGATCGGCCGGCCCTGATGCACAACGAGTTTAAACCTCACAAACAGGGAGCAGAGGAAACGCTGACAACAGCTGATCCCTGCCTGATATTTCTTGACATCTGTCTTGGAGGTGACTGGACAAATGAAATTGCAAGTGGCAAACATCCAATGTAGCAAAAATGTGGAATTACTACCCCGGGAAAATATGAATTGCTGCAGAGATTTGTTGCACGGGACCACACACCCTGCATAACAGACATGCAGAGGCTACCTGGAAAACAGCCACTGCTTGCTGAGCCCTGTTTTGTCAGGACATCTTGCTTTTTAAAATTTATGTTGCAGGAGTGCTGAAAATCCAAGCAGATCTGAGTTTCACTGTGCCACAGAAGATGAATTTGAAAAAAAAGATAGAGACAGAGCTGTGACCAAAATCTATGGCACATGGTACACAACTGTGCCCTGCAACTGATGCTCAGTGTGACAACATTTAATGCCTTATCATTTAGAAATTTCTGTTTTTTCAAAAAATGAGGAAATAATTGTTTCATGTTGTTACATTTTATCCTTCTGAACTTCTCAGCAGGATGCAAGTGGCTGAGATTTTAGTATCTCTTCTGAAACCAGTCTTTCTGGTACTCCAGATGCAGGCAGGATGCCTAAGACTGCAATTACTGGCTCAGCAGGTGAGCCTCCAGTAAGCTGCTATCCCAAGGCACATTCATGCTTTGCTGTTTCAGCTAGAAATTGGTTTTAACACAAAAGGAAAAAATATGGGCTTCTAAACGTGCTTTGATCCAAGCCTCCAGTATATCCTTAACTGGCTCATCTAACACAGGATCACTTGGATCATACAAGAATCTGACCAACACCTACACTGTCATCCACAGAGGACTTGTGGTCCCAGGGATGTAATGCAAAAAATCAAAGGAGACACTCCATTGGATAATCTTATAAATGGAGCCACAAAGGTACATTATGGACCTGGACTTCCTCAGATGGAGTATGTTCAGCACCAGGACACTGTCTCTGATCAGTGAAGAGACAAGCCAGCTCTAAAGACATGCACCACACTGAAAGGAGTAGCAATGCTCAGTATTGTCATGGTATAAACTGACTGCCATCATGCACAAAGAATTTTATATTCCGTAAGTACAGAGCGTTTATCTTATTTATTCATCATAAGAAATTGCAGTTGGTGAAAAATTGCGTTTCCCCATTTTGTGAAATAATGCCGCAGTCCCCGTCAGTCCAGCTAAACCTCATCCACCCAAATCTAACATGAGATTGCCAATCAGCTTAATTTCCCTAATGGACTTGTCCCACCTGGAAAGGATTGCCAGACACAGACCCTGATTTGTTACACAGAGCCCTAGGTGGCCATCAAAACATGCCCAGCATCCCATCAGCCAGCAAATCCTACCTGGGCATTGCTTATCCTCTCCCTGTGTCACAGGGACAGCTGCACACCATGGCCATGCTGCCCTGCGCATTCACCTCTGCTCCATGGGACATGTCCTGCCCTTGTGCTGCTACCAGACACCAGCTGTGTTTCTCTCTGTCCTGTGAGCACCAGCATCTTGGGGTGCCTGTGAAGGGAGGGCCAGGCTGAGAAATGGGATGGAGACACGCTGGCTGGGATTGGGAAAGGCTGGGGTCATGAGAGCTGCAAAGGGAAAGAATAGCCAGTGAGGTACAGGAGGGGCAGGAAGCTCTGTGAGGAGAGATGGCCATGGGAAGGAGGAGGACACGTCCCACAGCATCTGGACAAGACAATCCTTGGGAACGTTGTCCAGCAGCCAAGGATCTCCAGGGACATTCAGCTGTCTCTGGAAGGAGCATCTGCTGAGTGGCCTTGCTGACCTGCAGGGGAGGTCACAGAGAGCTGAAAGCAGAGCCCTACTGCTTTAGGACTGTGTAGTAGGATCTCTAAGAGAGCTGTGCCAGACATGGGCTCCAGAACGATTCTTTAGCTCAGCAACACCCAACTGACTTTACTGTCATCTTGTGCTTGAGATGCATCATGGAGAATCACTTATATTCTGAGTAGGAGCAGCTAAAAATAGTGCTAATATAACAAGGATGAGAGATGAATTTCAAAATGGAGCAAGAAAACCCAGAAGCCCCTCACTGTCATTATATACTCCCACAGCCTTCAGACACGCTTTGAACAGCAAATGCTCTTGCTGTTTGTTAGGCAAAGAAGGACTTTGTGACTGTGGTAGATGCCTGCAAGGCTTCATTTTGGAGTGATTTCTTTTTTCCCCTTTTCCTTCAAGATACCGTGTTACTGTTCATCTTTTAACCCTGCTTCCTTCAACCAAAATATAAGGGGCTGAGCTGTCAGCAGGTGTGCAGAACATCAAACCTTTCACTGGCACGGAACAGAATGGGCATCTGTCATTTTCCAAGTCAGCATCAACGAGGCAATTCTCCCCGTCTTTTTTCAAGCTCCCCCTCAGGATGCTGCGATTTCTGCCACGAGCAGAGTGTCTGTCCCTTCTGATGTGGGCTTTGTGCACCTGCAGCTTGATCTCTGAATAAGCACCGCGGATCTGTAAAATCTTTAAGAACTTGTTGATGAGAGACAAGCAGAAGGTTCAAGGGTGGAAACAGCCAAGAGCTCAGGCTGCCATGATACCCCAATCCTTGGTGCTCACACTCCCTCAGATGATGCAAAAGGTACTCCTCTCTGCAGGAGGACACGCAACAGAAAACAATCTACTTTCATCCCACCAGATTAGCTGCCTAGAGACCTCTCAAAAGCTGCAGGAGCTCTGAGTTTAACCCTTATCTTAAGAAAAAAGGCCATTTCCCTGCCCTCCCTGAGCCTTTTGAACAGAGTGACCCCCTGCCCTGGTGCTGTCTCACCTGTCTCACACATGGGCTGGCTCTCCACACGCTCTGCACAGCCCCTGAGCAATCCTTGCCCCTCTGTGAATATAATGCAGAGGACGTGGCTCATTTCAACTCTCTGAATTGCTCTGGGGGCTTCAGGGGGTGCTTACCCCTCCTGTTCTAGCAGACAAGGGCTCCAGGGAAGCTACCTTGAAATCTAAGCTGTATTTAGAGTGACAGGCAGCTGATGCAAAACAGGCTCCAAAGGCAGTTTGGAAAAGATAAGTTGGGTAGAGAGAGGCCTGACTCACCGATCCCACAGCCACAATAAAGTACTTGATGTGTCCCTTCTCTGCACTTGATCACGTTCCTGCTGCCTGTGTTTCTTATTATGCAACTGATTGACTTTGCAAGATATGAGAACAGAGCGTCTCCTTGCCCTGCTCCCTGATGTGTGCTAAGTGTGTTAGACTGGAAGGATGGAGCAGAAATCAAAACATGCCCTGAAGTCGCCTGGTTTCCCTGCTAATCAGTGGTGCTTAGATCCTTGTGCCACAGTAATCTGAAGGTACCACCCTGAGCATGCTTTCATTGGTCTGCAGAGCTGTTCAGCTGCAGCCGTACGGTGACCACTGAGATAATTTCTGTACCAAGCAAAAACTGTGCTCAAACAGGACTTTTCTCCCTGAGGGTTGAGCACGTCTCGAAGCAGACTCTGATCCATGAGATGTGAAGGAAGGCAGCCAGGAGGCACAGAGGCCAGCTGTCTTGCCAGCTGTATCCCCATCACAAAAGGTTAATGTCACAGTGGTGTGGCAAGGGCAGGACCTGGTCGAGAAGTGCCCTAAACCCTGAAGGCATGGCTCAAGGCATTTCTCATGAAGGCTCAGACTGCTCCCACTCGAGAACTCAGTGCCCAAGAGCTAGCATATTCCACTGTAGCACCTGCAGCCTGGTGCCACATCCCCAGGGCTGGTCCTCAAACAGATCTTCCCACTCTGATGCTCATTCTCAGAGCTCTGTCAACAGATGACACCCACATTGTGTACTCTCCTGTCCAAGGTCCTGTGATCTTGCTGAGATTGTCAGAGTTGCCCTGCTGTATGAAATGTGGTGCTGACAGAGTGGGTTTGCTGCTGTTTTCCTCCATTTTCCTGCATCCAGCTGTGGATTGCCTTTACTTGCAGCTTCTGGATAATAGAGGCTGAACCCCACTGTGCTTTTTAAATTCTCCAGTACATGCGCACTTGGTCCAAACCCCGTCAGGGTAGTACAGGAGGCAGACTGGACTCTGTCAGCAATGGAGACCAAAGTAGGCTCAAATTTTGAAGAAATTATCTCTAAAATCCTGCTTGTCTTTGTTCTGTATGAGTCACACAAGGTAATATGCAGTACATACGGGAAGGGGAATGGGGACAACTCTAAAAGCAGGATTTTCTTCCCCCACTGCAATTTCCCTCTCATATATTGCCTAGAGTTGTTCATAAGAGGGCAGGGGCAGGATATTCTGCCCTCAGCCCTAGACCAACAGTCTTGCAGCAAATAATTCAGTCTAGAAATGTCTGCTTGGTATCACAACGAAACAGTAACAGACCCTGAATCCAGTTTCAAGTATTTTTATATAAGGACATGGAGATTATTCCCAGCCAAAACTCCATCAGATTTTTATCAATTTTTTTCTGTGTTCTGCAGCCACTAATGCATTTTCAGTTAACTTGTTCCAGTACTGGTGCAGAAACATGACTATCTCAGCCAGCCTCCACCGATGAACTAACCCACCTAATTATCCAGGATTTGCAATTCATTGAAGCAAATACTTTGTTTAGCAGCAAGCACATCAGATCAAACCTCCAGGGGCTTGTCTGGAGACACTCTCACCCTTCCTACTCAGTCCAGAATCCCCAAATATGCAGACATGGAAGGGCAGTGCTGAACCTAGTATGTACAGAGCTTAGAAGCAGTTTAATTACAGGCTGGAAATGAGGAAAAGCATGGAGAATTAGAACATGAGCAATCCTGCACAGGGAAGGAGGGCTGAGAGAGCAGAGTGTGCCATGCACACAGACAGGCTGCTGAAGTTCAGTGCAGGATGAATGGATGAGACACAGAAGCTTTCAATCAATTACATGGTTAAGCAGACAAAATTTTTTCCCAGAAGGTAAAAGGCCACCAGGCTGTGACAATGCTGCCAAGAGCGCAGGACAGTGTGCAGAAAGGGAGCCTGAAGCTGTACACAGTGCCCTTCCTGCCACCAACAGCACAGGCTAAACCCTTCAGATTTGAGAGTTATCTACTTCTCCTAGTCTGGACATGTTTGCCTTTCTGGTGACCCATCAGGAAAAGCAGTGGTGTGTGAATTGCTGCAACCTCCATGCCGTTCTCTGGGCAGGACGTGGGGTCTTGTGATGCCTGATTGTGTTGTGACCTGATCAGAGTGCAGGACTTCTGGTCATCCCATAAACACGTTCTTCAGTTTTACAACCAGGAATGGCATCCTAGAAACCCAGTTCTGGGAGCAGGGCTCTATCTTATCAGTACAGGTCATTCTTTTAATCCTTACCTTGTTGTTTTTTCCCTACTCTTTACTCTTTACTACAATTCAGGCTTCACTTCAGCCTTAATATTTCTGTTACAAATCTCTTATCCAGCTACATGTGGGATAATCACTGCTCTGCCTCCTTCAGACATTCAGTTAGAGGTTGAAAGATGGGTATTGCTTTTCAAGGAGGCTGCAGACTGACTGGAAAGGGTCCAGATTGCAGACCTATAAGGTAAGATGGACGAATGAGAGTTTGCTCAATCTAGAAGATTTGGCAGACCAAAGGGACACAGGGTAACGATACATGGAGTACCTAAATATCACAGCCATAAAAGGCTGCAGTTACAAAGAGGAAGATGATAAACTGTTAATGTGTCCATCCTGGGTAAGGACAAGAAATGTTTGTCTTCAATTACACCAAGTAAGGATTAGATTAGGCAGCAGACAAGATTTTTCCAGCTGTAAAATCATGAAGTACTAGATTGGATCACCTGGAGAAGGGCTTATAACACCATTTTGAAAAGCTCCCACTAAAAATATAATTTATCTGCCTCTGCCTCAGAGCTTGGGGAAACTCTAGAGGGCCTTTCTGCATTCCTCCAGAGTTTATTGGGGAGATGGTAAAACAGGAGTTTAAAGTTCAGCTTTGATCTCCACATTTGTGGAGATTTGTGGCTGAATGTTGGGTGCATGGCATGTCCTGATCCTAATAATCCCTCCTTGCTGCCTCAGGGACAAACACCCAGCTCTTGCAGAAGAGCTGAATGGCTCTGTACAATCCTGTCCTTCCCACTCTTTCCAAGTTTTGTTACCTTTTGACCACTGCCATAAGCCAAGCTAGGCTGCATCATCAAAACGGTTCACTTTTATTTTAATTTTTTTAACTAAATGGATTTCCACCTACTCTGCAACCCCGGGGGGAAAGGAAGTTGATTTCTGGCTGGAGACAGCAGTTCACAGTGACCAGTCCTAAGGGAAAAGATGATATCAGTGTTTCTGAGTTTCTAGTTAATTGTGTTTACTGAAGAATACATAGCATTAGAGTGCCTTGAGCTTTGGCCAAGTTTATAAAAGTAAATAAAGACAATTCCAGCCTAATGTTAGAAAAGTGACCCTTAGATTATTTCTGAGCTCACTTCTTCCAAGAGCTAGAATAAACCCTGATGTGAAATAAGGAGGACTGGACACATACCTTCTTATTTCAGCAAAGAAATGTGTTTGACTGCTGTGAGGAGAAGGCACCTCTCCTACAGGTGTCAGGCCAAAGACAGAGCATCCCCTTCCTCCCAGGGCTTGTCTGGTGACCCCTGTGGAGCTCATCAGACTTCCAGTGACCTTCTCAGCAGGACGTGCTGCAAAACGTGCTGTCTAAGGAGGCAGCAGAAGGGGAGATGCTCCACAAAGGGGGCCAAGGCAGGAGCTGAGGATGACTCCAGCACAGGCTGTGTCCTCACTGAGGACGCTATCCCACAGCACCTGCACATAGCAGGCTGCACAGAGACCAACCAGTGGCCCATTCACAGCCCTGGGATGGATCAGGGCAGGGCACATTTAGAGAGGCCTAGCAGGAGATAGGGTTGGAGACTGACCAGCCTACAACAGAGCTGAGTTTAGATGGAGCTCCTGGTCCATGAGCAGAGGGTGTGGGCCCAGGTGGGGCTGGTTGGGGCAGCCAAGGCCTGTTAGTGCCCTCAGGGGCTCTGACACACTGATCTGCACCCTGAGTCTGCTCCCAGATGGGCAGAGCCGTGTCTCAGAGCATCTGTGCTCTGCCCAGAGGCCATGGCAACTATCAGGCATGTCCGGGTCCTCTCTGATCCTTTCCATACCTCTCTTCCTTCCTGGCCAGCGGTGCCAGCCAGGGTCCTGCTGACTCCTCCTGTGCTTTATGAGCACATCTTGAAAATGGCTCACAGAAATCCTAACTGGCCATTTCTGCCCAGTACAGCCCCATTAGCCAGCAACTCTCTGCTCGGTTCTTAATGGTTCAAACCACAAAGCCATTTGTCACACTACATCTTCTTTCCCAGTGAGCAAAAGTGAATTAGTGTTTTCAGCTTTGCTCTGAAACAGCCTGGCTCCCTCCTGCTTCTTTATGCTACCAGGAAACCATCTACAATAATGACTTCTTTGGATGTCCAATGCTGTGTTGCAGTGAATTACAAGCTCTCTAAACTTCCCTCCCTGTGTACCAAACACCTTACACAGAAGCCATGTTTTGCTGCCAGAAATTCCACAATGAATTAGATTTTGAACCTGTCATATGGCTGCTTTTTAAATTTTAATCTTTATGCTCAGGAAAAGAAATATGATTTTGGCTTCCAGACCTTATTTCCTATTTCAAACATGTAATTCTTAATCCTGCCTTATTAAAGAAATAAACTCTTGAAAAGCAAATGCTCCAAAAGATCTGCAGAGTCCAAGCACGTGGGAGTCCTGTGGCCATCAGTGAGCTCTGGTGGCCTGCTGTCATCCCAGGGCCCTGGCCAGCACCAGGTGCTGTCACATAGCCCAGACTCCCTGTGAGTGACTGGCCGCAGCCCACAAACAAGGGGGGCTTCAAACAAGGGGCTTTGCAGAAGCCAATCAGCTCCAAACACAAGCTCTGAGCCTCTTGTATTTGTCAGTGTTAGGATGTAATAAGGCATTTAAACCTGACTGGCACATAATAATTGTATTAGAGCTGCACGGGTTTTAAAGTTAAAAGACACTAATGTTCCTAAAATGAAATATGCAAAACTAGTGCTTTCTATCATACTGATATTTTGATTTGAGGGAACAGACATTAATCAGAGCTAATTGAAATTAAATAAGTTTTTTTTACTAAATTATGTAATTGCCTGGCCATTTTTAATTAAAGAAAGCAATTCAATTATTAAATAAAATCAGATGTCCTTAGCTTCATTACTAGTCAGCAATGAGTTTATACATCTGCTTAAATTTCATAGAATCACGGAATGGTTTGGGTTGGGAGGTTTGTCACACTACCCTCTCGTGAGCAGCAGATTCACAGCAGGTGAATGGCATCCTTGAGCTCCTTGACTGAAGTCTCCTACCCCACCAACGTGTCAGCATCCTCCCTTCCACGTTGTGGAAGAGCTGTGAATATCCTTCTATTTGTAAATATCCCCTCTTGGGCAGTTTGTAGTGTATCACCTGCACACAATAATTCTTGCAGAGATGTGGGCTGGCCTTTGAGTCCATGACACCCTTCCTGGCACCTTGTGGGGTCTCCTGGTGCTCTGCTGAGTGTGCTCCTTGGCATCCTGAGTGTGTCTCCTGGCTGCCTGGGGCTTGTCCTGAGAAACAGCACCTGGGGCACAAACCACAGCCTGAGTCACTTTTGGGAAGAGCAGCTTTGGATGGGGCTGAGCATGTGCTCGGGGAAGTGTTTGGGAGGGTTTTGCTCATCTCTGATTCAGCCTTGAAAGCAGCTGGCAAAAGTCACCAGGCCTGGCTTCAGGCCCAGCTCACACAATTAGAAAAGCATTAGCTGAACTTAATAGGAAAATCAACATTAAGCAGATAGGAGCCGGTACAGTTGTTAAAGACTATGTAGTGTTTTTCCCTGGCAGAAGCCCAGGCTAATGGAGGGCTTCCAGCATCCAGAGCAACCTTCAAATGAAGGCTTAATTGGCCCCTGAAGCCACTCATATAATTACAAACACTTTTAATGAAACATGAAAAATACAAGAGCCTGGGATTGTGACATGGAGGAAAGAAATTACCTCACTCATCTCAGAAAATAAAGCAAAGCTGCTTTACCTTCTTCCTTACATTGAAATCTTCTTCCCAGCTCCTGCCTGGCCAGCAGACTCCTGTGACTAACACAGTTTGCCTGCAACTTCTGTCCAAGAATTTTCATCCTGCACAGGCCAGACTGTGTCAAGAAATGCTGCAGGATAATCTCACTTGAAATATTTGTGATCTTAGGGAGCACCAGCCAATCTGCTGAAGCAGGCAGTATTCAAGCAAAGGGAGAGCATCCTCTCCCACCCAGGAAGATGGTGATTAACACCTACAGTTTCCCTGGCACAATCTGGACACAGCCAGGCCCAAAGCAATGACTTTTTCCTTGGTTTTGCTGGGTTCTGTACATAGTTTAACAAATAAAATGCTAAAATTTGATCAAATCACGCTTGGCTAGAGCAGGACTTGTCATGAGCTTAACTGCCCTCAAGTGATGATAAGCAGAAAGTACAGATAAATAAGACACCTGGAGAAGAGCACATTTTGCAGCAGCCTGAGTGAGACTTCAGAGAGGCTCACTTGTGCACAAGAGGCTTTCCCTCACATGTCCTAGGCATAAGCCTGGGATTTTGCTTTGAAGTCTCTGCTCTGGCTCTGCCCCAAGGGCTTGCTGGAGTTCCCTGTTTCCAGCTCTGCTCAGATAACCATCACATCAGCTAAATGAGAGCAGCATGGCAAGCACTGAGGCAAAGCAGTGCCAAATGATCCTTCAGAAGCCAGAAAAGGACCCCAGCTCCCAGCCCGCCTGTTTTTTTACAGCTGAGATGACGCAGGTTCCTGCACGTATTTGGTTGCCAGATAATGACTGCAGGTGCAAACATCAAGAGAACAGTTGTGTCTTTGGCCACGTCTGCGCAGCCCTGCCACAAAAGTAACAGAAACAGAAATAAATGGGGCCTGTGCCATCAACACAAATGGAGATTTGTCATTGATGGGTCTGTCACTGGAAGAGGGTGACCAGGAAAGCAGTGCGTGATCACTCAGCTCTGGATATTGGAGATCCATCAGAAGCGAGAAGGTGATAGGAGCATCCAGGTCATTCTCAGCAGGGACAGAAGAGTTCTCTGGTACAAATGATGTTTAAACTGAGAGTTGATGGTCTGAGTTTGCAGAGTCATGAGGGCCAACCCTTTTGCCCCTCTAGGCAGCTGACAAGGAACTTCACATCGTGGCACATGTCTGGGATGAGTTTGTGTGAACCAGGCAGCAAAACTGCAGGTACCAGAGATGTCTGAAAGGAGGTTGGAGCCAAGTGGGGTTCAGCCTCTTCTCCCAGGCTATTTGTGATAGGAGCAGAGAACAAAGTTTTAAGCTATGCCAGGGGAGGTTTAGCTTGGAATAGATTGGATATTAGGAAGAATTTCTTCACAGAAAAGGTGATTAAACACTGGAATGGGCTGCCCTGGGAGGTGGTGGAGTCACCGCCCCTGGAGGTGTTTAAGGACAGACTGGACAGGGCATTCAGTGCCATAGTCTGGGTGACAAGGTGGTGTTGGGTCAGAGCTTGGACTCACTGAGCTCAGGGGTCTTTTCCAACCAAATTGATTCTGTGATTCTGTGTGACTCTGCTGGGGGGTGGGATGGACACACGGGGGTACCAAAGCTGCTCTTTCTGCTGGCTGCAGGTCTGACCCTGCTCACAGAGAGCTCTGAACCTCGGGGGAAACCCTGACAGGGCAGGCTGTAGTTAAACCACCTCCAGAGAAGAAATAGAGTGTGCTAATGAAAGGGAGGAGGGTGGGAGGGCCAGGAGGAGCTGTGCCCAGGGCCACACCAGCTGCAGTCCCATGCCCTCCATGGCTGTGCCTCAGCCTGTGCTGGAAATCAGGCTCTGTGCTTCCTGGAAAACCCCAAACAACTGACTCCTTTCACCAGGGAGACACCTGGGTAGAACACTTCCAAAAGATCAGACTACTGCACTGATTATTTCTTAGTCCTTAAGAAAGGTTGCTCTGTACATTGCTGCTGAACCAAGGCCCCTCACCAGCTGGGGAGGGTGGGAGGTGCCAGCAGCAGAGGGTCACATACAGCTCTTTTGGATTTAACTGGAGAATATGTGTGACGTTGATCCCCAGGCAGAAGTGTTCATGCCCTCTTTCTACGAAGGAGAAAGGATGTGTCAGAACTTTTCCAACAGAGGGAGCACCAAGACAGCCGTGGCCACTGTCAACCACCACCTGAGGTGCCTTATTTTGGCACTGGAAGAGCTGGGTGCCCATAGATCCATCCTCTGGGCAACATGTACCTACGCTGTCAGGATGAGGCTGAAATTTGATAACTAGAAAGCAAACATTTTAAACCTGGAGAACATTCTGGGGTGAAAAAAATACTTACTTAGCCTCAGTGAAAATATCTAAATTAGGATTTGAAAGGCGCTTGTGGATCAAGTAAAGCAAAGGGTCTCCTGATCTGCAGACCTTCCCTAGGAATTACAAGAACTGGCATGTGGCCATTGCAAACTGGAATGGAAATTATTCAGTATATGCCACAAGGACACATTTGAGATCAACATTCTGTCCTCAGGCAATCTAGGCTGATTGGCAACAGATGAAGTGCAACATTAGATTTGGTAACCACAGCAATATCAAACTTATTAAAGTTTCATGTTTATCAAATTGACAGCATAAGCTGATAAATGATCACCTGTTTTCATTCAACAGAGAGACTAGGATAGCTCCCTTCCTAGTGTGCGTACTGAAACTGCAAATATCATGTTTCCTCTATCATGTTTTGAGGAAGCATTTTTGGCAGGCTTTGCAAAACTTATTTTTGTGATTCCAGTTATTCTAGCTGTGGCAGAAAAACACAGAGGAGAAAGACATAAGCAGCAGATTGGGCCTGATGAGAATCTGGTGTGAAAACCAGAGGTCAGCAAGGACAACTCGTGCAAAAGCTATAAAATGTATCATCAAACCCACAGTAATCATGAGGCATGCCATGACTCAGGCTAAAAGCCTGAAAAATTCGAGGAATGGATAGTGCCCAAATGGCAAAGTCCTTTGTTATGGTCATAACAGCACGGTGTGACAGTGAGGAATTCATAAAATCCATCCTGCTGCCTAGAGTGCAGAATGAAGGATGGGTTCAGTTGTTTCTGCTGTTGCTGCTCACATCTGCTGTGTCCCAAAACATCTCAGATCTCTGCCAGATCACACAGTCTCCAACACAGCACAGCGAGCAAATCAGATAAATCTTCTTGCACGACTGGAATTAAACACTCACACATGGACTTTATTGGAGCAAAGCTTTATCTCTGCTATGCCTGAAGCTTCCCTGAAGGCTCTCTAGGATCCACAGCTCTCAGCCTCTCACTGTGTTAGGCAACCAGAAGGTTTTCTTGAGGATTCCTGCAAATCTGAAGAAGAAATTGGATAGCAGTTTTGGGAAAGCTGCTGGTACCCTGATGCCTGGCGACAGAAGGCTTTAGTTGGAAATCCTGGTATTAGCAAAGAGGAAGAGAGACTATGACTGACTGGTAAAGACCAACAAGGAGTGTCCCTGCCTTGAAGCCAACCTCCTCATTAAATTTCCAAGTTTGGGAGTAGGGAAAGAAAACTACTTCTGCAAAACTTTCATAATCTAGGAAACAAAACTGTGCCAGCTTACATTTTAGAATAAAGCTTTTTTCAATCCTCAAAAATCAGTTGAACCTTCCTGGAAAATTTCTCAGTCATTCCAAAGATTTCACTGAAATGTGATGTAACATTATTACTTTTATATAATTTTCATTATGAATTTTTTTTTTGCGCAATTACTGAAGAGAAAAATCAGTGGCATGTAGCTTTTATATCTTCAAATGCTGTCTTTTTTTGACAGACTTTGAAGATAATACATTTACATATTCATATGGATATTTAGCTATATATTTAAAGGTTTCCTGGGTACCAATTTTTTACTGCTCTGGTGGGAAATCCACCACACCACTTTGTAAGCCCTAGGACTATTTGCCTCAGCTAAATCAGGACACAAGAACAAAGTATTATCAGGAAGAAGTAACACTAAAAGATAATAACATATAAGCAGAAAAAAATTATTACTGCAGACCCCCTGGCTGCGCTTCAAATGGGCAGGATGAGGTGTCTCTGTATCAGTGCCACATTAATTACACTGGGGAGCACATGAGGCAACCCTGCAGCCATCACAGGCAGCTTCACAGCAGAGCCTGAGCTCCAAGGCACTGCCTAACTTCATCCTAAATACCGAGGTGTGGCCTTTAAAACTTCTTTTTTAGAAGAAAGTTCCTAGCCCTGGGGTAGCCCTCTCCTCTGCAGAGCTGCCCTTTTAATACCAAACTCTCCTCACAGTGTCCCCAGTCCTGCACTGTGGAGGTTTGACAGTGCCTGCCCTGGCAGCTCAACCTGGTCTGCAGCATTCCTGATATTCCTGATGCTCTGACTGGAAAAGCAGAGTAAGGACATGCCTGGCACTAAGAACGTTGGCTCTGCTTAAACCATACAGTGGTTCAGAGACAGCATACTCAGTCCCGATGCAACACAGATTTTATTCCCTAGTCCGCTGTAGGGAGTTTGATCTTACGGTTAATAGTCAGTGGATTAGAAGTCACAGCCCTCTTGTGCATGACTAAGCAACAGTCCCACACCTTTCCCAGGAGGACCAGAAAACTCTCAGCCCAACACTTGCTGCTGTTTGCACCGTTGCCATGGGTTGATAAAATCTCTATCTTCAAAAAAACCCCAACAAACAAAAACCAGGTTGTCATGTGAGGAGTCCTTCTGGGTTTCTGTAGGACAGAAATAAATCCAGTAGTGCAGAACTCCAGTAGGAAGGATATTTTGGGCAGGATTTAGAGAACATTCCCGCCTTCAGCATTTCCTGTGAATACCACGCTGAAAAAAAACACATTTTAAAAAAGGCGTGTGAGTGTCGTAGGTGAGCCCTTCCGGAAGCTGGTCATTAACACGCCATTGTCTAATGAACACTGATGTCAGAGCTGGCTGCAGACACCGCGGGGTTCAACCGAGGAAGCGGCTGGCTGGAGATTAATGGTGACAGTGATGTCTGTCACATGTAAATAGCGCTAATCAGAGATGCCGGCCGGCAACAACGGGCCAGGCAGGAAATGAACACAGCTGAGAACTTTGCAGACTCAGTTTCTTATTCTGACCTTTCAAAAGACCAAATTAATTCAGTTTAGCGCGGATGTAAACACTTTCCCCAGCAGAAGTTCTGATGAAGCTGCAAAGATTCCCAAGCCTGCGCCACGCTCGAGTTTTCATCAGGGATGGCTTAAAAAATCCATTTGCGATGCCTGGCTGGCAGAGCCCAAAAGCAAAGTGTTATGTTCCTGTTGTCACTGCTCCTTATCTGAAACAACGCAATTTTGTTTCCTTCCTTTTAAACAGTAGCAACAAAGCAGGGTTTTTCGATGTGAGCTGTACGCAGGTGTCGAAATGATCTGCTTATCTAACTGAGGAATCTCACATACTATTCCCCTCCCCTGGGATGAATCTTTTAAGGGCACGACTAAACAAATTCGCTGAATTAGCAGACAGCAAGCTCCTCTACCCGATATTTCCAATAAAACTCTTCTCCTTCTGAGTGCTTCGTGGGGAAGAGATAAAAAAGCCAACCATAACTTGGATCATATTATTATTAAATTTTGGGTCCAATTATGGTTTCCAATGAGGAATAAACAACATAAATATTGAGGAGTGATAAATTGATCAGAAGTGACTGAATTATTCATTAAAACCAAATTAATTCAAAACACGTAATTTTAATTTTCAAATCTTCAAATGCCTTTATATGAAAAAGAAATATGGAAATTCGTGTTTTCAACCCATGCTCTTCAGTGCTTCAGTGCTCTTTCCATGCTTATTTCTTCACAGGACAGTAAAAACACTACAGGTTTTGGATTTTTGTTTTTCTTCTCATAGAGACGAATATTGCTTCCCTTCAGCAGAAACCTAACTCAACAAAAGCCATACTGGTAAGATTTGATTTGAATAAGAACAGTGCTGGAGCTTGGCTGTGGAGGAGCCTGGGCAGTGCCAGAACACGAGAATGGAAACAGAGGAGGCAAAGTTTGCATTTACTTGGGAATTAAGGAGCACAGCTCGGAGAGAGATGGAGTGGGATTACCAACAAAGGAAGATTTCTCATTGTGCTCCAGCTCTTTGTGCTGAGCTGAACTGCTCAGTCGGGGCTGCACTTCTATTCAGCTGGGCTGAAAGCCTGAATCTTTCAGAGACTCCCTGGAAAAAAGAAACATGGCATTCTCAGTGTACAACACAATGCCCTTGTTACCAACACTGTCAGTCAATATTTTTTTCACAGAGGACAGCTATTGTGTCTATACAAATCAAGCATGACCTGATCATCAGCTGTGACAGGACCTTATTAAACACCAACAGAAGCCAGTGCAGACATTTTTCAACCAAAGAACAGGAAGGCCCAAAGTATCAGGACATCACCTCATCATCCTGCACTTTATGGTCTATTCAATTTTACTTTTGCATCACATGAAGATTGTTATGAAAATACATTTAATATTCATCTAACCATTGAAAAATGTATTTCTGCACGTAACAGAACATTAGCTCAATATTGTTCTCACATTGCAGAGAGAATCTTGATTTGAGGGCTTAAAAATCAGTAGCCTCCTTCTCAAATGGTTTGTGAGTATATTTCAGTGGTTAGAGAAACAGTTGAGAATCAGGACATTTAGTACTCATAACAAATTTCTTTAGAGCTTTCTAGATCTCTAGTCATGTCATCAACATAATATTCTGGGTCTGCTTTTTCTGGTTTTAAAATAACTTATTCATTTTCCTATATCGTCATCTTGCAGCACCCGAAATGGCCCAGAAGCATTTCTAGGGTCATTAATCCTGTTGCTATAACTACTGTAGCCTACAGTGCAAAACAGGGATGCTCATTAGCACCAGCAGCAGTGCTGACAAAACACAGCCTGACTTGGAGGCAATTTGGCTACTTCGTGGCCTAGATTTAATATTAGCTTTCTATTCATGGGGAAAAAAAACAAGTGTGTGTGGTGGGGGGAAAGATTGTGATTCTTCCCTCCCTCTCCCCACTCCTCCAGATTTCCAAGTGAATTCTCAGGAGGTGCACAGCAGACTGCTGCAGTCAGGACTGACAAAATTGCTGCAGTATAGTACAGGAAAAATTCAAGCATCTAAGGCATAAAACCCATTTAGGGTCATTTAAAACTGGGCTGGACAGGCCCTGCAGACCATGGCTGGGGGGTACTGGCAGAGGGGACACAGCTCCCCATGCCCATCCCCATGTAGGAGCTGCCTGGCACACTGGCCACTCATAATTTACTTCTGAACGACATCCTGTGCTTCAAATCTTTCTTAAATCAGATAAAGATGGACTATGGAGGCTACAATTAACAATGTTTTCCAGGAGCTGAAATCACCAGGCAACAAAATTATGGCAAACGAGCACAGACAGTATTTTATACACATAACAGGTAAAAAAGCTCATGTGACCACCACTACTGCAGAAAAGCGAACTAAAATCATGCAGTCTGTATTTATTTACTTATCTGTAAAAGGCAGAATAAATTATTTAACACAGCTGTTGTTAAAGCCAGTTTAAAATATGCATTATATGATGCATAAGCCTACTCTGAAACTGAAAATTAAGTTTAAACTGTAACCCTGCTTCTTAAAGTCCCTTGGGTTACAAAAGGCAGTTGTGCACTTTTTCCCATTCAGTCTGATTTTAAAATTTATATCACACATGTAGCACATGAGAGTTTTTCACTCTTAAAAAAATCACAATGGATAACATAATTTTCTTCTTTTAATATTTTACAAATTTGAATTCCTAGCAGAGTTGGGTTTTAAAATTTCTTTTGAATATTAGTGTCTCCCATTCCCATCCTCCTCAGCTCCACAAGTCACAAGAAAAAGGCCATGGTGGGACTCTCACCAGAACTATCTATGTAAGTAAAATACAACAAAATTATGGGACGCAATGAGGTCATGTCTTCTCCTCAAAGATCAGTGTCCTACCTGAGTAATCAGAATGAGACACTGCCATTAAAAACATGAGAACTATTTAATTCTTTATCAATTAACCATTGCATTAATTTTAACCCTTTCCAGTGCCTCATTCAGTTAACACTGAAGATGTTTCTTTAATAGATTTATTGTTCCTATGACATCTCCAACAGAAACTAGACTTAAACCCATCAGACTTGCATGTGAAGAGGTAATTTGTGCTGATCAACCTCAAAGATTAATACATTTCTACCTTATGCAAACTGAACTAAAGACTTTCTATCCTGGGTGAGAGATTGCAAGTAAAAATAAATCCACAAACAGAGAAGTTAAAGAGGGAGTGTTTAGAGGATGAACTGGAAATTAAAGTGGGTGGTTGTAATTTCTGAAGAACGGTGCAAAAATTAAAATCTCTATTTGCAAAATGATGGATCAGCCAAAGCTTGGAGCAGATCCTGAGGAGCTCTGAGTTCAAAGTCAGCGTGCTGTAGGTGGAACTGTGTCCAGCACATGGCACTGAGGCTGCAGAGGGCAGCTTAAGGGTGGATGGGGCCCCTCTAAGAGCTGAAGATAAGGTTGTATGTTATTTTATGCCACATTACTGCCATTAAGGTTAATTTTATGACCCTAGAGCAGGTGCAGGTGTTTGGGAGCAGACGCTGCTCACCCTAAGCCAAGCAGATAAACTGCACAGAGCTCTGGGCTGTGGTTTGTACATTATTTTATGCAACAAGGTTGTATGTTATTTTATGTGACATTACTGTCATTAAAGTTAATTTTAGGAGCGTAGAGCAGGTACAGGTGTTTGGGAGCACAGGCTGGTATCACCCCATGCTGAGCAGGATATGAACTGCATGGAGCAGCCGCTCTGGGCTGTGGTTTGCAGTGAGCCCTGCAGAGCTGCAGTGTCACTTCCCCAAATGACGAGGGCACAGCCAGAGCTGCCCTTGGAGCCTGGCGTGGGCACAGCTGCAGTGGCTGGGCCAGGGCAGAGCCACCTCCTGCCACCAGCTCCTCTGGACACGGCCGGGGCAGCCTAGGCCGCTGCAGCATGTGAGAGCCCCAGCCAGCACGGGTTGAGGGAGCAAAGGGAACCTTTCCGGAAGCTTCTCTAGGGGAAGATGGAGAATCCACTTCTTTTATTCCCCCAACTCAACGTTTCTGCTTCGAAGGATAAACCCTATTACAAAGTCACGAAATCAGCAGTTAAGGAAGAGCCACACAAGGCAGGCAAGCCTGGGTAAGTGATCGGGTCATGCCGACCCTCTGAGTGTTCTATTTACATGGAGGATTCCACTAGCATAACTTGTTGGGGTGAATTTATGGCACAGATAATTTTATTTTTGACAAACGTATGAGAACTCATTAACTGCAATCCTAGAAATTGCATGTGTAAAATATTAACTCTTTAAGAAGAGTTATCTCAAAGAACTCTGTTTTTCTGAGGACAAGAAACCAATCAAATTAATTATCTAAAAATACTAAGAAAGAGAGGTTGCAAGAAGTTCTGAGAAATGCTTCTCTAAAGCCTGAATATGATCCGGGAAGGCTTTGTTCAAAAAGTTCAAGTGACAGGAAGCAATACTTCCTTTTTTTCTTTGTGAAACATTAAAACTAGAAGACGCTGAGCCAACTGTTTATGTTCTCTAATGGGAAGTTTGGCCCCTTTCTCTTTAAAATAAATTAAAAAGATGCTGAAAATGAAAGCGTTTCTATTTCTCTTTGCCAGTTCTTCACATGTAAATTTGTGCTAAGCTATGAATAAAACACCATTAATGCGAATAATATCTGTAGGAGAAGTAACACCAACATTACTGTAAGTGAAAATAGGGAGATCTATAATGTAGAAGCAGAAAATGCTTGAGAGGGAAAAACCAACTTTCAACAAGGTTTCTTGAAAAGCTACTCCAATTCTATTGTAGAGCTAAGCAGAAGAGAAATAGGCTGAGCCTGCTCCTGCAGAAATCTGAATTCCATGAAGGTGATCAACTCGGTAAACCTGGAATCTTGACAAAAGCAGCAAGGTAAATACTGTAAAAGACTGAGTTGGTTGGGGATCCCTTCCAAGAAGTACTTGTGTGACTCAGGATGTTTCCTATACCATGTGTGTGCATGCAGACTGGGCAGGGTAACCCTTTGAAAAGTTATCAGTGTAACTCAAGCATGCAAACTCTGTGGAATTGGTATGCATCGAGGTAATCAGCAGTGTTTCCTCACCACTGGTCCCCACACACTTGGAGAGAGGTTTAAACCTTGTGCCAGCAGCCCTGGTATGAGTCCACTGACTCTACAGAGCAATAATCAACTCAGAAATGCAGCTTGCAGGGAAATCATACAGCTTCTTGCAAAGCAGGCTTTCTAAAGACTTCTGTGATGTGCAAATGCTGGAGGTATGTTAAATACTGAATGCAAAGTTCCTCAGTAACTGCAGCCATTGGTTGAACACTCTTGTTTCCAAAATTCAGCTACTGGTGTTTATACACTGTGGTAACATTGTCCCAGGTATTTACCATAAAGATGCAGGGTAAAATCTTGGGTTTACAGACTTCAATAAGAGTTTAATTCCTCACTTCAATCAAGTACTAAGATCTCACTGATACATTAAGAATTGCATTTGCAGGTCCTGACTGAGAAGAAGGAATATGTAAAATTCTGCAACACCATGGCCTAAAAAATGTACCGGCCCTCGCTTTCCACCACAGATCACTCCAGAACACTTCTGTGCTTACCAAACTCTTTTATCTTATTCCAACAGTTCCGACTTTCGGGACCAAGCTTCTTGCTTTGACCAGGGCTGCTGTTACAAGCCCTTCTAATTAATGAGCACACGGTAGAGGTCAACTAAGAGCCCACACTCTGCTTCTGGAACCCACGGAAAAGTGCCTGGGAAAGGGGTATCTGAACACTCCCACCAGTGCACCTGGATAACCAGGCCGTGTTTATTGCTCACATTTTGAGATATCTTGGTTCCAGACATGTAAAACCATTCTAAGATTGCCTCTATAAAGAGAAAGCAGAGCTGCCTGCATGCACACGGCATTAGGTGGCTCATATACCCCAAGTATTTAATTCAAAGTATAGCCATTCCCTGCATTCTTACAATCTGCAAAAAGGAAGTTTCAGAGCAGTAATAATTCTCTAAAGAATTTCCCCCTTTTAACAGACCATCACTTCATCACTCAGCCAGCTGTCTTTTACCATGTTACTCTTAGTTAGCTTGACTAACAGAGATTTGACTGTTCTTGTATGGAAGAGAAACTTGTAGATTTTTCCTGGTCTATATCTATAGATTAAAGTGACAATTATATTTGTCAAAAATGGATCCCTCTCCCCAAAAAAAAAAAAAAAAAAAAAAAAAAAAAAAAAAAAAAAAAAAAAAAAAAAGAGAAAGAAGAGAAAATTACTCTAATTCAAATAATAAAGTGAGATAACAGTTTGAAATTTATTAGGTGATCTACTTAGCTTTTATGATTTCCATTTTTCACACAATTATTAAAATAAGTAGAAAAAGAATGTAATGAAATTGCAGATGGAAATTGGGGTGATAGTAGAAAAGTTAATTACTCTGTTATCTTAAAAGTTAATCTTTAGTTTAAATGTTTATCTCTTAGTTTAAATTAGTTTTTCTTGTATTTGGAAAGTGTCAAAGCTGAACAAATCATGGTTTCTGTCTACTATTGCACAAATTCATTGCTGCACTCAGGTGTTGGGAGTCTGTGAGGCTACTGGGTTGTTGCAGATTCTGAAGGAAAAACAGAAACTCACAGTAGGAGTTTCCAAACCCAGCATTCCATGCCTTTGGAATGGACTGAGTATGTGGTGTGAAGTCATAAGGCTTTATCTTTCACCATGACCAAAGTAATTCCTGTAGCTACAGGAACTCACAGTCGACACAGTTCTGAGCACTGACACCTATTAAAATAATAAAACAAATAATTCCCCCTTTTGAGTTTTGTGCAAACCCAGGGTCATTACTGGCTTAAATTCCTTCCCAAAGTGATTGGAATTTCCTTTAATCTAAACTTCAAATGCCTACAGGTTTTGCCAAGGGAGCCCAAACTGTGTAAATTAGGCAACAGAACAGCAAACCTTGATGAGGAAGTGGGATCATATTCCAGAAATGCGCAGTCCATAAGAAGTTGATCTGACCAACTAATCCTGAACCAGTCACTTATTGATACTCTCAGTGTCCTGTGATTTGCCCTGGAGTGAAAATGGTTCTAAACATTCATGTCCACAAAGCAACTGATAAAAATTGCTTCTTTTTTTTTTTTTCCTTTCTTTGTTGTTTCCTTGGGCAGATTTTTTGAAATCAAAGTGAAACACGTGTAACTTGACATAGTTGATGAAGAATATGAGGAGTTTTATAGAGGAGGCACAGTGTCTCAGAATAACATGGCATTTGAAATGTTTGTGGTAAACAAACCAGACTACATGGGCTGTTGCCCTGTAAGACAGACACCAAAACCGTATTGCTGCAATTTTGTCTTCAGGCTATAGAATTCTGCATATTCATTAAAAGCAGACTGTGGTAACAGCCTCAGAGTGAGCATATTCAAAACCACATCTCTGCATGCGTATCTCAAGTTTAAATAGGTGGCAAGACCTGCTTTTTTTATGAGTTTTACCATGCTACATGGTCTCAATTCCCTTAAAGATTAGTAGGACAATACAAACACCACAGCAAAAAAATCTCTGCTCTGGTGTTTTTATAAAAAGAGAAAAGAAGCACAACTCTGTAGGAAAAAATGTCAGAAAAGAATCAAAGCAAATGTTCCTGAAGTCCCTAAGAGAATGATCTCCCTTAGTGACGTGGTGTAATCAAAGGCTTTGTGAAACAGTTCTGAGCCACAGTGGGAACAGATGACGTGCTACACAGCTTCCTAAATGCACAGAATGAGCAATTCCTCAAAACTCCTTTCTGTTTCTTAAGCAGTGTGTCTCCTGAAGAAGCAGTGAAATGGGGAGAATCTTTTGACAAACTGCTTTCTGAGAAAGGTTAGTGCTCTTTTCTCTCTCCATGCAGACTGTTAGGATGGAAATTGATGGTAAAGGATGGTTAAGTTATGCCCTTAAATAGACGTAGCAGTTACCTAAACTAGGTATGATGGGTCATTTATAGCAGCTTGTGTTTCCTGCTCTCCTCCTCTTCTTAGGTTATAGCTTGCTGTCAACTTGTGAAAAGAGCTGAAAATAATTTTTAAGTTTGGTGTTTTATTGAACAAAGTAATATAGCAGACAGCAAAGAGTCCCTTCAGTAAACAGGAGCATCTAATCTGAATATTGCTCAAATATTCCCAACTGCATATGTTCTATGTACTCAGGAAAAGACTCTGTCACTCCTGATACAATTTGTTTCTGAGCCTGTGTCCAAGCTGGCCACAATTTGGGAGGCCCTGCTGCTTCCATAATTATCAAATGCACATTCTTGCCTTCATTTTGGAGTGGCACACGTGTTTCAGCTACAGTGCTGGACACTGTGTGCTTTTCAAATCTGTTTCTTGAGCAGTTCACATCCACACAATTGCATTACTTCCACAGATGAAGAATACTTGGGAAAGAAACTATCCTCAGCACAACAACAGCAAGATAAAGCAAATGATAGAGATGCTGAAAGCCGTCCATTTTAACTTACTGCTGGAGAACAGCTTACTTATGAGCAAAGATTCAAATAGTCTTTTGATCAACCTAAATTGATATTTGGCTGGAACAAAGTCCATCACTTCCACATACACCCACATGTTTTGCCTAAATCTTTTTCTAAATTTATGAGCTCTTGGTAGCATTTTTTTACTGATGCTGAGAATTCTGTAATGGGAGTTGCATGATCATAATGGAAAAACAGCGCTTATTTTAAAACCTTTATGTATTTTAAGATAAGTATCTGTAAAGTGGTATTTTTCCAAGGGAGCAAAACTTATTTTACTACCTTGCACAGACTGTTTGAAAAGAGTGACTATCTAATAAGGATAAATTTTTTAATGCAATTCAACTTTACCTTCTGTAGCTGGGCTGGATGCCTTCACAAAGTTTTTGAAAACTGAGTTCAGTGAGGAGAACATCGAGTTCTGGATAGCCTGTGAGGATTACAAGAAAAGCAAAAGTGCACAGGAACTTCTGCCAAAAGCCAAGACCATTTTTGAAACATTCATACAGAAAGACGCTCCAAAAGAGGTAAAGACCTTCCTTATTATACACAGTATTTGATTGACACAACTGCAACTGGTGAAATCTGCTTTTAAGAAGAGCGTGCCCAGGTTCAAGAGTTAATCCTGCAGTTCACTGAGATTAGAAGACTGTTTCATAAAAGTCAAAACTGTGGAAGGAGCATGGACTTGTCTTGATTGACTCCCTCTCCCTTTTCTACTCCTCCATCTCCAATTGTGTGTCCTTTGTATGTGACTGTCAGCACAAAATGATGTTGTTATGACAATCCTCACCTACACTAAGGCCTTTTGTAGAATCATAAGAATGAAAAAAGTTTTCATATTTACAACTTCTTTGTTTTACTGAAGTGTGTTAGAAAGGATTCATAAATTAACAAAAGGAATAGGTTTTGCCTGCCCTAAGAAGGAGGTGAACAGTTTGGGAGATTATGAACTTTTCAGTGAAATCATAAGCAGCCTCTTGAAAAGGTCTTTTGGATTTACAGTTTGCTGTAATTCTGTCACATTTGAGCAGATCAAATATGTCACTTGCCAATACCTGTATTTTTTTTATATATTTGCCAGAATAACAGAAGTTAAATGCTAACTTCTGCTTCCTCATAACAAGGGTGAGAAAGGTGTAATTCTCATTTTAGTGAAAAGATTGCAAAGTGGTGCCGTTTCCTCCTGCAATTCCCATAGATTACATCAGGATTCAGATCTGCTTTTCCTCGGAAATGCCCACTTTCAAGGACTTTCATTCCTTTCCCTGCTGTGTACCTTTGGGAGGGGAGCAGCTCTGGACAGAGAATAAGTGCCTACACTGTCAATGCCTGAGACTGATGGAAAAAAGGAGATGAGCAGGAGGAAAGCTGAGAAGGGGACAGGGCAGGAAAGTCACAGTAACAGAACAATTTATTTCTCTGCCATACTTGCATTTGGTGTAGGCAGCATGGGTGCTGTGGTTCACCTTGAGCACTTGGCCCTGGTATGACTTCCTTCCTTGTCTTCAGATGAGATCACACAGCTCTGGAGCTTGCTCCTCTTCTCTGGCTCCTTGTCCAGCAGAACTCTTTTACACACAAATTTCTGAGCCTATAGTTCAAGGGGATCACAAAATTTTGGATGAATGGACCCTTCTCTCATCACTAACTGCCCTTCAGCTCTTAGATCTAGACTATTTGTTCTAACTAGTTGTGTAGAAATGACAGGTGCCTCTCAGGGAGGAAAAGAAAAGCACATTAGAGAAGTCACTTTTTGACCGGGTCAACATTTTTTTTCATATATTCTATCTTATTTTTCAAAATTATGTGCTTGAATCAGTGCCTGTAACTTAATTAAAATTCTCATACTATTAAATATTTCCCAGGATGAATGCAGCAGCACATAGAATAGTCATTTTGATATGCTTTTCCAATTTAAAGCCTTCAGAGACCCATTTAAAAATTTTTAAATAATTTTATTAGAATTTTCTCACCTTCCTACTACCCAAACTATAGAGAAATCAAAATTTTAAATGTTCACTATCGTCATCTCATTCGAACAAGTTCTAGTTTAATCCTGAATGAGAGCAGGGCAGATCTGTAATGGTCTGGTGTTGCAAAGCCGGGAAGCTGCAACTATACAACGATCACTGTTTGAAAGTTCCTTTAAGTCAAATATCAGAATTCATCTTCTATTTTACCAGTTTTCCATGGTATCAATGATACATTTGTGGAGACTTTCTGAGAGCCATCACTGAAGGTGAACGCACCAATTCTGTGGTGTTAATATCCTGTAGTATGGGGGATTCGAGGTCCTCTTGATGCCTTGGAGTGACTAGAACAGAGTACCTAGAACAGAGGTTGGATAAAATTAAGAGGATAAAGTGGTTATTTATTAAAGGGCTTCAATAGATATAACCTGAACAGTCAGAAGTCTCCCAAAGGCTATACCCGAGATGGTCGATGTGCACGAGTTTTTCAGACAGAGATAAGCTTGGTCTGTTTGCATATCAGGGGTTAATTCTCCAATTACAGCTTCAGGTAATGAAGTCACATTCCCTCAGTTTGCTCTCCCCCAATTCACTTTTGTTTATACTTTTCAGGGCCTGAGGCTGTGATGGTGACCTTGGTTCTCAGGTCTGGAAGGATTGTTCTGTCTGACCAAAACGTGAAGAGAGCTCACTAACACTCTATATGGAGTTCAGAGTTATGCACTAATGCAGTACAGGATCTGAAAAATATAAAAGCTAAAACTTAGGGCATCATTCTCATCAGAAAAGTCTTTCACCAGTGTGCAGCATCAGTGCTATGGATAATAACACAGAATATGCATTAATGTACATTGAACACTTTTCATCCTTCTCCAGGTGAATCTGGACTTTCACACTAAGGAAGTCACGAGCCAGAGCATCGGGCAGCCCCTGCGCAGCACCTTTGACGCGGCTCAGAGCACGGTGTACAGGCTGATGGAGCAGGACAGCTACCCTCGCTTCCTGAGATCTGCTCCCTACCTGAGCCTGCTGCAGGGCCGGGGTCCCGCCCGTGCCGCCCTCCGCAGGCGCTCTCGCTCCTTCACCGTCAACGACTTCCAGGGCGTGCGGCCGGACTTCACCGTGTGGTGACAGCAGAGCCCAGCCCTCCTAAATCCCAGCTGCCGCAGCAACCCCGCAGTGTGCTTTAAACCCCAAATCCTCAGCAGGCATAAATAAACGGTAAAGCAAATCAAAATGCGCTTACACCAGGTCGGAGTTCTGGATCAGAATCTCACTTCAGTAGAAAATATTGGCAAGGATGCACAATTGCTTGGGGGTTTTTTGGGGGTTTTTTTTTGGTTTTTTTAAAATTATTTTTTATTTTTATTGTTGTTGTTTGTTTGCATTTGTTTGTTTGTTTTTTAAACTCAGGCAAAAGCTGTGATTAGATTTGGATTTGGAAAATTTGAATTTCCTGCCTAACAATATCCCATAAAATGCCATTTGATATTATCCAACACGTATCCTGAGACTGTACCATTTAGGCCAGAGTTTTATCACAGTTAGAATCTCTGTACCCAGTCTTTGCCCATATTTATGTTTCTGCAATATTTCCTACACTAAGCACAGAGAATTTGTGGTATTTTCTCATACTGTAAAACACACAGGAACATTATTAGGTATAATGCAAAGTTACATGAATTTTAACTAAAGACACTGCATCATTAAATGTATAATTAAAATGTAGCCATTGCCTACTTTAAGAGGAACATAAAAATACCTGTTTAATTTTTTTGGATACATTTTTCCTCATTCCACATGTCTGTTCTCTATTTTTAAGTTAATATATTAGCTTTGGCATCAAATCCTTGTATTCTAATTTTTTGCAACTAAATGAGCAGCAGAAAAAGGCCAAGAATGCTATTTTAACACAATGTGTATCCTTAAATATCAGGTTATGTCTATGTATATATATATAAAATATTTCTACTTTTATTTATAAATAGTCGTGGTATAACCAACTTTGTTACTAAACTTTGTTCTAAAATTTTTTCTGCCTTTTATTTTGAAAATGTATCTGAAAATTAACAGCTCTTGGACTCAGGCAGAGTAACTTTCAGTACTACTGGTCATTAATATACTCTCTATAGGTTATAGAAGAGGAAGGAGAAATCTCCCTTTTTATTTCTTTACTATCAAAGACGGACATACTTTTTTATAGTCAGCACACACAGTCGTTCTGTCCTTTTCTTTCACAGTTCATGCAGACATACCTTGAAGCTTGGGCAAGTTCTTAAAATCTTAGACGTTGGTTCAGTTTAGGAAGGGGCTGCAGGATTTATCTGTAACTATGACTTGTATATTAAATTGCTTCTTGTGGAATTGAAGCTTTCTCCCTTTCCCTCCCCTGCCTGTAAGTGGTGAAGGAGAAGAGGGGCAGTTCCTGAGGATGGGACTTTGTGTTCATTGTTAATTTGGGTGTGTATGAACTGCTGGATCTGCAGGTTTCCTTGTCTGCTTTACTAACTTTCAATAAATCTAATCTGCCTAAAGAGTTGTCAGGATTTGATTTATCATCAATACATTGATGAGAAAGATGTGAAGACTTCACCTAGGGTTCAATTCTAGCTGTAATCACTGCCACGTTAATCAAACTGTTACTGTGCACAGAGATCCAGACTCACCACGACTCCTGCTGAGCCGCAATGACCCAGGAGCCATCTTACCTTTACCTGGGGAACAGAGAGGACACGCATCTGTAATGATGATCCTTGCTGGTTTATTCCACCATCCTTCCCTGATCCTGAACACCAGGCACGTGCTCTTTCTGGCAGTGTGAGCAGTCAGAACCTCGGCATGGGGGTTTTTCACTGAAAGGATGGTCAGGCATTGGAATGAGCTGCCCAGGGAGGTGGTCGGGTCACCACCTCTGGCAGAGTTCAAGAGGCCTCTGCCTGTGGTGCTTGGGCCTACAGCTTAGGGGTGGCTGTGGTGTGGGAAGGTTAATGGTTGGACTCGATCTTGAAGGTCTCTTACCTTGAGGACTCTGTCATGAAGGAATCTCTAATATCATCAACAGTGTCTGAATGCCAGCTCTCAGACATTTAAAATATGCAAGTTCCTGGGTCATGTATTATGGTATTTGCTGAAGGAAGAGAACAGATTTGAGTACAGCCCCACCTGAGTGTTGGCACTGGGTTTGTTGCCACACAGACATAAGACCTACACACTTGCAGCTAAATGCTGCCCTGGTGGGGTTATGTCCCTTCATATCAGCAAAGAATCCATATCTTGGATGGACTGCCACAAAGGAAAGAAATGAAAAAAATACATATATATCATACTGTTCCAAAATCCAACCAAATGACAAATATAGTACCCTGAGTAAGGCTTTTCCTTGTTAGCAAAAACCCAGCTGTTAGTCAGAAGGGTCTGCAATAATAAATAGAAGTCAGCAGGTGCCCTTTATTTCATTTCACAGACACATGGAAAATTTTGCTAAACTCAAGGGAAGCCTTCCTCAAACCCATCAGTCTGCGGTACTGACAGTGCTAGTTCTCCTTATGAGTTTTTAAAGAAAACAAACAAATAAGATATTCCTGGTAGCTATTTATGCATGTGTGTTTTCCAAAGATAATTATGAACCCTAGCTGAATTTGCAGCAGACTAATGCCATGGGAACTACTATAAAAAGAAAGTCAAGATAAACTCAGAGAAAGGAAGGCAAAGGACGCAAAGATAAACCAAAATGACATAATTATCTGGCAAAAGTATTTTTCTAGAAGAAGCACCTTTTAGTGAGAGAAAATGAGCACTCTTATATTTAGTGCTGTGTTGCAGTCCTGGAAGTTGAACTAGGCATGGATTTAATACAAGTTTGTGGTGCTGTTCCAGGATTGATCAGACTCAGGGCTGGCCCTGCACAGATGTATTTTCAGCACAAATCTTAGGGTAGTACCAGAGAACACAGTCAGGCTTCTCTAGTTTTGTCAGAATCAGTGCCACAGTTATAAATCCTCTAATTGAGCTGCCCTAATGCAAATAATAAATATACAAAGCCTGTTGGGCAAGTATTTTTATTGGGGATTGTTTTATGTAGCAGCTTTTTATATTTTTATGTGCCATTCAGCATTCAGCAAGAGCTCCCAAAATATTCCTCCTGTCAACACAATAATTTACCCTACCCAAACACTGCACTTTACTCCTTACATAGGTGAAGTCTCAAGGCAGAAAGTATGAAGGTAACAATCTGCTGACATGTATTGCACAAAGGTTTGTCTCCTGTTTCAACATTTCAGTCTAATAAGATGTTTTAAATTGGCTGAATTATGAGCTGCTGTTCTTGTTTAACTTGAGGGAGATGAAAATATACATGGCCACATATCTTCTTCGGGCTGTAGATTTATTATTGAACAGAAGACAACTTGATTGATTTTTCAACTGATAAGAAGCAAGAATGAAATCTAAGATAAAGCATCTCAAAGAAGAAGACCGATTTCCATCTTCCAGTGAAGCAGGCAATCAATAACATGGCTCTTCCATGCCTTTACATGCTACAACTTTTAAGTGACTCACAAACAGCAGATCATTTTCCTCTCCTTTTGTCCCCAGCTGCTCAGCCTGCCTTAATTAGCTACTGCTTTTAATGCAGTTCCCTCTCCTTTGCACACATGCTGCCAAAGATCTCAGCTGAGAAAAAAATTGCAGAAAATCATCTTCCTCTCATCAATGATTCATGATTCATGAACCTATGCCTTGCTCAGCTGCCTATCCCAGATCCCACTCTGTTCTTTGCATTTTAGTCAAATGCCTCAATCAAATGCCCTTTAAGCTCCTGTGTGGCTCTGTGCCAAAGATAAAAATGTATTTCCTCTATCTACCACCCAAAGTTGCTTCCATTTTTACTTTTTTCTTTGCTAATGTGTTGCTATCTTCCATTTGTTGTACCGTGATCACTTAGGGCTGGTCTCATAAAAGCTCCCTCTGGTTTTATACCAAAGCTTTTCTCTCTCTTTTCCTAAATAGAATTTGTTTGTGTAACCTCCTTCTAATTCTCACTTATGCTTTAAAGGAAAGTATCTGGACTCCAAGATTTACTATCTAGCCTCTACCATTGCCTTCTCCATGAAAGGTAACTAAAATTAACTAGCGAGAATCACAATCCTACAGTGGCCATTTGAGAGTTTTCAAACAGGACAGAAGATAAGGCTGAAGCCTAAAAAAGGGACAAGTCTGAACTCTCATTTCTTCACCATGAAATTTGCACATAATTAAGACACTCTTGTTTCTTCACAACTTCCTGGCCTCATTTTAAATTTCTGTAGCTAATGCTATTTCAGTTTTTCCTGGCTGCACATTTTCTTGAGAATTGTTTCCAGTTCTTTTCCAAAGTAGGTTTGTGATTGTAAAGCACTTGGAAATCCAGAATATGAGGAGCCCAGAGAGCTGTAAAATATTTTGACAGATTGCTCTTGAAATCAAAACATTTTACCTGAAGGGCATAGTTTGCTCAGGTGGAAAATAACAGCTTATTTTCTTATGCAAAACAACTCTGTGGGATACTGAAGGCACACAGAGTTATTCACATGGAAAAAAATTGACTATTTTGTGAGCTGCCTGTGCTGTGCAGTGCTGTGGGAAAGTGGGCATTTACATAGTGCTGTGATTAAGGTGTATTTGCATCCCCATGGGACAGGCGTTTCCATGTTCTCAGGATGCCAGCAGTGCTTGGATCATGTTAGGTTCTCCCAGCATAAGGGATGCACTCGAGTCCCTGTGGGCTTCGATTGCTTGGGGCAGCAGAACATTACCTTTTTGTTCTGCTGGGGTTACCCTGTACAAGCCAGCACTTCACAAGCAAATCTCTGCATGGAATGGAATTACCAGAGGCCAAGTGCTGAGGAGCACTAACACACTGATCCTGATCTAGGGAAACACCAACACATCCACTGGAGAGTGGGAGCTTTTCTCACTGTGCTCAGGTGAGTACAAGGCAGCCCTTAGAGGAACAAAATAAACGGAAATGCTTTCTCAGGTTTATAAACCAATGGTTTGAACATGTAGCATTGCTTTAGACTGTCTATTGTGATTAGTATCTAGGTCAGTTGTGGGTCAGGGGAACCAAAAATTACATCCTATGCCCCTCAACAGCCAATACCTTTTCATAAAAGAAGATAATTCAGTGAAACTAATGCCTAAAGATAGTTAAAGGATAAAAGGTGAGCATCAACAAAAGTCAAGCTGTGAGCCTAAAAGTTCTGGAGATTTAAATATTTAATAAGTCAGGGGTCCTTAGCAAGTAATACTGGCAAAGTTTGGAATGTTCAGTCATATCCACATTCCCTTTCCTACAGTTACAGCTCTCCTGGGTTATCAAAGGCAGAGGACTCAAAAATCCATGGCCCGGTCCTCAGAATCACTGAAATGTTAAGCCAGAGGCCTGACAGATAAAGTGAAAAATACCCTGCACTTAACTGAGCAGGTAAGGGCCTGAGTGACTCTGCAAGTCCAGTCCCAGCTATGAGTGAATTGAAGCTGTAAATGTGTGTGTCAGCTGGGTCTAGCAGTGCCAACTGGGTCCAGATTCCCAAAAAGTTTAGCACTAATTCCATGTGCAATTTCCAGCCCATCTCTACTACATATTCACATTTCCTTTTGTTTGCTTAATACAGTTTATTATGAATAGCCAACACACTTGCACAAGCAGATGATGCATTTGTTTTAATACTAAGATCACTTTTTCTCCTCATGACATTTCAGTGAAATACCAAAGTTTCTTTCCAGATACTATAAAGTTCCAAGCAGAAGAAGTACAGAGAAATACAACCAGCTGGTTTCTTTGGGAAGAAGTGGCTGTGCCTAGCTTTGGTTAGTGAATTTACTGTTATTGCCCCAGTACAAATATCACAACTTCATTAACCTGCTGCACACCTGAAATATTTTCAGCTTGCACAGACTGAGTAATCACTGACAGAATATTGTACAGTGATGAGAATCCCTCACAGCTTCTTTGTGGGTTTGTGGACTGTGAGCAGTACCCCATAAAATACAAAAGCGATCAGACTGCATCCATCCAGTTATTGTGTGTGCTAGCATTTTCCTGGTTTTTAGCATAGTTCTGTGGCTGCTAAGACTGACTTGAAAAATATCCATCAGTCCTGAAAAATCTTTAAGAGATGTTCATGTCTGCCTCAGTTGGATATCTATTAGATAGAAATTTTTAAAATGCATGTATGACACCATTTGGAATTTTGTTTTGAAATAAATGTATATAATCTGATGATATTAAGAAAAAATAGGCACAGTTCCTCAACCCTCCCTCTCATAGTTTCACAGGAGTTAATGGAACTATGATATAACAAGGTTAATACCTCTTTTAAAAAAAGGAAAATGAATCAATTCATGGTCACAGTTCTAAGGTGGGTAAAAAGTAGAACCACTGGGATTAGACACAGGGTAAACACTGAGAAATTAATAGAGCCAGCCAAGAATGAGTTGCCTAATTTCTTGTCACTTCTGTCCTCACAACTGCACTGACTTTTCTGGCATGACACTGTTAAAAAATTAAAATTGTAGCCATTTACATTCTGCCAGGCCAGAAGCTCTACAGAGAAATATTGGTTGGATTTTGTGTTATGTTTATTCCCTTTTACCAAAGCTCAGACCTGGGACTGAATCAGGCACAAAGGATTTGATGTAAATGCAGATGCTGAAAGTTTTCTCCCCATCTGTAAGACGCTGAAGTTAGTCTCACTAGCACAAGGCATGAAAGCCTTTTGGTCCTGTTTGGCACACAATATGTACAGTGGAAATAAGAGGAAATAACCAATTAAGCAAAATAAGAATCAGGGCAGAAAATCAGGATGATAATTAGCATTTCTATTCTTCTGCTATAATGTTCAGAAGCGAGCAGATGCAAAGCTGAGGAATTACAGAAAGGATTCGTATTTTGCTGCTAGGAATCTTTTTTAGTAATATGTGTGATTGAAAGGGTATCTTAGGTCATAATTTCTAGTGTTCTATTGACAAAGACAACAATTTAAAATAACCTCATAAATATATGAAGCTCTGTCTTCAAAGTACAGAGGAATAGAGATGGCAAAAAATTCTACTGGGAGACTGTAAAAACAACATTTTGTGAAGCCTTATTCTGGTTTTCAGCCTGAATTTGTTCACCGGCTATTTATATACATTTTTCTCTTTTGTCAATATAACCATTATGCTAAAATAATTATTTTATCTCACTGAGTTATCTCTCTGTATTCAGAGACTAATCACAGCTCCTCTCTGCTTTCATCATAGAAACAAACTGGTCTTTTATTCTTCTTCTGCAAGACAGTTCAATTCTCCTGCTTGTCCCAGTAATGCACCTCTCCATATCTGTTTCCATCTGATTTCATCTTCCTGGAGCACAATTGACCAGATTCACTTTTTTTTTGTCCTATGTGAAGTTCATCAAATAGATTGGCCCAAAACTTCTTTTACAGTTCTACGAAAGGTAAGGATAAGGAATAACCTATTAACATTGCTAAGGGTGAAACATGGCATGTGGTGCTTGGGTTTTCCTTTCTGACCTTAGAAGACAGACAGGGCTAAAATAAAAAAGATGTTCGCTGGCAGGCAGGAGGCAGCTTTGTTCATGACTGTACCATAGAGGAAACTCTACTAGGTGTAAAATATTTTAACTGAGAATACAAAAATCCCTTAGTCTGCAAGTTGGGACAAACAGCTGGGATCCCAGTTCCTGAACCACTGGAAGTTTATGCCAAGAGGAGACACTGAGAACGAGGAACCTGGGTAATGCGAGTAAAGGATTTAGTCTCTAGACAAGACTTGGAGGGAGGCAAGAAATCCACCAGTGAGCCTGCTTGTTCAGGAGAGTAAGGGACAGCAAGGGTTATACAGAGGAAGCAAAGAGCTGGGGATGGAAGAACAATTATCAGGAGCAAGAGATAAATTACACAGACCCTCACCTGGCCACAACCCCTTCTCAGGCAGTTCTAGAGAGCAATAACGTCCCTCTGGGGCTTTTCTCCAGGCTAAACACCCCCAGCTCCCTCAGCTGCTCCTCATCACTCCTGTGCTTCAGTCCCTTCACCACCTGTTGCCCTTCTCTGGACTTGCTCCAGCATGCGTGACCCTGGGCAGGAATGTGTGGCCACTGCCCCCAGTCCTTTTGTATTATGGCCACTGTTAGGTGTGAATGGCACTGTTAAAAAATAGGCCATGTTTCTGAAAAAAATAATTTTAAAGAAAATGTTGAAAAACAGTTTGTCAATGTGTGCGGTCCTGTTTGGTTATTCACGTGCTAACTGTATTGTTCCTGCTGTCACATTACCTTCAGCTTGAAGATCAGTCAGAAAAAGAAACTCTGCCTTCCCTGTGACAATCAGACAGACAAACAGTGGAACAAAAAATGCCAGTGAAGTGAGTTGCTGTTTATGGCTATTTTAATCATAGGAGATTTATTTGACAGGATGACCAAGTCTGAGTAATCTGTACAGATTTATTTTCCTTATCCCTTTGAAGGGGATGTGACTATTTTGATTCCTTGTTGTCAATTCTGCTTGCCATTCCCATTCAAGTAAATCCCACATGGTCAGTGAGATCATTCTCTCAGTGGCAAATAAATATTAAAACAACTAATATCGCCCAGAAGAACAAGAAGCAAAACTGTCTGGTTTATCCTGGTCTTTCATTTTTCTTTTTTGCTTGACAAGAAACTAATAAACATTTAATAAAAATCCTGAAAATTTGTTATATATTTGATTAAAGTTTCTTATTGTTGCTAAAACAAATTCTCTGCTGATTAATTCCATCATCATATGAGGTCTCACAAAGAACAACGTAATGCTATGTTTAGTTTTCATTTGTGTTTTCACAGACTTACTGTATTTGCACTCCAGTTTCCCTCACGTATGTGTTTTTATATACTTATAAATACGCACAATTTTTTAATTGCTTAAATATAGTTTTTGCACTCTGAATACAAGTAAATTGAGAGCTACAAAAAAGCTTGCTTAAGGTGTCACTGCCACCATCCCTTGTAGTAATTATACTACAGCCACGTAATATCCTGACACTCTTATACAATCTCTATAAATTTGCAATTAGAAAATGATTACTAGTGATGCTGAGAAGTGGCTGTGGAAGCTCTCAAACTAACCTGAATAATTCAGAGAGCAGGGTTTCAATAGCTGAGGTCTCATAGCCCCCTTAGGAACATCAACATTTTTTTACAGAACTGGAGAATGCTCAGGATTTTTTTGTGCTGAGTTTCTTTTTTTAAGAAAACTGGCAATATTTTACACAGAACAAAGTGTTTTCCCTCATGTCTAGCAGAAGCCTACAGCAAATTGCAGAGGTAGAGCCAAAACTATGAATTTACTCAATTATTTATACCACTGAGAAGCTCATATGAGTCCTATGTTTCCTACTAGTGTTAGCTTGACAACTTTTTAGATAATTCCAGTCATTCCAAGTACAAAGTGCCATATAAATTAATGTCTAATCCTTTTGAACTCGAGAAGAAATTCAGAACACTCTCTAGAACATTCCTATCTCTCCCATGCTTTATTAGAGCTCCACCAGCTGCAAGCACTATGAGTATTTCCAGGATGAAAAATCAAGTCAGCAGTGTCAAATATCCCTGTTTCAACATGTGTAGAGTAGGATAAGTGGCTGACCCCCTCTCCCAAGCAGCCAGGCACACCATAGGCTCTCAGGCACCCCAGACTGCACAGGGAAAAGACCACAATATTATTTTCAAGGGTAGATGTTGTTTCCACAGGTCAAATGCTGGAGACACCATGGCCTGGTCTGAGTCTGTGGATACAGTACTAGCCAATAAAGGTAAGAAGGAAAAATGTATGTATTTTTAAAACATTTTTTCATCTCAGTTGCCAAACATATCTGCCAGGTTTCACTCCCCACGTGCACTGAACTGACCAGAGCTGGTGTCCTGAGGGCTTTGTCCAAGCTGCAAACACAATGTACCTCCTGGCCAGTGCTCAAAGGCAGGTAGAAATGCTCTGAAACAGTTTTTATTAAGGTAATTGCTGAATTCCCCTTGTAATGGTTTCATTTTTCATAATTTTGTACATGAAAAAACCACAAGTGTTTTCATAGGTATTCCTGTTCCAAAGAAATGTGCGTGTTATGCAGTGACTTCCAGTCAAACAAAAAATGACATATCTAAAGCCATTTGTCCTAGAAATGCCATTTCTACAGACCTGACACCACAAACCACAAGCAACTTGGAAATTTCCTTGCTCCTGCCCCATTTCCCTGCAGTAATCTTGTGGCCTGGATCTTGGGCTGCCTCCACACTGTTCCTGGATATCATTAACTTGACTAACATTATTAAATTCAGGTACTGTCAATTTAGTTTTCTCAGAGCTTGTGATTTGGATTCATTTAAAAACACTTTCTTCCAAAGAAACCTTTATTTGTTTCATTTTTTCCCCTTCAAAGTGAAAAAAAAAAAATAAAACGAGGAACAAAGAGGTAACAAGGAGTCCATCTTTTAGGCAAGTCTTAACCTTTCCTTGCAAGGAGATGGAAGCATCATTTGGGCAGGGAAGCACACTAGCACAGTGTGACCTACATTTCTATTTGCCTCTTAACCCAGGGGTCAGCCGCAAAGCTCTGATTTCCCAGCCACTACAAATCCGCTTGAAGACCAAAACCTCCCGGATCCCCTTTTAACAAAGGTATCAGCGTCATAGAGACCAAACCACAGCAGGCAGCTGTTGGGAGCAATCCTTGGTTGGCAGCTCACCGAAAAACTCTCTTAGTCCCCTTATCAGCCCTGTAATTTTATCTGCTATTTATTTCCCCTGCAGCAGCTTCTCAAAGCTGACTGCTGGCTGACATGTAAAAGAGTGGCAGATACATAGGTTACAATATACACACATTGCATGAATATACATACATACATACATATATACATATATATATACATACATATATATATACATATATATACATACACATATATATACATATATATATATACAAATATAAATTGCAGTGGCCTTTCAATTTTCCTCCTCCCACTATCTCATGCATTCTCCCCAGAAGGCCTGGCAGCTTTTCGGACATTTTTGAAGTCCGAGTTCAGCGAGGAGAATGTGGAGTTCTGGCTGGCCTGTGAGGACTTNGAAAAATGTATGTATTTTTAAAACATTTTTTCATCTCAGTTGCCAAACATATCTGCCAGGTTTCACTCCCCACGTGCACTGAACTGACCAGAGCTGGTGTCCTGAGGGCTTTGTCCAAGCTGCAAACACAATGTACCTCCTGGCCAGTGCTCAAAGGCAGGTAGAAATGCTCTGAAACAGTTTTTATTAAGGTAATTGCTGAATTCCCCTTGTAATGGTTTCATTTTTCATAATTTTGTACATGAAAAAACCACAAGTGTTTTCATAGGTATTCCTGTTCCAAAGAAATGTGCGTGTTATGCAGTGACTTCCAGTCAAACAAAAAATGACATATCTAAAGCCATTTGTCCTAGAAATGCCATTTCTACAGACCTGACACCACAAACCACAAGCAACTTGGAAATTTCCTTGCTCCTGCCCCATTTCCCTGCAGTAATCTTGTGGCCTGGATCTTGGGCTGCCTCCACACTGTTCCTGGATATCATTAACTTGACTAACATTATTAAATTCAGGTACTGTCAATTTAGTTTTCTCAGAGCTTGTGATTTGGATTCATTTAAAAACACTTTCTTCCAAAGAAACCTTTATTTGTTTCATTTTTTCCCCTTCAAAGTGAAAAAAAAAAAATAAAACGAGGAACAAAGAGGTAACAAGGAGTCCATCTTTTAGGCAAGTCTTAACCTTTCCTTGCAAGGAGATGGAAGCATCATTTGGGCAGGGAAGCACACTAGCACAGTGTGACCTACATTTCTATTTGCCTCTTAACCCAGGGGTCAGCCGCAAAGCTCTGATTTCCCAGCCACTACAAATCCGCTTGAAGACCAAAACCTCCCGGATCCCCTTTTAACAAAGGTATCAGCGTCATAGAGACCAAACCACAGCAGGCAGCTGTTGGGAGCAATCCTTGGTTGGCAGCTCACCGAAAAACTCTCTTAGTCCCCTTATCAGCCCTGTAATTTTATCTGCTATTTATTTCCCCTGCAGCAGCTTCTCAAAGCTGACTGCTGGCTGACATGTAAAAGAGTGGCAGATACATAGGTTACAATATACACACATTGCATGAATATACATACATACATACATATATACATATATATATACATACATATATATATACATATATATACATACACATATATATACATATATATATATACAAATATAAATTGCAGTGGCCTTTCAATTTTCCTCCTCCCACTATCTCATGCATTCTCCCCAGAAGGCCTGGCAGCTTTTCGGACATTTTTGAAGTCCGAGTTCAGCGAGGAGAATGTGGAGTTCTGGCTGGCCTGTGAGGACTTCAAGAAAACCAAATCCTCCACCAAGATCGCCTTGAAAGCCCAAAAGATTTATTCTGACTTTATTCAAGCTGATGCTCCAAAGGAGGTAAAGAGCTTTTTCTGTGTGTTCTTTGGGTACTGAGGATAGGGAAAGTTTGCATCCAGATCTCAAGGAATGACAGAAATTACAATTCAACCTGGTTGTAACTCCATTATTTACCAGGTAAACACCCTGTGGAACTCTGTGAAGCAAAGACATTATGGTTTACACTTGACATTCTTCACACTGGGAATAAATTTACCTCACCTTCTGAAATTTCTGCCTGAAGTTTTAAGGAAATTTATGCTCAATATAATTTGTTTTCTCTAACCATTTTTCATAATGCACCATTTCTTCTGTATTTAAGGTACCAGAGTATTCGTAGGCTTATGACTGCATTTAGTCTTTCGTATAGGTATTTTTGACATGATGAGAATGCAAAAATTTCCATCACAGAATTCAATTTTATCTGAAAAAGGCTTACTATGAAAGAACAAATTGCTTATTAATCATTATTCACCTTCTGCACCTTAAACTTTTACACTGATGATTTTGCCTTTGCTAGCAAGAGTGCTTTAAATGACCCCATGTCTTACATATGATTGAAATCTATTTCATTATTGTTTAAAAAAATCCTTTAAAAATGCATAGGGCCAAAATCAAAAATGGTGCTGAGTACCTTCACTTTTAATTCTCTCTTTGATGATCAGTACTTAACAGGGTTTGATTTGGCAGAAAGAAGAGAACCAAAAGCAAGTTTTTCCCTTCTTTTTTTCAGTGATGCCATCTTTTTAAGAGCCAAATAAAACTAAGAATTCAGTCTGCTAGAAAAGGAAGGGATGAGCTTCCTGTTTATTTGCAACAGTCAGGTTCTTTGGGAGGGAATTCAAATGCAGCCTATGTCCTGGATATAGACAGACCTCAACTTTCTGAGCAAACTGACACTGCTTTCATGCTCCCTTCTTCCGACAGATCAATATTGACTTCCACACCAAAAACAACATCTCCCAGAGCATCTCCGAGCCCACCCTCAGCTGCTTTGATGCTGCTCAGAGCTCAGTTTACAGTCTCATGGCAAAGGACTCTTTTCCTAGGTTTCTGAGGTCAGAAGTGTACAAGGAACTGGCAAAGAAGCACCAGGACAGAAATCAGAAGAGATGGCTCCCATTCCTGTAAGGAAAAAAATCGAGGCTTTATGAATTGATAGTGTCTCCCACTGCAATTCAGTACAGATAATTATTAATTATTGAAGTGATTGTAGAAGCCACACTCAAGAATCACCTGTGCCAGCTTGTTTTTAAGTACAAATTGCACATGATGCTTTGTAATAATGGTAGAGAAATATTCAAGAAGAAGGATGGAATATGCTAGACATTTGAGCTACCTTCCTAATAAAAAAGTTTGCCATTGGTTTTTTTTTCCAGTGTTTGCTTCATTTTTCAAAGAGATTTGAGATTTTTAAGCAGAATGTTGTTTGCTGTTGATTCCTCTTTAGAAGTATGACCTCAAAAATAAATCCCTTTCAGGGGACTTGAATACATTTACTCCTTCATTTGTCATCTTGTTTGTAGCTTGCAAAGAATTTTAAATCCACTTTTGAACATGTTTTATATTCATGGAGAAGTAGAAATATGGTCAATAACACATTATGATAATATTTAATAAATAGGCAGCTGCTTTATAACAAATGTTCTTGACATTCAGAACAAATTAATGTTTCACAATACAGCTGTCTTCAATAAGAAGGTCTTCAATTTTCTTTGTGTTAATTTAATTTTTTAATTGAAAAGTCTTATTTATTAATTGCATAGGCAATTTGGGAAAAAAACACAACTGAGAAAATCTTCCTTTATACATTTTCAATTAATTAATTTTCTTTGCTTTTCCAAATATATTGGTGGTACTGTCCCCATATACTCATGAAGAAATAATTTCATTAATTGTTACCAATGAAATTCATTTTCTAACTTCATTTCAATAAAATACAGATAGGCAGAGAGGTAGGCATAAGAAACAGTTTTAGGCTGTAAAGTAAACATGTAAATCAGGATTTAGTCATGGTGTTCTCTTTCAAACTAGCAAGATATGATTGGAACCTGCAATCTTCAGGTGTCTACAGATGCACATACTAATCAAATTCACTGCTTTTAGAGGATTTATTGCATATATTTAGATTAATGGAGGAGCTGTGTCATAGTATTGAAAAAAGAAAACTTTAAACCGTACAGGGAAGAAATAATCTTTGCTATGGAAAAAAAAAATTCTAAATACAAGAGACAGCAATAAGTTTTTTCAAGAAGAAAAAAAAATCTTTGATTTTAATGCTTTTGAGGTGGTATAAATCTCCAGGAATCTTCCCCTGTTTGGAGCTCTGCTCATACCTTCTACACACCACCACATCCTCTATGCAAAAGATCCTTTCTATTTTATCAAACTACATTAAGGAACCAATTCACTGAGACCATAAAGGATATTAAGCAGCCTGAAAGCCTGAATACACTGCCTCAAGTTATGAACTGAGGCTAAAATCCCACCACATTTTAAGCAGGCAGGGTGAAAAATATCTAGTCTTTGACACCCAACTTCTAGTCTATCACCTAGTTTTAATTTTTGCTGTCTGCTTTTCTTTCCTTTTCCTTCTCCCCCAGTACTGGTGGTTAGCAGAGAAATAAACACGAAGGCTGAGGTTAAGCTGCAAGGAGGATGTGGGTTCCTCTTGCCCTGCCACAGCTGCCACTCCTCTGGCAGCGACATTTCGGGGGAAAATTGCCTCTCCTGCCTGCAGTGCAGCCCTGGAGCCACTCTGCACTCGGGGATTTCTGCTGCCTGAATTCACAGGGGCCGAAATGACGGCATTTGCTCAAAAGTGTAACAAGTCATCTTCCCTTCCTACAAACCTGATTCTCATTTTCAGAACAAAAAATTCCAGCATAAAGGAAGAAGTGGGATCACACCACTTTTCACAGTAGGGCAAGGTGAAGCGAGTTGAAACACAGAATTTCTGTGCTCCCAGTTGTTGGGGGCCTAAGGATAAAAAAATGCCTTGAAAACGAATGGGTGGTAGTGAAACCTCACAATTCTCTCTGTGCCCCTATAAACTTTCCCACTCCTGGCTCTACCCCATCTCAGAGATATAAAGTGCCAGAATGATGGTTGCCAGTGAGCTCCAGCTGCTGGCCATTTGAAAACACAGCTTGAGGAGAAGTTATGAGCATATATTAAACAGTCAAACTTGATAAAAATAATATGTGTCATTATTCTGATAACTGCATAAAAACAGTATCAGGAAGTATCACACAATGTCTGGCTGATCCTCTGTTATCAACAGCAGCATTATTGTCAAAAGAGGTGATAATTCTTGACATCTTTGCAGATGGTATTAATTTTAATAATGACACAGTAAAGAACCATGAATGATTTTAACATATTTTCAATTAATTTAGAATGTTTTTAAGAGAAATGGCACTTCTAAGGGGTATCCCTGACTCAACAATGAATTAACAGTACTAATTCTTCCATAACCTCTTATTGAAAACTTTGTTACTTCTAATTGACAAAATCAATTAAACTTTTGCTGTTGATCAAGCCTCTCAACATTTTTATTTATCTGTTTCAGATGCTAAATACGAGATGAAACTTGGCAGAGTTTAAATAAATAATCACTATAAATTTTTATATATCCAAAGGGAATTTGATTGCCATTCACAAGTAATTTTTCAAACCTTCAGAGCACTATCTGCCTATATCATGTGTGATTACACAAAAGCATCTACAGCCTATTGAAATAGCTTGGATTTTACAACCAAATTTCTAAAAACTTCTGTAATGTAACTTATCATTTAAGCATTATAAAAGATCTATTTCAGAAAGTGTTTGAAAACACCCAGATGTGAAAGATGGGAGGCAGTAGTCTTTATTTCTCTTTATTTCCTAGATCTAGAACTGCTGCTTCATACTCCTACATCACCAAAAAAAGGTCACAGTTTAGCATCCAAGGTCTGATAATTTGACTTAGGAAAGGCCAAGAACTGAAGTGTGATTTAGAGGATTTAGATTGAACTTTGCCAAAAAGACTCAATCTTGTTCAGCACAAAAAGGCAGATTTACCAAAAAATCCTACCAAATAGAAATGAGAGTAAAAAATGCAAAGTGAATACCACATATTAAAAATTTAAAAAATCCAATTCCTTCATGCAGTGCCAATCCTAAAGCTCCAACAGCCTCTGGACTCAGAGATCCCACCATGTCCATCATGCTTACATCATGACAGGACTGTCCCAGGTTTAAAATTAAAGGCATATAGTCTATGTTTTCATTCTATTCATATATTTTATATTTATAAAATATGCATAGAAAAATAATAGGCATGTACATGAAGATAATAAATGCAGATTAGTCCTCAACACAGGACTGATATATCAGGACTGTTCTGAAGCACAGGAACCCAAATTAAAGGCAGCCAAGTATATTTTCGGCTGCAGGCAGGGTTATAAATTCAATACATTTCTGTAAATCTTGGAGATGAAAACTCAGTAAATGCACTTGAACAGCCACACATAATTGCAGGCTTTGCACAAGAACCTCTTAGGCTTTTCTTTGGATCTTGATCCAAACAAAAAAGACCAGAAGGTGGAATTCCTGAAGCAGTGTCTGCTGCTAAGTAAGACAACCATCACCCTGAGAACCCACAGAACCTGTGAAGACGGTTTGCAGTGAGCCATTTTCAGTGCAAGGCTGTCCTGAGCCATTTGGGCTGATGTCAGAGCCCAGGGCCCCAGGGCTCACCGACACCCTGTTCATCCTCCTCCTCCTCCCTGCGCTCTCCCCTGGGAAAGCAGGGCCCTTCTCAATCTGCTCTTATTTTCTACACATACAGCTCTCTCTTGCTGAGATGTCTGTGGGTGATTCTTGACCCAGTTCAGCTCTTTTAGAGGATACAGCTTTTAAAATGAACCTCAGTCATGGAAAGAGGCAGAAACAGCTTCAGCAACTGCTGCAATTTATCCAAACAGGAGCAACACCGGTGTGGCCAAACCATGCCAGTGAGGAGCAGTCACAAAACATTCAGTTTGACAACTTCCCTACATGTGCAGGTCAAAGCTGCCTCAGGACTTGTTGTTTTTTATCTTTTCTCTGCACCACACACCTTTAGGGGTGCTCCAGCTTGTGAGAAATCATGTGAACGATGGTCCATGAGCCAGCGGAAGGGCCCCTGCTCACCTCTGTGGGGGTTAGGTCAGACACAACACAATACAATCCAGCCTGAACCAGACATATAAAATTTCCAGGAATTCTGAAGACTACATGCCAAAATTAACTATTTTTTTACTAAAAAAACCTCCCTGGATTTTGGGGAAGAACAGCTGCTACATCTACTTTACTGCCATGTCTAAGGAAGGGAAACCTACCATAGATAATCTGACTGCTGCAAAGACAAGGCAGGGAAATTAAATTAATGAAATCACTGTAATATCTTTGTTTCTGGATGATAATTACACTGTGCAGTGCTGGTGGAATTTTAAAGCACATTATGTATTTGAAATTGAAGCATGTTTTCTGTCCTTTGGTTTACTGAAAAAGAAGGTGGGGAAAAAGCCATGAAGAGAGGTATCACAGGTGCTGATGCCAATTGAAGGTCTCATGTACCTCAAGAAGCAGCCTGTGCTCATTAAGAAAAAATGACATTGAGTAATGAAGAAGATCCTCATGCACATTCACCTTTATTCAGTAAATAATGTGCTGCCTAGGAACAGTAATTTTTTTATATGGTAATTTTTAATTAATTTGAAATACTAATTTAGTAATAGGAAGTGTTTTGGTGAACTGACAAGTGGCACTAAAATTATCACTAAAAGCTCTACTTTAAGTATTCTAAAGCTGTTCATTTTGAGAAAAAACACCTCCCAGAAAAGTTTCTTTTCCATTTTTTCCCCAGCTTTTCACCTTCTATAATATTAGGCCCTGGAAATTAGACTCAATATATTATTACATATTTCAAAGGAGGCCTTGGATGCTTTGATCTTCAGTAAGAAAAATGAGCCAATACTAGATCAAATGCTTCCCTACTTTATATTTTTTATATTGTTGCTATGGTTTCTAGCTGCAATATCATAATTTCTCTGTACTAAAAGAGACATTGTCTTTAAATTTTTTTCCTGTGTTGCAAGGGTTAGGTTATTTGCATATAAAATGAGTAGAGCTGGATTTGTCTCTCAATCCATATCTGTTTCCATTTAGGTTTGCATGAAGGTTATTTTTACTTCTATGAATAGTTTTCCTACTATGCATAACAGTCCTGGAAAGACAAACAAAAGCAAGTACTCAGTAAAAAATGTACGGAAAACACTTTTTTCCAAATACAGTGGTTACAACTTACAGGCTCATAAACCAGGGAAGAAGAGGAGGAGGGGAATCCATAAATAAATTGTTTCTTGAATAATTTCAAATATGCTGTGCTTCTAAATATCATGTTTTCATGGAGAGAATAGAAGAAATAATGAAGTTAAATGATTTGGAATTTTGGACAAACAAATGTGTTGCAGAAACCCTCCATGTCTCCAACTGCATGGGGAATACAGCAAGACAGGACACGGGGAGATTTCCCAGCCCAATCTCCCACACTGGTCAATCACCCCAAGGCAGAGCTGCAGTGGATTCATCTTTCAATTCTTAACCAAATTCCAGCAACAAAAAGACTTTTATTAAAATACATTCTTCTTTTATCCCTCCAGGATATAGAATAACTACACTGCATTAACCACAGGCTACAGAGTCCACGGTCTTTAAACCGCCACCACACATAAGCAAAGTTATTAATAGTTATTCTCTTCTAGTTACAGATATTTCTGCCACTAATCTTGGGAAATACCCAGGGCTCAAGGGGCATTTCCTTCTAGATTGTTTACACAAAATAGAAAGAAGGTGAAGAAGTATAAATATCACAAACTCAAGAAAGCTCATTCTTCACACTACAGAATGGGGGAAGCTCCTTTGAAAGGCTGGACTAGTTTGTTATTTAAAACACTATATTCAAGAGAGAAGATGCATAGGCAAATGCAGGCTGAATGGGCTGACAGCAGAGAACCTCAGAAATGTTCTTGATACTGTGAAGTGACACCACAGAAATGAGGAGATGCCAGCCCATGGCATTTTAACTGGCAGTAGGACACTGCTGCTTATAACATCAACATTTTCTTGAGTTCTGCACTCTGTATTCCTGATCTCTCACCCAGGCTCCTCACCATGAAGGGACTCATCTTGCTTCAAGCCCATTCTGAGTTTGCACAGTGCTATCACTTTGTCTTGAAGTGCCATCAGCTACTCTACAATGGGAATAGTTTCAAATTGATTTGAATTTAATTTCCAGAACAAATAGACTGGATTTTGATCTCTGAGCAATCATTTTGCCTGTTGTAATGAGATAAAACTGCACTAGTGGAAAGCTCTTGTACTTACTGAATTTTTTGCCAGAGCTAAGCTTTTTAGGGGAATAAAATGAAAAGTGTGGCTTGTTAAATGGCATAAAAGGGTTTTTTGTGACATGATATCTTTTCATGTCAAATGGCAAGTACAACATATTCCAAACTAGACAGACTCATTAAAGCTGACACCTTTTACAGCCCCAAGTGTTTTTCACTGTTGACAGTGACTCAGTATTGAAAATTATATCTTCTGAGAGAGGCATTACCAGAACAAACTGTACTTGGATCATACTTTATACTTCCTGATATTTATCCCTTTTCCCTGCTTATTCTCACCCTTTATGTGGATCCCTCTGCAGTGACAATGCTGTTTGTCAGAAAGACATTGGTTTTCATAGCAAGATTGCATTTTGGGATAAATTTTAAATACAGAATAATTTGATGTTTTAAAAATACACTTGCTGGTTGCAGTCACCTTTTAATGGTAATCCTCCAAGCTTGTTCTCCCATTTTTATTAGGACTAACATTGGGTTTTTTTGCCATGCATGATGAGGTAATAAGTCTGTATGCTGAACTGAAATTAGAATTAGAGGAATGGTAAAAGAGGGCACAAATGGAAGATTCTGGTTCTAAAAAAAGGCTCATAAAAATCTCCCCAGGTTTCTGTGAAGTGAATTAATGAAAATAAATGCCTACCACTATTATTACTTCATAACCTAAAAATGCATTTTTCAGGGCAACAGTATCTATGGATATAATAATTACAAAAATAAACCCTTTTGCTTCTTTCCTAAAGGGAGTGGTTTGTTTCATTTCCTTTTAGAATGGCTGGAAATATGAATCAATTCACACTTTGCTGTCCTCTGTATAAGCAGGGTTTTGGGCATAGGAATTCTCTGATGAACTTCAATTTCCAAAGGCCTGCTGCTCACCAAACTGTTTACAGAGCACAATGTTTACAAAGTGTTACAAAACACTGCAGTCTGTGCCACAAAATTGCCTGCTTTTATTGTACAAGAAAATTGTGTCTCACATCTTATTTTGGTAATACATTTCAGTATTATTTTGTATTACTATCCACTTTTTTAAAATTGTGTACTTAAAACTAACCAAGGGATTGATCTTTATTGGACAGCCCAAAAGAGAAATGACAAAAGGAATTGCAGCCCACTAGAGATCTCTTAAATTCTTCAATGACATAAAAGGGAAGGAAATTCATATGCCAATTGAATCCACTGGCATTCAAAAGGCAGGTGGGTACAATGTAACTGCAGAGAAGCTGCACAGAGGCAGAAGGATAATGACAGAGAAATACAAATGCTTTATAATGCTTTATAAATGTTAAGCCAATATAACTGAGGGAAGACAGCCTGGAATGCAGCCCCTTGGGCAGCTGACAGCTCGTAGCAATGTTCTGCAAAGACATTGTGTGCCTTGGTGCAAGAGCTTGTTTATTCACGTTTGTATTAACTCCCACCAAACCCATCAATCTGAGCTCACAGATAACATTTATGCAATGCCCCTTTAGGTTTCAATGGGAGCACGGAGTCCAGAAATTGAATTAGAGGGGCATGGCCTGGCATTAAGAATAACCCACTGAGCTTTGCTTCAAGGATCGAAAGCAGTTCGTATAGATCTGAACATACAGACCTACACACAGCCCTAGAATTCAATACATGTCCAGAATGCTGCAGTCTGGAACTATTTAGGGCTCATTTCTTTTTCAAAATCCTATCAGGATGCAACAGGCAGAGAACTGTTACTATCTAAAATTTCTGCACATTGACATTCTGAAATCAGAGGCACCTCAGTTATCTGAGAGATGCAGGAACTCAGTGACTGGGTAATTAGGGCTACAGAGGTTTGATTTATGAAGAAACATTAAAGAGAAAAGCATAAATACAGTGTCTCAGTCAAGGAGGTATGAAACATGAATGTTAAAGCAGCATAAAACCAAAGGACAGGATGCATCTTGTCACATCCTGATCCAAGGGACAGGAGTGATGGGCTCACAGCTATGCAATGCAGACTGAGGGTTTGTACAGATTGTCAGTGTTGATTCCAAGGGAAAGGACAGAATTCCCTTGGGACTGGATACTCAGATATGGACCAGAGGAGTAACCCTCACTGGCACAGCTGCTGGACCTCCACCACTAATGCTCCTACTGGACATTGACCCCACCTGACACAGACACCAAGCTGGAGCTTGATTCTCAGACAGAAAAACTGCCCAGGTTTCTTGCTCCCTTGGAACTTAAATATTCTGGCATTAGGGCATTATCTTCAAATAAAGGCATCTTTTTGCATCCACATCTCTTTCACATTGCACCTCTACTAAGAAAATAGTTGTTTTAATACAAAAATATCAAAATCTAATAAAATACTGTGGTACCACCTTGTGGCAGCTTCATAAATAGCTCTGTTGGCATTCAGACTGTGAATGACGTTTTAAAATTAAATAACAGCTAACATTTGCTCTCAATAGAGTTTTGAGCTGTGTTTGGAACCATCTGCATCCTCCTATTAATTAGAACACCTGACATTTGAAGTGAATTTGAAGTGTATTTCAGTGGATGCTGGATATCAATGTTCCAATACGATTTAAAAACATTTATGTAGATACATACAAGGCTCTTTTTGAGGCACCATGGTGGGACAAGCCAGCGGGCTTGTCTGTCAGGTAGGACTGACATCTCAGGAAGATGCTGAGAGCCTGAAGGTATCAGCAACACAAGAGGGAACCAACAGAGGAGCCCAGGTTGGCCCTGTGGTCTCACAGATTTGCAAAGAGAAGGAAGCTAGTATGAGGTGCAGAGGGAGGACACAGGGAAGATAGCAGCTTTTGTTCTCATTATGAAGATTAGAGGATGGCATGGAAAGCTCTGGAAGGTGAACAGATGTGTAACTGAGCTTCTGTGGTAAATATGATCTTTTGGAAAAAAACCACAGAAATCCAGATAGTGCTAAGTGAACTGGAGGCACCAGGCTGAAAAATCATTTATTTTAGCTGCTCTGGCTGGGCCAGCAGGTAATTAGCTCCTCTGTACTCTCCTGCTTTTGAATCTTTTTAGACACTCCAAAGTGTAACAAACAATACTGTTTCCAGGACCTTTTGGGCTGCCCCTCCCACAGCCATCTTCAGCCTTCTTTTACACATCACTGCTGGAAATGAGATTTCTTCCCTTAAACAAGACCAACCATCTGTTTACACTTTGTGCTTTGGTTGAGGACTGTCTCAGGGAATTGAAGTTTAGGGACAAATTCATCTCTCACAGCTTTCACTGATTTGAAAACACAGAGCAGGAAGGAGAACTTCTTGTGTTTGAAAACAGGAGTTCACAGGTTGTTTATTATGTGTACAAGGAAGATCTGTGTCTTTTCAAATTAATGCTTCAAATATGAAGCAGCCTGCCACATCCCAGCTTAAACTCAGATGTGCTTCTGTTTCATTCACAACTGGGAGCACCAGCTTAGTGTTAAAAAGACTAAAACTGGCACAGAAATCAGGCATGAATGACGAAATTTGAAGCAAAGGCTTTTGTCTCTGCCAGGGCTGGTTTTCCAATATCCTGCTTTTCTCTTCCCAGCTGAAACCCCAAGGGAGAAGCATTGGGATTATGCATTGCAGATATGGATTACGGTTAGCAATGAGATATGAAAATGCAAAATGGTTACGGGTTTGGGTACAGCATGAAGCTAAAATACAAAGCAAGAGAAGATAAGAACAAAGGCTCTTACACCCTCTCAAGAACATTCTCTGTCTAGGTACCTTCCTGTCACACTTTTCTAACCTCTCCAACCCCATGCCTGTGTCACCTCTCTATCTCAGATTTAAAGAGATCACAAAAGAGTGCCAAGGTGGCCATTAGAGGAGTAAATCCCCTTTCTCCTGAAGCGCTCAGATGGATACTGGCTGCTGCCAGAATAATCAGATGTGTACTTTTGCCTATTTCTCTCACTTTTAAAAGCTGCCCTTTAAAGGCTCACACCATGGTGTTACTAGAGTATGCCAGCCTGTTACTCCAGTAAAACATTTTTCCACTAAGTAGGCATTTATGTACCTGGGACATGTGTTTTCCAAACTCTCCTGCATACTCTATAAGGCAATGTTGACTGTGACCTGTCAAATAATCTTCCCAAATATCCATCATTTATGGGAGCTATAAGCCCATGCCTTGATACTACATTAAATAACTCATAACTCATGGCAAGAGAGGCAGCAGAAAAGGAAGATATATCAAGCTAATTAAAGGAAGGTTTCTTAAACAGCTTCTTTAACCTCCACACACTAAGCACCCATTTATCACTCTGTGGTTGCAACAGACCACATCACATGTCCTCTCTTCAGGAAAGAAGGCCAACTCAGAAAGTGTTTAAACATGTGCTCACCTCCCAGCTGGTGAGCAGAAAGTCAAGTCCTCACTGAAAAAGCCTGAGGAAGAGAGGGAACATTTTGAAGGAACATTTTGAGAAAACAAAGCATTTTTGGGTTGTTTTTTTTTCCATGCTACAGGATGGGCTGAATGCTGTCTCAGTAGGTTGGAAAAGGAAGCTGTAGTGCACCATGCACAAACCATCTGCAAAGTGGGGCACAGAAAGGTTGCAGGGATGCAGAGCTGGAGGAGGCTTTCATCAGATATTCTTGTAATAGCAAACATTTTTTTCTCTCAACTTATTTGCACCTCATTTGTCAGCAAGACCCTTATAAGTTCAGACCCTGCAATATGAATGAACAGTCTGAAAAAAAATCTGTTTCTATATGTCAAGGCAAGGACTTTTCAATAAAAGCTTAAAAAGATGAGTAAACCCCCAGACTTCCAAAAAAAAAAAAAAAGTAGTATGTTTCAAAAGTGTTGTCATGAGATTTCCTCAGGATAAGGTTGGAGAGGAAAGAACAAGAATAAAAATTATTTTCTTCATGTCTTCAATATTTCCTCCCTCATTTGGAAATAACCAGTGATTTACAAGCTAAGTTGGGGTGTGTGGAGGTGTAACAGAGCCCAGGACAACTATCTCAAGTCCCCCTAACTCCAGCCACTGCTTATCTTGTGACTTTGGAGTGTCTGTCTGACTGGTGTGGGTTCCTCTGAGCACACAGTTTCAGTTCTGGTTTTGGGGTTTTTTTTAAGCCAAACCCTTTGTCCCCCAACTTCCCATTGCCTCCTCTTGCTATTTTTCTTGATTTGGAGTGCTTTTTTGAGTGGTTTTTGAGGTCCTGGTGATGCGATCCCATGCCTGTCTCTTCCCACAGAGGCTGAATGTCACTTAGCCTGGGGGTGGACTTGTGGCCTCGTGTGCTTTTTTCTTTTGTCTGACTCGGGGGAGGGTGATGGAGATAGCACTCCAGCCCCCACTTGAGCCTCTCCATCTATATACAGATGTATACTCATGATATTTCCACAACTGTAGGGTTCAAGGGCCACCTCAAAAAGCCAGAAAGAAGGTGGGGACTTGTGTGGAAAGTTTCTGCCGACATGCCCAGCTGCTGTGCACACCTGAGTTACCCTGCTGTGCTCCCCTCCTGAACTGCCCATCCTGGGGCACAACCCCCTTTGCTGCTCAAAGACATCTACTTCCTAGGCCAGGAGTAAATCTCAAACAACAGCATTTGCAATGCCATTTTTTAACAAGCTGTTGTGAGAACCCTGAGGCCAGCACAGCCTCTTTTCTCTGTGGAAACTCATGCCTTCTCAGCATCACAAAGTCTCATCCTGCTTCCACCCACCCTTACATAAGGTTCCATTCCTTACACCCACAACCTTTCTGTTTCACACCTTCTCTCCCCACTGCCTGCAGACCTCTGGCAAGGCAAGAGCAGAAGGGGAGTCAGAGACACACTTGGGACTCATTGACCCAACTCACTCAAGCACAGGCAAAAAATAAAACAAACACAAAATTTATCAAGGTTTAAAGGGACATAAAGAACAGTGGTTTGCAGAAAACTGGGCTTAGAAAAGCCCAAATGTTTTTTCAAAAAATTAAAAGTTTGTATTAGTAACCAGCAGAGGACAGCAAGGCTTTGTACATGCAGAGAGACTGATTTGCCTCTGCTCTGGGGGAAGAGACTGGTCAGTGTTTCGATATCCTCAGGCAAAGGCTTCCAAAGAGAACAAGCCAAGAGTACACATAAATGTGCTCCAGGAGCAAAAACCTCTTGAGAAATGACTGAGCTGTCCACTTGGCACAGCTGTTGCATCATTTGGATACTGAAAGCCTCTGTTCTTAAACCTGTTTGCCTTCAGCACCAGGCTCAAATTCAGCCAGAACCGTAGGATGACACCTGGAGTCAAATCACAAGGCTCAATCTTAGATTAGAAACACAACACCTTCTTTTACTGCACCAAAAGTATCCAGGAGGAGATTTAATTTTTTTTTAATGAAGCTATTTAATGCTATTTTACATTCTGAACGGGTTCCTACTTGCCCTTATTTGCTGTTTCAGAAGGGCAGAAACTGCAAGTTCAATGTCACAGCTGACAACCCTGTACCTTCAAAATTTTAGGGAACCTGCAGTGACAGTATACACCAATATTTAGGCAGCTGCCTCACACTCTCTGGCCCTGGGGATAAGGAAGAAATTTTGAAATGCATGAGTCATTTCTGATCATAGCTGTCATTTTCCATGACTTCATATTCCACAAGATTTAATGACACTTTATCACCAAGGAATGACAACACTTACATAGTCACCCATCACAAAACAAGAAAAACCTCCACTATTGTGTCTTTAAAAGCCAGGACAAGAAGTTTCTTCTTTAAAGGACTAGGGAAAATCAAGGAGTCTTCTTTTCAACCTTGGCAAATAAAGAATGACCTTTCTGAAACACTCTCCATAAGACATTTTTACTTTGTTAAAAATGTTTTCCAAAAACACAAACTACTCTGTAAAAATCTCAAAATATGGAAAAATGAATGAGACCTCCAAACGCAATATAGCATATATATGTGCATTCCAAATGTGATTAAGGAGTTCATTTTTGTACTTTGATTATTCACACAGAGAGGCATTAACATCCTTGCATATCAAGTGGGACATAAATACAATCCAATACCTGGTTTTGATCTCCATGTGTTAAAACCATCACTTCCAAATTTAAAAGGCTTACAAAAAATACCAGAATTGGGGCCCAGTAATCTTCTTACCAATAAAGAAACAAAGAAATTAAATCTATTTAATTTGTCACGGAACAGATCAACAAATAATGTCATCATAGCCTATAACAGAAATTAAAGTACAAAAGCAAGACTAGTCCAAACTAGAATGAGACACTGTTTAATGATAAGACCATGCTGAGACACAATAGACTGCTACTAAGCTCTAAATCCAAACTGGGTAGCATTCTAAAGAATGTTTTACTCGCACACAAATGTAAAGTTTTTATTTTACAGCACATCAAACTAGGTCATCAAGGCCTTTTAGGGGTTTAAAAACCTTTGAATATACTAAATAAATTTATTTTGCAGGTATTTTTTAGCCCTTTAATCTTCTCAACACTTCTGTGACCTGACATCTAGACTCACTGAAGAGACTTCATAAACCCCATGAACCTCCTAACTCCTCACACAGACTTCAGAGTCAGCAGAACCATTTGTTGGTTTATTGCTGTACACAAGGTACATTAAATTGCAGCACTGTGCCTCTCATCTGTTTTCGCCTCAGTAAATCTCTCTTCATGCAAGTCGAGTGTACCAACATTAATCAAAACATGCTCAAAAAGAGAGAACACAGAACAGCCTGGCTGTTGGACGTTTATTCTATGATACACACTGGTTGCTATTAACAGCTAGAAACAGCCTTAAACTTCTGGCAGTTGTATTGTTTCATTTTCAACAGGATTTGTTAGAACACGAAAATCATGCCAATGAGTAAAGGCCTTGGTTAGGGAGCATTCCTCGAGTTACATTTTTGCAGATCCCTGTGAAGTCAGTTGAAGGTCTGAGGACTGAGCAGCTACAGGCATAGAACCAGGGGATTTTATTTCATAGAGACTTTACCTTATCTTGCCATTATTATCAGAAGTGTGAAATTAAACTATGGCATTAATATAAAAGTACAGAAAGATGTCCTGGTTATGGTGCATTTAAAATGGAAGGGAATGCTTATGAATGAATATGAATTTTACAAGTTCACTTACAACTGGAGTCATTATTCTCTGAACCAGGACTGCCTTATCCCCCTCGTGTCTAATCGTCCTGGGGTGATGTCATGAAGCTGCTTTATTCTTTGACCGTCTGCTTAGTGCCCAAGGTGTCTGTAGCTTTCAGGTGGGCGCGGGGGGCGGGGCTGGAGCCGCGGGGCCGCAGGTGCGGGGTCGGTTCCAGGGCTCGGCCCAACGGCCCTGGGGCAGCGGCTCCCGGCCGGGCTGGGGGGAGGGAGCGCACCGGCGGCGCTGCGCTGCTCTCTCTCTCTCTCTTGGGTTTGATTTGTTCTGAAAGCTTAGAAAAAGGGTTCTGTTTGTTTACCCCTTTTCTCCCCCTGACGTCCCTGCTTTCCTTCCCTTATCTCCGGCCCTCTGGGGCTGCGGGGTGGCCCCGCCGGTCCGAACCCCGAGGAAGACAAGGCCTGTGAGCGAAGGAACGCAGAGATCCACCAGCATCGCCTGCTGTGAGGAGGAGAACCGGCCCTGAAGAAGAGTCAAAAGGTTTCGTTCCGTCTGCCCTTCTCCAGCAACCTGCTGTGTGGACTCCCCTTCCCCTTCCCGGAGACTGGGGAGGACCAGTTACCAGCTCCTCACGGGCACCCTTTCCTTTTCCTCCCCTTTGTTTTCCCAGTTTTATTTTGTGTTAATAAATAGTTCAGGGTTTTTTCCCCACTTTCACTTACTTTTGTTAATTTTTCTCATTGGTGGAGGAAAGGGGGAGGCCCCTTTCCCTTGGGAGGAGGCACTCATTCCAGAGCGTTTCCTCCTGAAAATTTTATCTCTAAAACCGGGACACTAATTTAAAAACAATTTAAAAACCCCCAGCCACAAATATCAATAATGACTGGCATTTCCTTTAAACCTTTATGTAGTCTTGTCCAAGGCAAAATTTAATAAACTTGATTGTGTCTACACATATTCATAAGACTAAAACCTGCATCAATTTAGTGTGCTGAGCCACCTTTTCTCAGCCATTGGCATTATCAGAGGCAGATGTTTCACAGGTACTCCTGCAAGTCTGCACAGAAGAAATGCTTTATTCCCTTCCCTGGGGTTTGGTGCGTGTCAAACATTACAGAGAGGGAAGGGAGAGAAATTCCAAGGCCTCTGCAACTTGGTGAATATATATATTTTTAAACCTTTCCATACTTCTGTGGGGAGGGAGACACAATAAACTTAGGAGGGAGGCATTAGCTTTCCAAGTCTAAAAATTGATACCGCAGTGTTTTGGTCTAATGATCTTTTTTTGTGAAATTATTGCTTTGTGTGGACCATCCAAATGTGTTGATAAGTCTGAAATATTTCCTTTTATAGTCTTGTATAAATATTCTCCAAAAAATATTCTCCAGAAAAAAAGTGTAGATGGAAGTAGATGGGGCTCTGTAGATGGGAGGCATGGTGGGGCAGTGGCAAATACTTGCTTCATTTTGTGATAGGAATAAAATCTCCTTAATTCTTTGCCTACAGATTTTCTTTGGTTTTTCATTAACCATTTTTATTAAAAAAATAAAATAATTCACTTTCCAAAATATTTTTTCCCCCACTGAGTTAGGGGAACTTAATTTTTTTTTTTTAAATATTAGTCAGCTAAAAATACCAAACCAAACAAAACCCAGTCTCCTGAGCCTCTCCATAGTCTAAACAGACATAAGTTACATCTCACTGTAAAAGTAAATGTTACATACATTGGAATCACAGAAGTTTAAATCAAAAATTGATCAGTCCTACTTTCTTTGATAAACTGTCTTTTGTGTTCATGAATCACAATTAAATGATTGAGTTTGGGCTCATAGTCATAATACCCAAATAGATGCATTTTAAAGAAATGTCATTTAAATATATTAAAGATCTCCCCTTCAGGCTCAGGCTTAAAATCTACTTCATTCTCTGATTGAAATACTAGAATAAGTGAGGTAGAAATTCATTTGACCACATCTTTAAAATATGTCAGAACCTTTTTTCTCAGAATTAACTGGTGTAATATTTGTTAAAGTCAGTCATTAAAAATTGAATTACGCATACTGAAAGTACACACTCTTATTGGTTTAGTATCTAGCATGAACTGCAGCCCACCACACTATTAATAAACCTAAGACTAATTTTTTTTCCTTTGGAAAATGACTTCTAGCATAATTGAAGAAAAAGTTACATCTTTTGCTCTTTTGAAGATCTATTAAATGCTGTGAACATGCGCTGTCACTTTATTCGTGTAAAGCAGAGGGGTTTATAAATATTGACTTGATAAACAAATGGATTTATTTGATGCATTCAGTGAGATAAATAAATAGTTTCGATAAGTAAACCCTGGTTTGGTCACAGATGCATAAGAGCAGGCTAGGTCTGACTGACAGCAGTGCGTGGCTCTGTGGGATGGGTGCCTCCAACGCGCTGCTGGAGCCTCCTGCTCGTCAATTTCCTTTTTGCCGTTTGCTCTCCCCTGAAACAGGGCTGGGTGGGAAATGTCTGCTTTCATTTTAAAAGGCTGACTAATCAGCCAGGGACTGCTCTTACTCATTGCACTCGATGTCTGTAACCTCTTGGAGAGATTTGTAAAAAAGCTGTGGAGGCAGAAGAGCTCCAGGACCCCTGTGATTTTCTGCTCTACTGATGGGACATTGCAGCAGGGAGGAAGCACAGGCTTCCCACATTAAATAAGACAAGAGAGGGTGTAGATTAAGGAAAGCAACAGCTGTAGTCATGCTGTACATATCTAAAAGTTCTAGAAAAGGAAACAAGGAAGAAAAAAAAAGTACTTCTGTGATTTTTATTATCTAAGGAGTAATAAAGCAAAGAGAGAAAACACACTTTAAAAGGTATTCCCCAAAATCAAGTACAGGAGTGTATTGTGAGCTGTGATGCAGGGTCTGTCTGTCTGAGGCTGCCAAAGGTCTGTGTGCTTTGGCTGTTCATACTCTGAGCAAATCACTTCAAAAAATCCAGTCTAACCCATGCCAAGTACCTTTGACAACCTCATAAAACTTATTCATTCACTTCAGATCCACATTAAGTTGAATTAATAGCCTTTTGAGCTCAGCATTCCTGTCCCAGGCTGGACATCTACATCCTGAACAAAACCAGCTCAGAGCCTGGGGATTGTGTGAAATGCAGAGATCAAAATATTCTCATAGTAAAACTCAAAATTGGTCTTTGCTTACATGAAACTATGCCAAGGTTCATTTTACATTTTCTCCCTAACAAATTTTTTGTTGGATCTGTATTGTTCCAGTATCTGCAGCACATCTCCTAAATCCCACACAAATCCTTTTCTTCCAATTTCTGTTCTTGCCCCTTCGCTTATGGATAGCCAGTACAGGTGTGAGTACTTTCTACTTTTTCATTGATTCGTACAAATGATGCCAGGTTCTGCCTTCCTTGCAGTGATGTGTAGGATTTAGGGCTGTGCCTCCATTCCCAGACACAAGGTAGGAAGACAATTTCCTCCATGGTTCACAGGCGAAACATTGCATGCTTGTAAAAGGAGCTCTCCAGTGCCTAAAGTGTTTGGAAACGGGGCCAAACCTCTCTCTGCACTGGCCAAGGATGGCAAATTGTCACCTGCTAAGTTAGAAAAAAAAAGGTCCCTTTTTATGCTACCAATAAAAATTGATAATTGTTGAAGAGCTTAAAATCCCCTCCCCTGCAAGTGAACAGAGTGGCAACCCATGCTTACACCCTGCTGCTCTAAATTTAGTTTTTCTTCAATATAACATCACTATTCTCTTTTTCAAACCACTATTAACAATGACAGTGTTTGTTTTCTTTTTCTCTCTGCTATTACTTAAGAGACTAAATTATTTTTGTGAATGCTCAGAAAGAGACTGCTGGAACATTCAGGTCCCACAGTCCCTTTATATCTTCTACAGCCTCTGGAAAACTTATTTTATAAACTCAGTAGGGAGGACAGAAATTAAATGGAACAAGAAGCAACCACTCCTTCCCTCATTTTACAGGTGTCATAAAAAGATAAAAGACTTCATTCTGTGGCCCACACAGTGATGTGTTGACAGCTGACACCCCCTCATGCAGCACTTCAGGAGACCACAGGGCTGCCACAGGTGCTGGGTCACACTCACCAGTGCTGCCCAGACTTTCCAGACACCCTGCCCCAGTGACTGATGTGAACCCAGCAAGAGCAAGTTTTGCTCTAAGTCACACAGGAAATCCACAGCAGGCACAGGAATTAGACCCAGCCCACTTAAGTTCCAGCCCAGAACTCTGTGACCTCTGATACTGCTGCAATGAAACTTGTTTAAGCAGATCACCCCTTCCTGGTGGTGAGAAACTGTTTTACACACGCTTTAACACTGAAAAACCCACACTCTATCTTCCAATCACTTCAACACCACTTCTCAGCTATTTTTGTACCCAAGAGTTGATCTACTTCCTTCTGCTGCTCCGTCATGCTCTGTTCTGTCATGTCCTGTTCTCACTGCTGTATCAGTAAATAATGTTGTTGTGTGTGGCCGGCATACCAGTTCAGCCCCACTGAAGCTCTGGGTTTCATATCTGCCAATCTTCTGCAGCATCACACAGGCAGCGTGCTCTCTGGCAGCGAAACTGGGGCCAGCAGATAGCAGGAAACCTTAGCTTACAAATAAAACCAGACAAAATGGATTTGAATTCAAAATATACAAGTTTCAAATACTTTAATTATTTCGAGGAGCAGGCTGGTCTGCTTTCTTCCCTCATGTCTGCACAAGGCCATTTTGCCACCAACTACAAATGTCTTTAATGTGCTTTGATATTTAGGCAGGTTCACAAGGCAGTTTTTGTAAGAATCTCTGCTTTTGAGTACTTGTTTCTTTCCAAAACTTCAAAGAGATTACAATTTAAAAAAGAAACTATCAAAAAGCAAATGGGTTCAACTTTTGCAGGCCCAAGGCCCGAAGAATACAGCATCATCTACCATTTTTGTTTGTTTTTTTTAAATCTGTATCAGTGGCATCAGGCGTGTCCTGCGTTACATTCAACAGTTGTCCCAGGAACAAACAAAGTACATTTTGCATTGCAAATGCAGACTGGTGTATATGTTGGGACTTAGGATCAATATGCCCCAGAACAGAGTGCCCAAACTTCTTTGTTGTAATTTTGAAAACAAAAAACCAAAACCTCCCCCCCCGCAAAAACCCAAAAACCAAAACACCAAAAAACAAACCAACCAAAAAAACCCCACAAAACAAAAAAACCAAAACTCTATTATGTAGAATATATATCTATATAAATAGTCAACAGCTAACCAGAACTCTGTGTTAGATAAATTATACCCTTGGCAAATGGCCTGGATAACATGTTAAAATAAGAATGCTTACATGATATTTACTCCAAATTGTGTTTAAGAGAAAAGCCACCATTAGCCAGGTTCAACAGCGATTAGGGAATTACTGAACTGCATTTCTGATAATGAACCAGAAAATTTCTCTCGAATTACATTGGAGTTTTCTCATTAATATAGGTGCAACTCCAGTATTGTTTTTAAAATAGAGCTTTTTAATTAAATACACTGGAAAACTCCAAGTGTGTCTACTAAGAATGATGAATAAACTTCCTAATGCAACTCCAGCACTACCTCAGATTTCCTAGAGATCCTTTTATCTGCCTTTGAAATAAGATAAGTTCTTTTCACTGTCAGAGGAAGCTCACAACAGTCACTTATTTTTACTTACAGAGCATCCTACAGTGCTGAGAATGTTGCATAAAACTTCCTCATCTGCCTCTGCAATAAAGGAATACTCAGCAGAGATCCCACCAAAGGTAGGCAGACTCATTTATGTAGAAGGAAGTAAAGAAGTGAAATGTGACACTGCTAGACAGATGCTGCGTGTATGTGACAGATTTTCACGTTTATTCCAAAGAATCCTGGCACTGGGTTTGTCCTAAATCTCAGATATGCCCTCCCTCCCACATCTCATCAGCCATCATAGCAATGAAGTCAGCTACCTTTGAAAAAGGCTGATAAACATTGCCCAGACAGAGGAAAACCACTCATTCTGAAGTGGTTCCCTTTTGCCAGCCCCTGGGGAGAGCAGCTCTGATGCTCTGGCAGCCACAGCTGCTCCAGGTGTTCCTGACAGACAGCACCAGGCACAAGCGGAGTGCCTAAAGCTCTGGCATGAATTCTGGAACAAAGATCTTCCTGCAGGCTGGGGTTCCTGTACCACTCCTGGAGCCAGGGTACGGGAACAAGAGCTCACTGCCACACTCAGGAGACTGAGGAGTCTAAAATTGAGAGGGTTTTTATATATTCTAAAACCTCACTTCACACATCCTTGGCAAGTTTTACATTTGGGACAGTACTGAGGTTTCATTGCTATTTTCACAGAACTTGAAGCTTCAAGCTGAACTCTACTATCAAATTTAGGGAGAAAATCAATGTGGGCGCTTTTCTTTTTATTATTGCCTTGAGAAAGTAAAGGGTTGGGACCTGTTCCACAGCACAGTAGCAGATTGTGCTGCTCTCTTTCTTTCAATCCTTTGCTTTTTTCTTTCTGATCAGCTCCATTCGTTCAGTCCCTCTCAGCCCTTCTGCACACTGCCATCATCCTGACATTCACCTACAGCACTATCAGAGAGTCTGAGCTGGATGGTCTTGAGCACTAAAGAGATGCTTCATAGAAAGAAGAGAATGAAAAGCAAAAGTTGATGGTCTAAGGGGACAAGAATCCAGATAAGTACAGGCCCAAGGTGATACATTAAAATATACAGTTTTTAGGCAATTATGCTTGTTTGTCTTCACATCAGCCCTCATTTTGTTTCTTGAAAATGCAAGCAGCATATACAGTACTGGGAAATCAGGCAAGAAATCCCTACCTCTTAAAGAGCCCAAGGCATAACACAAGTTAGGCAAAAAGGAAACAGGTGTCAGTACGAGCCACTGAAAGCAAGAAAGCAAAATTCACAGAAATTACATTTGCAGAAGTAGCAGAATAGTCTGAAAACATGTTTGGTCTTGACCTGAGCCCATCAACGGGCAGATCAGGTAAACAGCATCCTCATTCCATTGTAAGCCATAAGCTTCATAAAATATGTATTCTATGTGTTGTAGTGTTCTGAGGCCTGTTTTAGTCTCTTGGGTTCAGGGATCGTATTTTTCCAGTTGTTTTGCTCTGTGACTGGAAACCACGTGAAGCCTTAGGCTCTGCAATTCTGCAGTTCCCTAATATTTGGAATGTTCCATAGCAACCTGCGCAGAGACTAAACCAGATGACAAGTGAAAGTTGTACTGGTCATTCAATGAACGTAAGAGGAGTCAAAAAGAGAGTGGCTTGTAAAATACAAATCTTGCTACAATAGCAGACAAAGCAAGTTATAAAAAGAGAACAATATGCAAACAGTATTCTGAGCTTCAAATGACGCACTTCAGTGTTGCCAGGTCTCTCTTTTATCATGACCTAACTTTATGGGGTTATTTGCATGAGCCATGAGAACACAGAAATGATGTTTTAAATGCTCATCAAGGTTCATTGTAGCTTTCTGTTTAGTGTATTCTGCTCATACCATCGTGGAGGGCCGAAGTTAGAGTGGCCCTGTCATGGAGAATGTCATTTTATGCATTTCACCCCTGCCCAGTAGTCATAAAACATCCTTATTTTGTCATTTTCCAAGCAGCAATATTTGTTTGTGTGAGGGGGAAGCTGCCACACACAAGATTCTAAGCAAAATGTAACCAAACAAAAACATTACCATAGGAAAATTTTTCCCATTGGAAATAAGCTAATAATTCATAACTGATTATTACATGAAAAATAAGTGGCAGGCATGCTAATTCACTAGAATAAGACATAAAGCAGGTAAAACCCATTTTGTATTGATAGGAGAAATTTTATAATTAATTATCCACTTGTCCTGGGGCAAGTGAAGTCTTATTTATTACTCAGTTCAGAAGGGAGCTTTCTTATTTGCTGAATCGTTGTCTTTGCTTATTTTGGTCATAGATCCCAACCTGTATATTTAAAAAGTCTAGGGCACATCTTTCCCACACAAATTTTAACAGAGAAAAAAAGTGCACTGTAAATTCAAGTTTCCTCTTTTTGAATAACAGCAGTGAGAGGAAGGAAGTGACAACTAAAAAGAAAGAGCTTCCAAGCTGAGGGAAGTGTCTTTTGCCATCCCAATTAAGGGGGCAATTTGGTAGCAATCAGTCCAGCTCCCCTGATTTTAACTCAAACTGCATCATTACCCAACTTGATTTTTCATTAAGAGTAAATAGCTGGAGGTGTTATTCTTAAGTTAAAAAAAACCCCAATCAAATACAATGAGCATTAGGACTTCAAAAGCACTAACATGTGAAAATGAGAATGTAACACCAGAAAACCTAAGTCACCGTCCCTTTCCTTCACTTGCTGTGGTTGTTCCTACATTATGTGAGTTCATGGTAAAACTGCAGGGTACAATCAAATTCTAAACAATTCTAAGAAAATTACAGCCATGTTTCTATACAGAACAATAATAATTTTATTATATTTTATTTTCTAACTCCAACAGGTTTTGTCCTGTCACTAAACACAGTGCGTTCCAGTACAATGCTTGAGTGTTTAATATGACATGGTTTAAATGAAAACTGAGAATAAACTGTGTTTGAGAGGAAATTTTGGGACTTGGATGTTAAAAAGTGGCTTTTTAGTAACAGTACTGATAAAACAGCATGTAAATTTCTACAGAGATTTCCTAACAGGTATTTATTCATCAGATCTGCTGCAAGCATTCTGGTGTTATGTATCACATTACATTCTAATATTACACTTAAAGGTATGTTGGAGATAATGTCAAGTTCTATATACACATATCAATACCCACACATGTTTTTACAAATATCTACTCTCTTAAAGAAAGAAAAATAATTTTTAAAGTATTTTTCTGCTTCTTTTCAGCACTTGCCTGGGCAGTGCCAGGCAGCAGAACAGGTATCTCTCTAAAGGATTGTTAGCCTGTGGCTTCCAGGCCCCGTGGCTGAGGCTGAGGTTAGAAGAACATGTACATCGATGTTTGATGACTCTTTCAGAGTAACTCAGAGCAGCACAAGAAAGCTCAGCAATTCAGAGCAGAACTATTATTGTCATGAAACTCATTGGGTTCCATTTCCTACTGCTCATACGAAACCTTCCCTCCAGATTTGGTTATCTTGCTTTGCATGCTGAAGTTTTTGTGTTCATCTTCAAATTAATTTCAAAATTAAAGTGAAGTGGTCGCATGTATTAAAGCTCACCTGGTTTATTGACATGTACGGCACACAGTCAGTGGGGAATTCCAAACCTGGCAGCCCACACTGCAGGAATGGCAGTTTTAATTGCCTGTGGAGGTCATAGAAACATGGCTGAAAAAAGGAGTCTTCACCACAGGTGGGGAACTGGCAGGACATGGGAGTTTGGTTTTTCATAATAACACATATTAGGAAAATCCATTCTGATAATATGACAACTCCTCTTTTGCACAAAGGTTATATTCAGTACTCTTGTCAGCCAAGGTCTGTGGGCTTCCAGATAGAGAATTAATGAGGAACCAAGCGGTGGTTCTGAATTGCAAGGGCCCATGTCCTGTAATTTAGATGTAAATTAGAGCAGAGTCATTTCCCACATACTTTAGAGGGGAGACAGATATGCAAGGACACAAAGAGGCATATATTCATTTTACCAGAACTGTGGGCACATACATAAACTCTGTTCTAACCCTGCCAGGAGAAGGTATGTGAAGGATCAGGCTGCTCTGAAATCATATTCAGACACCAAAGGCTTTGTTAAGTGCTGGAACACAGGTGCCAAGCACAGGCACCAGTGACATGGGTGACTACAATCAGGAACATTTGTCTTGTTGTATGATAGGGGATGCAATAACATCACCCCAGGACGCTTGTCAAACATGAACCCACTTGTTTCTTACAAATAACTGTCTTTAACTAAATGGTGTATGATCCAGGAGGAGTTCAGTTTTCAAAGAACTACAGCAGGCTTGCATTTTAATAAAGAAAAAAGTCATATAGAAGGGAGGGCGGTTGACCAATAGGATGGGTGGGGTCTGTCCCTGTGACATAACAGAAAACTGCAAATATGATAAATGTAAGGAAATTCAAGTCTTTCTGTTGCAAGCATTCTAATTCCTGAGAATTGAAATTAGACAGCAGGCAAGATTCAAAGTAAATGACAGGAAATACAACTAAACTCTCTTCCTTTCCTGGTTCATCACAAGAAGAGCTGGTTCTCAGAGATTATCACAGAAAACACGTAGCTTTTAAATCTTTATAGATTGAAATTGAGACCTCATAGCTATCTTCAGTTTTCCTATTTCTTGAAGTAACTTTTGCTACTTCACCTACATACCAGGCAAGTATTTTCAGAGAGAGACAGAAGAAATGGTGATTTGAATGATGCACTTCCAGTATGTAGTTCTCATTCAAAAAAGTCATGCTGGAAACCTGTATTAGTTTCTACAATTACCATTCTTTCGCAAGAATTTCTCTTCTAACTGAATTCACTTTTTATATTCCAGCCATTATTCATTAGTTATGCATAGAATCTCAGGATAAATCATGCTGGGAACAAACTGAGGAGGTTTCTAGTCCAACTCCCTGCTTTCAGCAGGATCCAGTGTGGTCTGGAAAATCTTCAAGGATGGAGATGACCCAGCCCTGCAGGCTGCCTGCTCCACTGCCCTGAAGGGGGAAGACGATCTACTGTATATCCATAATCTGGACAACACTTCTAATTCCCTTCTATTAGTATGTCCATTCTTCCACTTCCTGTATGCTGCTAGGTTTTTTGGTTGATGTTCTCATGTTTATTTTTTTTTGTTTGTTTGGGGTTTTTGTTGTTGTTTGGGTTTTTTTTTCAATCCGAGCACTGTCATGAGTTCCTTGCTTAGCCAAGATAGTCTCCTGATATATCTGCTTGTTCTCCTGAGTGTCAGGACAGATCCTCATGTCTGGAATGGTTCCCAGTAACAAGGCAATCTTTGGATGAACCCATCCTTGTGAAGAGTTTTTTTGTCAGAGAGCTGTATCTGGGTTGGCACTGAGGTGAAAATTCAACCAGGAAATTCATAACACCAAGTGTAAAACAGACACTTAAAAGTGCAGTTCTTCAGAAAAGTTTTTATCAGTACAACTCCACTAAAAGCTTCAGTAATATTTCTACTGTTTAAAAGTTCTTAAAAACATTTTAAAATGGATACCACGAGTTTTAGCTTGCTGTGTTCAATCAAACTGTTATTATAATACTGAAGGATACAGAATTTTACCATCTCTGAGAGAAAAAAAGTGTCTGATTTTTCCCCATTAAGATTTAGATGAAACTGAAGCCTTCAAGCTTAGAAAGCTGAGCTTGTATTGTGCTCACACATAACATTTCCATGTTGACAGTGGAAACTCAGCAAACTCTGCTTCACACCCCATTGCCTCAGGTCTTGCTCTCACTCTGCTTTGCTTAATAACACATGAGAAACAAGGTGCTGGTTCAGTGCAGTGTGGGACCCATGAAAATGTGAGGAGCTAATGAGAAATGTGTGCATTTCCCAGAGGGTGAGCAATGAACACTTCCTGCCCTACCCAGCAGCAGACACAGGAAGCATCACCCTCAGCACCCAGAAATCACAGTACTGCAGATTTTTCTCCTCTTTTTTTTTCTTCTTCATCCAGGTGTCAGCCAGTCTGGCTGAGAACCAGAAGTTCCCTGATTTCACAGAAAATCAACAGTTAATTTATTTCAGATGGAAAGCCCTGGAAAGAAAAGGATCCGGTTTCTGATAAACTGTATAAGCGTATTACAGTCTAACTAAGAAATGGTCATAAGAAAGAGGGAGTTACCAGATTGCATGTCAGTGAAATGTGCTTCAGTATGGTGAGGAAATACACATCTAATTCCTTGCACTGACATATAAACACAAACCTTAATGCCAACAACACTTATCATAAAACAGTGATAATATTTTTCTGTAAAGTTAAGTCATGAGTGTTTGAAAATATGCCATAGAGAAAATTGTAACCATAAGAACTTTTATTCAGCCAAGTTTCAAATCAAAGACTTCCAGTAGGTGATGGTGACTTAAAACAGCCACACGAAGCAGTCAGAGAGGTTAGGGACAGAACTAAAGTCACAAAAGCTGAGAGCACAGCAGCCATGGAGACATTTAGAGGTTGAGACAGACAAAGGGAAGACCTGTTTTCATCTCTTTACAGAGCCAGTAGAATGGGTGCAGGGATTGGACTGTATTCTAATCCCCATATGATTCATAAAAACAGGGAAAACATCACTTGTGTGCTCTCCACAGCGACTTCAAGAGCTCCTACCAGGTTTCTCCTTCACTGCCACAGTACAGAAAAACCCCCAAAACTCCACAAGGTTCCCTCAGAAGCTAGGGGAAACCCTACCAAAAAAATCCCCTGAAAGCATTCTGCAGATACTTCAGAGACAGATGGCGCAATTTTGGGCTGAACTGGAACTTTGCAGGAATGTTTCTGCGTTGCCATTTTACAGTGAGGAAGTGAAAGAGCTAAAACGGATTTCAGGAAAGCTCTGGTCCCTTGTCCTTCAGAGTCAGGTTTCTCACAGACCCAATGCCACAAGTCTTTCTCAAGTGGTGCATCATTGCTCAAAGTTTAGCTTGTAGCATTCCTTGGTGCAGGTTGGCATTAGGCTCCACATATTTTTCAGGTGTAGAACTCTTCCTGTATTTTGAGGTGTTTGGTGCCATTCAGCCCTACTCATGCTTTACTGGTTGCAAAATTAAAACTCATTGAATGAATCACGTACAAAAGCTAACATGGGGAACATCTTAACTTCAAAATAAAACAAATAGCCCTCAAAAAGACAAAATTCTCAACCAAATCAGTCCAACACCAAAAATGAGGTCACTAAAAGCAGTAGAAAGATTTTCATCTTGGTGGCTTCAAAATTTCTTTCCAGAAAACTTTTGCCTGCAGCAGAAATTAATTCTAAAATTAATTTATAATGGCTACCATTACTCTGTTATGGGCTGACTACCTAATGTGAGAGAAAATTTTAATGTTTCAAAGTAATATCACTGCAGCTCAAAAGTACCCACTGCCCTTTTTTTTTTAAATGCACACTATTTCCTCTCCCACAGAAACTAGTTTCTATTTCCTTTAAGTGCTAGAGAGATGGATTATCAGTAATTGATTTCTTTAGGTCACATAGAAGACAGTAGCATTTCAAAGAAATCACTTGTTTTCATAGCTCAGCTAATGCTCAGCTACGTGATGGGCAAGAGGCGATCTGCAGTGGGGCAGCACTGCCTGGCTGGGCATTCAAGCTCAGCACAGATTAACTCCAGGGAAGAGTATGCTCAACAGCAAGAGTGCAGCAAAGCTGAAAATTTCTTACATGTGGAAGACAACAACTTGCCTAAGTTCATTCAAAACACGCAGGAAAAAAACCAGGGCTGAAATGGAGAATGAGTGAGGGTAAGGCCAGACAAGAGTGATCAAAAAGAAACAAAAAAGAAGAAATCAGAAGGAGAAGCTTGAAATAATTTTGACCAGCAAATGGGACTTGGAGTTCACGGAACTTTTCGTCCTCTTTGCTTTAACCAAACTTGTCCAGTGTTGTAACCTTGGAAATTTTCTCACATTTTTTTTCTCTTACACTCTGCCAAGTGGACACCAGAAAGAATAGAAAATAGTGCCTGGAAACAGGTAGAATATTAGCAAATATTTGCAATCATCTGCTGTGCATGTAAAATTGGATTAATTACTCATCACAAACTTACAAGAGATCTGGAAAAGAGTAGAAACCAGCTGGTGACAGCCAGCTGTGCTGCTGTTCCTGCAAAAAGTTTTCCTCTGTCCTTTTACTGGACAGAATCAACTAACGAAATGCCAATCTTAAGATAAAGAGGGCTTTGTATCAAATAATGAGATTATTCTAATAAGCCCTGAAACTGTAAGGCTTAGATAATATTTTTTGCAATTTCCTGTAATAATAGGAAAAGGGAATAGTTACTAAGAAAGAATGTCAAGCAGCAATTGTCCATCATGCATGAAATAAAGAACAGTAATATATAGGTAGATTAAGGTTGTGGGAGATGAAAAAAACAGGTCTGTTACCAACCTCCCATGATGAAACAAAGAAATCCAGAAAATTAGGAGGGAAGCAGTTGTGTGGAAAGCTTTCTGCTGGGTCAGGACATAACTATTCCTCACAGTATCATGTAAAATCCCACCAGACATTTCTGTCTACACGAAACAAGGACAGTGACCCTGAATATGGATGAATGCATATGGGTTTGAAGCATCATATTTTGAAAGTTAAAAGTTGAAAGTAAGTAGCACTTTTGAAACTAGAAATGTCAAGTCAGAGTATTCAGGACAATAGAATAGTGAAAACTGCAGGGAACCAACATCTAATCCACCAGTGGGACCTAGTCCAACTCTTTAATAAAGCAGAATCTCTTACAATGGCTAAAGTCAGAGTTAGCAAAGCATTTTTAACTTAGGAAATTCCATGCAGGTGTCTCCCTGATTTTCTGTGGTCTGTAGAAGCAGAATGTTGCTCAAACAATTAAAAAAAAAAAAAATTCTTGGCAGCCCTGTGAATCTTACAGTTCCTCTTTTCCCTCTCACTTCAGTTGTTCACATACCTAAGTCTCGTACACAGTTTTTCCCATTGTTGAGATTGGGAAGTTTGCACTGGGCTCAACAAGTAAAACCTTAAAGATGAGTAGGCTTGCATAGAAAGCGTGAATCAGAGTCAGTGAAATATTCCATTGAGGAAAAAAAGGATGCCCCGAATATCAGAGTTACTAAGAGGAAGAAAGGATTTGCGCACAGTGGGGGAAAGAAGTGACTGATAATCATTATCCCCTGTTGATATGTCTGCTAGTGAATGCAATAGCCTTTGGTCTTGCAGAGTTACAGGAAGGAGGATATTAGTGCTTTACATTGTCTTTACACTTCCTATGACCCTAAACTAGGAGTTTATGTGCCAAACTTCTTCCTAGGTACCCTTTGTTCACCCCTTCTCTAAATTAGACACTCTTGACTCCCAGTCTTCTTTCTATGTTTGCCAGCCTTACATGGATCTTTACTCCAGCTAACAAACACACCTGGCTTAGGATGAACCAGAGAGGTAGTACTGTTTTGCTGGTTTATTTGGTTTTTCGTTTTGCCCAGGGATAAAGAGCATCAGTAGAGATGCAGAGATTGGGGTTTAGTGATGTGGAAGAGCGGAGAGGACTCCCCAGTGTGTTAAGAACTCTATTAATTCAGCATACGAGAAAAGCAGAACATAAGAACATGAGCTAATTCCAGGTGATCTGCTTGGCAGGCACAACTTTTTCCTCATTCACAGTATAGTATTCCACCTATTCCCACTTCATTTTTGACTGTATTTGAGTCCAGTAGCATCAAGATCCCAAAAGCAAAGGTTACCACCTCCCCTAGGGCCTCATGGTTATGGTATCTCTAGAAGCAACAACTCACCTACAAGCTATCCCATACTAACACCACTGATCTTCTCCACCAAATAAAGTATCTGGAAAGCAATTCAAGTACTGTGTGACTTGGAAAACAATTCAAATATTGTGTGACCTAGAAAGAAATTCAAATGCTGTGGGACAGCAGCATGACGCTGATGTAAATGACAAGAATGCTACTTTTTCTTTACTTAAGAGAACTTTTATTGCAAGAAGGTGAAGTAAAATGAGACTCAGTAGCATGAGAATTCCTTTCTAGAGGAGGGTCTGATTCAACACCTGTTAAGTGCATTGATATGTTCAACAAATCCCAAAGGTAAAGACAGTAATTTCACTTCAAATGGGGAAAAGACATTCCTCATATCATAGATGAACTGTCAACAGGCCATCATTGATAACAGGTACAAAATAGCAAACCATCCTATTCCTCAAGGAATTAACAAGGTCCCTCACATGCACAGAATTTCACTGGTGAAATACTCATAATTGCCAGCTGCTGTAAGTTCAAGACATTGCCCCACTTTTTGCCTGAGGCTACAGAGTTCTGGGAGATGAGATGGGAAATGATTTCCCTGTTGTTTTTTACCCTTTTGTTGCCCTCCTCTGAGAAGGGTTTGGATGCAGCACCTTTCTGGCCTTCCCAGCAGTGGAACCTCCCACCGAGGTCAGCTCCTGAATGAGGGAACACAACAAGACGATGAGGGGGCAGAACATCAAAACCTAGTGTTAGATATGAAAACAAATCCAGCACTGATAACATCTCTTCCTTCCTTTTGCGCCTTGTTCGGGGGGTAAGAGCAGTCGGTAAATACCGCTGCCCCTGCACAAAGGGCAGTGCTCACCCAATAGCGTAGAGATATTTCCTGCAGCATAGACCATGCAGACTCATTTGTGTCACTGCCAGCACTCAGGGCAGCCTGCGGTGGTTAACCCACCCTGATGCTGATGCTGTCAGTCTGTCCCTGCACACGTGGCTGTCCGCAGGCGGCTCTTGGACTCCCAGTCCCTAGCACCACAGTTCCTGAGGAAGCTGGGGATGTGTCAGCAGTTATCACCATCATCTGCAGCCCTGCATGCATCATCCACAACTGATTTATAAGTAATCAACGTGGTACACATTATTTAGTGAAAAAAAAAAAAAAAATCTTTGAAACATCATGGAAAAAAAGAACCCGAGCAAACAAGCAGACATTAGGATGCTCAGGGGCCAGATGAACTATTTCAATGTCTAAATCACCATCCCAGACAGACAAATAGAGAGCTACATTTAATTCTTCATCTTGCTTTATATTCATGGCTACTCTTTTTGCCGTGGAACTCAAATGTGTACAAACAACTTACACCTCCCTCAAACAGCTTGTAATATTCACTGTGTTTACAATAACAGCTCTAGCCTAATCAATATTTATATATGCCAAGTCACTTAAAATTAGGGAAGTATTCCTGAAATACGGCATGTGCTTCCAAATGACTTGCAAAAATTAGACCAAATTAAATAAGTTCTTGCTGCTTCAAAACTCTTTCCCAAGAAAACCACTTCTAAATATTTTCACAGCACGTGTCTAAACAAACTTGTCTAATGTAATGTTCTAGTTTGAAAAGCAACAGGGGACTCACAAATAGTTTGTTGCATATGGAACTTTAGTAGTGGGGTATCTTAAAGCACCTTGTATTCTGCTGAGCCCACCTAACCAACTGAAAACTGTGAAATTGCAGGACACAGGCATGCAACAAGTGAATTTTGTCAAGAAAAAACTCCAGTATTTGCAGTTCTGTTGATCAAATAAAAAAATACTTCTGACTTGCAAGTACCAACCAGAAAGGGACAAGAATTCAGAGTTCTAGAGGGGCTTTTTTTTGGTAACAGACATACACAGTCACACATAACAACCCCAAAGCAATTCAGCCTCATCTGGTTTAACCTCAACCACAAGACACTGCTGTCTGTTTTCTTTCTCAAAAAAGACTCACGTCACTGAGCTCTGAAAGGGGAACTTCCAGAGTTTGTGATGAAGACACATGATAAACAGCCCTGCTCACACAGCCTACGAGGGCTGCCTGCGTCAATAAAAGGCGGCAGCAGAGGCAGGAGCTGTCAGTTGGGGCTGTAGGATTGTCGGGGCCAAGGACGCTCCGCAGTAAAGCCAAGGAAAATGCCAGGGTTCTTTTTCTCCCACAACAACATGACTGAGTTAAATGGAAAAGAAGATTGCAAGCTTGCAGAAGGCAAAGTCCATAAAAAGAAGCAAAAGGCTTTGTAAGTACATACAATCCACTATAAATTTTAATGTATTAGAAGAGAGTCGCACTCTACTAATCTTGGACGTTAAGAATTAGCACTGTGTTTCAGGCTAAATGAACAAAACCTCCTCAAAGCCCAGGGCTGCAACATCATTAAAAAAAGCTTGAACTGAGGCATACCATTTAATTGATTAAGTAATTAGAAGTAGAATTTGGATACAGTGGAGGCCTCTGTCTTTTAAAAAAAATTACTTGGATATGTAACATCCCAGACTTTGGTCAAAGGATGGAGCTGTCTCTGAAAGTTTGAAGAAAACTGAAATAGAATTTAAGTGCAACTGCAGTTCTAATGGATTAAAAAATGTCTCTTCATTGTTTCAGTGGTGCAGATCTCAAAAGTTATTTGAAATGCATGGTGCCTCATATTGAATCTGCGATCAAGACTTCCAACTCTAGAAATATCATGTAAGTACTGAAACAGACCAAGTTATAAAATACAATTATAGCTAGATTACTGTATAGTAAATTACTTCATTTCTAAACTACTTCTAGAACAACAAATATTGTAAGAATATCTAGAATTTCCAAAATGCAAGAGAGGCAAACATCAGTAATTAGAAACTACTCATGGAATTAAGGATTTTGAGTTAGCGTTTGATATGTTTGCATCAGTGAGGGAGAAGACACTTTGGTTAAATCAATTTTTATCAGAGGGACATTGTACCTGTTCTCTGAAGTTTTATAGGAAAAAATACTTCTCACTTAAGTGAGGAGTAGGGGTAATACCATTCTTATTGCAAAAATATGGAAACAGAAGTACAGGTGCAAAATAGTTTTATCATAGTTACAGTAAAAGATTGTTTTCCTGGGAACAGAATTCAAGATAACATCATAGGTCTATATTTTTTCCATCTCTGATTATTTTTCTCAATGTGGTCTGTCTCCAGGATCTCAGATTATGACAAAGCAGTAAACTTAGTAAAATACCTGGCACATATTCCTGGAATGTAATAATAAATCATAAAATTTGTCTCCTTCAGGCATACAAACAAAACCCCATGGTTTCTTGCCTAAAGTCTTTTCTTTTTCTGGTCACCTTAGGCTTTCTTCAGAGGAAGTTATTCAGTGGTCACAGTCTCTGGAAAAGCTCTTGGCCAGCCAAAGTAAGTCTGTTACTTCAGTATGACTGTTCTTACTCTGAGGACAAAATTTTATCTAATCTCGCCAAATGGGCAAAGCTGTAGCATTTTATAAACACTGTCAGACAATAGGCAGCTACACTTCAGTTTTTTACAGCTCTAGTATAACATGGACACTGCTACACAGGTTGGCTTCCAAGTTGGGTTTTGGGGTTTTTTTTTCCACTTTCAGTGTAGCAATTAACCCCTAAATCACTCATTTTGATCAGTCTCCAGTATTTGGGTAATATATCAGTTTAATCTAGAATTTTCTCTCCTAAGACAATCCATTTAGGAAGGACTAGAATCCATTGTTATAATTTGGTATCCAGGATCTAGGTCTAAAAACACTGAACATAATTAGGAGGACTCCCATCAGTCTTAATAGTAGAATATTTGTAGTACATTGAAGAAGGGAAGAATAGTGTATTTTGGCAAGATTTTATATCAGATTTCAATACTACTCCTGCTATTTATTTTCTCCTCCCTGGTCACAAATCTCATATAGTAAATGATGATTTATTTGTGTTGGCTTTAGATGGTCAAGGTGTCTTTCGGGAGTTCCTGAAGTCAGAGTTCAGCGAGGAAAACATCGAGTTCTGGTTGGCTTGTGAGGATTACAAGAAAACCAAGTCCGATCACTTGCATGGCAAAGCAGAGAGGATTTATGAGGAGTTTGTTCAAACAGATGCCATTAAGCAGGTATGTACAAAGCCAACCTACACAGAATTAGAAGGGAGAAGTGAGACTTCACTGAGATGCTCACACACTCACTCAGTTACATAGGAGGAAGACACAGACACGCTTTCAGGCCCCTTCTTGCATTACTGCTGTCTGCAGTGTGACATTATCAGTTCTCACAGACAGTCACAGGGTGCAGGCCAATACAGGGAGAGCCCCCAGCAGAGCTCAGCACATGATGCTCCTTGCTGAGCCAGCCCAGCTTGAACTGCTGATGGCATTTGGAGATTCTTCAAGTTTGTGAGTGGAAGCACCACAGAACATTTCTTGTCTTTCAAAATACGTGGACCTTCTGGAAAAGTTTAAGTTCTGTATGTTGACCATATTTAAACTGGAGACATTCAACAGAAGATTTCTCTTAGTAACTGGATGTTGTTCCTCAAAGTTGAGCTGTATTAACTGTGACTCCAGAACAAACTACGTTTCTATAGTGAACAAAAATTTTTGTGCCTAACTGGGATATAGATATTTAATTTCCTCCAGTTTACAGTTCTGACATTAAATTATCATAGAGTTCTAAGGCTGCAAAGTCAAATTTATTTGCAAAGAGACATAGAAAGAGACTACATTTTTAAGTAAACTTTTTCACAGCATTTATTTTTTTTCTTTTCCAGATCAATATTGACTATCAAATGAGGGAAGAAACAGCCAAAAAGGCTCAAGACCCAACTCACACAAGTTTTGATGAAGCCCAGAAAACAGTGTACATTCTTATGGAAAGGGATTCCTATCCCAGATTTTTAAAATCCAAATCCTACCTGAACCTTTTGAACCAGCTGCAAACCAACACTTCAAAATAAAGTGTTTGACGCAGTGAAGAGCCAAGTAGACTCTGTGTCAAATAACCTGTGAAGAGATCCACCACAGTGGTTGGATCTTGCCATGGAAAATCCCTGTCTTGGGAGGAGGAGTATGAGGGAGATGCAAACAGCTCCACAGCCAAGAGGATGCAGGATAAGAGCTGGAGAGGATGTCACAAGGGTGAGAGCAGCACAGGGAGAAATGCCCTCCTCCCACACACCACGGAGCCAAGGCAGGTTATAGAAACTGATGTTTGAACTGCACTGTGAACACTGAACTGTGCCTTAGATCCCAAAGAACTGCTGATTGCTAGGAAGTGCAAGACTCACAAGCTGAGCATTGGGAAAAGATTATCAAGTTCAGAAGAAAATCTAGAATGACTGATAATTTTGAGCATAACAAGAAAATGCGAAAACAAGACTGACACATCTTTAAAAATCTGTGAAGTGTTAGTAAGTGTGAGTGCAAGCTCCACTGTACTGTTGTGCTATGTAAATATTTTCTAAATTGACACGTCTTAAAATTGATATGGTTTAAATTATATAAGAGTTATATAAGCTGTATTTTTATTAAGTTTGTATTCAACAGGCAGGTATGTAGCATCTTTGCTGTTTAATTTATTGAAAAATAATGAGCATTTTCATTAAAATATTGTTAAAAATAAAGATTTTTAGTGGTTTTATGTCTTATTTGAAGTGATTTTTCCATTGTAGTTACTGAAATACTGAAACACACAATTCCCTTCATTCTCACTGTGCTACTACTTCTCGTATTCAAATACTAATTTTACCTCCACCACTTCTCTCTCTTTTTGCCCATTTTACGCAACCATTATCTGAGTTATCTCAAGCAGGTGACACTGACTTACACAGACCCATCCTCACAAACCCCCAAAAAGAAAATTAATAAATAAATAAATAGGAGCAGGTCTTTGTGTTTTCATGCTGCCCCAGCTACCAGCACCCAAGTCAAATCTCAAATATAGAAAATATTGAGCCAATGACCCCACAGTTCAATCCCGTTTGCCACTAAAACTGAGTTGAGCCCGTAGATCACCCATGTTTGCTTATGTAAAGAGGCAGCAACCAGAGAGACTTCCCAGCAGTCATACTGTTTGATATATTCTGGCAGGATTCAGAATGTGACATACAATACCAAAACTAGCATCAAAGGTCATTTAATTTCACTGCAAATATTGCATTAAATTTACTCTAAAATGTAATGAGTAGCCTAGACCACACAGTGGGGAGTGATGAGAACTAAAGTAAAGGAAAAAAAAGTTGTGATTATGTTTGAAATATGTAATTAAGAACAAGAGCACTCCCAAAACTCAAGTGTTTGAGACCTTGTGACATTAGAGCTTATAATGAAAATAAATCAAAGAATGCTTTGGTTATATGAGTTCCCATCATGAGACAGTGGTATCACATGGGTGGCAATACAAGATTTTATCGCACCCTTGCAAATTTTCCATTTTTCCAAAATAACATGAGCTTTGTGAGGCCCACTCTGTTCTGTACCAAAGGGAGAAGCTATAAATTCAGAGACGTCACCTCTTGGCAAGAGTAGACCATGTCCTTATTGCTACCCTTTGGGGACTTTGGGACCTCCAGGGGAGAACCAGAATCTACGTCTGAAGCAAAGCAGCTGTAAGGAACATAGAAAAGTGACAGTTTCCACCATCCCCTACTGTAGTAGCTGGAAGTCACTGCAAATTATATCTTCTTTTCAAGGCTAATAAATGCAGAAGAAAAGCCCCCAGTCCTGCAGTATTGCTGTTATGTGTTCCTGAGAGAGTCTGTCTGCAAAACTTGAATGCTCCTGGAACAACATAAACCAGTCTCTAGTTGGCATTTCTTACATGAATTGTTTTTCCAGGATCATTAGGAATAAATCTAATCGCTGTGAAGTAGGAATAACAACTGTGCCTCCCACACAAGGTGCATCACCATGTCTGCTCTGACACAGTTTACATGGACCAAATGTCTCTGTTTGCATAACTTCAAGCTCACAGAAGATAAAAGAACTTTGAAACATCATCTACTCTCTACACAGACACTGTATTCAAGTGACATTATTCTTTTGACTGTAAATCCCTTAAATTATTATGACCCTAATCTTCATTTACTCTCCCTGCAGTTTCACAAATCTGCTATGATTTAGCCAAACACCCATATGAATTTTCTGACTAAAATCATATTTCATAGCATGGATAGTTAGGATTTTTATTCGTTTTTGAATGGTTTGTTGCTAGCAGAGGAGACTGTCAGAGCAGTTTCACCAACTTGTATTACACAGTTAGTATAGAGCAGATTATCTGAAGAGGGAAGAACAGACTTTTGACTTTCTTCCACAAGCACATATCCCTACTTCATAATTTGGTAGAGTGAGAGAGCAGGAAGGCATTTTTCTTCTTTCAAAAGAAACCGTTCCACTCTGTACAACCCAACGACCTTGGCTATTTTCAAGTCTCTCACCTTATTAATACAAACCTGATATCAACTGCAAAGGTCAATTGTCCAGATAGTTAATTCCAGAGATATTCCAGCCCACTCAAGCATCCCTGACAACATGACCACGTTTCACCAAACAAATAACAGCACAGCAGAAATTCAGGTCTAGCTCTGGGATGCTGGAAGTCCAGGATTATATGTCTGTTGTTATAGCAGGGTTGTCCAAAAGCCTTGGTTGTTTAAACAAGGTCTGAGGGATGACTCAGAACACACAGATCAAAGAGCTTTCTGTCACCCTTGGTTCAAGTACAAGGTGGGTGCACACATCTCCCTCCATTCATGCTCAGGAACAGCCCCCATATCACACTTCGGTTTCACAACTGTGGGTTGGGCCTTTTTTTAAACTAGATTTCACTTTCCCTCTTTGGAAAAGATATACCATGAGAGAATGGAAATCTGCTGTTCCATTCACTGTCTCTAAAAGAAATAGTTGAAGCAGGTTGGCCATCAGCTACAGAGCAGTACAGAGCAGTGCAGGAAAACAGGAAGAAGTACATGGAAAAGCTTTAAGATTTGACAGTAGTGACTCAGACTTTTCTTTGTGTGTTCTACCTTACCCCTGAGAAAACATTTTCACTGTTTGTTAATGCTGAGTGGAAAAATCAATCACTGTACCATCTTCAGGTACACTTTTGAAAGCAAATTAACTTCTCTCAGTTGCAGTTTTCTTTATGGAAGGACTCAAGAGCCCAGCAGACCCTGAATGTGTATTTAAAAGACTAGCTTTGACCTCTCCAATTTGGAAAACTTAATTACCCGAAACAGATATTTTTAATATTATCCTAAATAAAAATATGGCATAGTAGAGTGTAAATCTCTCCCATATATTGCACAGGCCACCCATGGAAATATTGTATTATTGCAAACAGTGAAACAGGAAGGAAATTAAAGCTGAGATAGTGATGAATAGCTCAAATTCACCACCACAAACTCCTCAGTACCACCCATCCCTGCCCACACTCTGAAGTAACAGACTTTTCACATGTCACCTTCTTTATGGTTGTGAAATGAGTTTGAAAAGAAAAAATAGATAGCAGAACACAGAAAAATTAGATGCTCTCATCTTCCATTCAGAGACATGAGTTGGTTGTATCAGAGTGTGTAATGTCTCTAGATGAAGCTTTTGAAATTAAATCTCTAGTCATTAAACAGAGGCATAAATTGAAAAACAAGTTCTTGCTTAATATTTATTGGATGATTTAAACTTGTCTTGGATGCTCAGAAGCAAAGTCAGAGGGTACTTAAGGTTATCCCCTGGCTTTGTTTGGGTAGGTAAAGCCCCAAAGGCTTTAGTCACTAGAAGGGGATTTACATCAATCAAGAACCAATGTGCCTATTTTAGAAATAAACTCATTCCCCCTAATTTCTCAAAACATCCCCAGAAATTACCCTCTTGAAAGACCCCAAAGATGATCAACATTTACATTCTACTGAGCACTTCCCTTCAGTTTCTTCAAGCACCACACAGTCTTAAAGCACTTATCTAAACTAGTTCATTACTTGTCACATGGTCCCTTTCACTAATAAAATTAAAAATAGCTTGAGTAGAGCATTAAATGTAGAAATGTAAACCTTTCAGGACCACTCTAGTCTTGTGTTCAGGGAGAGAAAGAAGCAGAGCAGATTAGCAATGCTTCTTTTCAAAGTCTGTGACACAGCCAAAGTACTGAAGTGGCAGCACAGCTGCCTATGAACTCAACATCACTGTCACAAGGGCTTTGGGGTTTTTTTTAAGTCACTGTGGTCAGAAGGTTTCTGTTATTAGGGGGCTAACTTTAAAAATAAAACAAGATAAACACTCTCTGCGTAGCACCAATAAGTCAGTAACCCATGATTTCCATACTACCTATGGAAAAAGTCTGTAATGTATTTACTGTGGCAAATGGTTTGCCAGCCATGAAGGTCAAGAAGGCAGCATTAGATATAGAGAAGGGACTCAATATTGAACAGAATTTGACCAGCCATGAGTTTGGCAACATGCTTGTTGTTTATAGCAGTCTGAGGAAACTGTGGACACACTCTAGATGTTCAAACAAAGCCCAAAGTCCAGCCAGGAACTCTCCAGGTGCTGGAACAAACATCTGGAGGAAAGGGGGGCCCCTGGACTATCACAGTCAAACATCCTGACTTGGAGCACACTATAATCAATAATTTGACACTGAACTATGACAAGATGAAGAACTGGCATCTTCCAAAGGAGGACACACCTGCAGGGGGTGTAAGAAGTCCTGTCCATGGCTGAGCTTTGGTGGAAGTGTGAATGCAGATACCAGGGCACACAGTGCTTTGTATCCCAACCACAGCAAACCTCTGGGAAGCATAACTGAATGGGTAGGGTGAAAGTTCTTGTAAAAAGTAGTCCAGGCTTCTCATGGCATGATTTCCTCTCCTACTGAGATGGCCGCAGAACATCATGCTTACACAGTGACATCACAGCTTTTAGGAATAAAAAAGGAACAGAAAGGTCACAGAGTACAACTGAGGGCAGGTTTCCACAAGTGCTATCTATACTTCAGTCTGTTCTCACTCAGGACAAGGGTTAGTAGAATTTGCAGAAATGGGTCATAATGCATGATTTGTCCAGTCTTATTGATAAAACCTAAAGTCATGAATTTAGAAATTATTTAAATTCTTCTGACAGTGACTATTAGCAGGCAATGCCAACTTCTACCCAGAAAATAAAACCACTTCATCATCTCTATAGCTGCAGACAATTTATTGGTTGTTTTGACCTACTGTAAGGACTGAAGCTGTGAACACTGCTCCCTGCATCTCTGTGAGCAGAACTTTGTTGCAGACAGAACCCGACTTCTTTTGAGGTTATTTTCAAAGATCTAGCAAGAAAATTCCCACATGAATCAAGCAAAACCACCAAGTAAGATGTAATTAGAGAAACAGGACCTTTCTCTGGAAACATCTATGGCTGAACTAAGCCAGAAGCAAAAACATTGATCTGTTATTTCTGTACTAAACCCACTCAAGCAGCAATGAGGAGGAGTAGCAGCCAGACCCACTTTGTGCTCTCCTCAAAGTTAACAAAGATCTTATTTTACTGCTTTCTTTGCATTTGGACCTGGATTTCCAGGCACATCCTCGGTGCTCCTATTTAACACACCTTCATAGGACACTGTCAGGAACGTGAGCACCAGGCAAGCCCCAGGAAGTGGTGTTCCCACATTCCCAAATGCCACGGTGTGGGAGCTGTGCAGAGGGCAGGGGAGCAATGTGCAGGCAGGGGAGCATGTGGGCAGATGGAAAGAATGGGTACAACACAGAATGAGACAGCACTTCCACATTCACGACTGTGAGACAGATGTAGGTGGGCGAGATGTTTATTGACCATAACAGCATTAAAACAAAAACATAATTAGGAAATAGCTAATGTAAGGGTGGGAGGGGAACAAACCCCAAGAGAACACATAAAAATAAAGGTGATGCAAGGTGAGTGCAAGAAAACAGAAAATGAAACTGAAGACTGAGCAAGAACTCATCTGGGAGAATTATCTTCAGTGATAAGAAAAAATGGTTGCAATCAAGATGGTCAACATATATTGTCTGAACTAGCTGGCAGTTGAGGGTTAATCCCTAGAAAAAGAACAGGTCTGACAATTGATGAATTCAGCAGCTCTGATATGATACAGCCATTTTCTCAGTTTTGATACTTTTCCATTTTCTTTATTTTCTTCCTGGAAAGCACATCCAGCTCAACCACTGAATAAACCAAGCAATAACTGATTGCTGTGTAGCACAGCCCTTCATGGTCCTGGGGTTGTTCTGTGCCTTGCACCTGCAGCACAAGGAATCAAGAGGGAAAGGCCCCATGAGAAGTTCCCTGCAGGTTCCAGTGTCTCGTCAGGAGCCTTTCAGGCTGGAAGGGACCATTTGTGAAAGTGGCACTGCTGTGTCCCCACCCAGAGCCTGCCCCCATCCTCCCAAGGCCATTCTGAGCTGATGGACAGGCGGTTCAAACCTTCTCCTTCAGCGCGACACCAGGTGACATCTAGTGGACTTCGTATGCAACACAAGGAAGGCTGTGATTTCGGTTAAACAGTGTAATTTCACAGTGGAGCAGCACACCTGGTTAACAACTAAACTACCCATTCCTACAGACTTTAAATATTCTGGAAAGGGAAGCAGATGGGTAACCTTCTGGGTATCAAGCTGTTAGTGATGGTAGTGGAAAGAGCTGACACAGAGAAACACATTGTAAAGTCATTTCTGCAACCCATTAAGTTTCAAATTTTTCTTTAGAGCATGGTCAAGGATACAAGAAAACATGAAATTAGCAACAAATCCTGCACCTAAATACCACCCCACCCCCTCCCCCACTGTACAAGGCCAGGGAGGTTTGCAGAAGTATTTTCTTCAGTTTAACAGTAAAAACAAACTTAGGGAGAAAACCCCAGGATGAGTTTCTTTCAATATTACAGCATTTTTTAATGCCTGTAGTACAGAAAAGAAAATACTTGAACACAAAGTCATTGGTTACTGATTCTCAGTCACTGCATAATTTCACTTTACAAAGATATGATCTTATATGGTCTCCTGAACATCAGTGGATAGAAGAAAAATCTAAATAGTTCATTATAATTCATTTTAATAATGCGATTTTAGATGAGTTTTCTTTAATGCAAATAAAATCCAGTGTAAAAAAACAAGTTATATTTAGGCTTGTACAAAAGAAAGTGCATAAGCACATATAAGGTTTTTCCAAAATATATACAGATCAAATAGTTAAACAGCAGTACAAACCACTAGAGACTATCAACATAATTGGGATTTTAATTCTGTAACTTTTCTAGAGTCACAGTTATTAATAAGGTGCTTTTTTATTACTTAAATATAAGCAGTTCTACAAATGAGATTATTTATAGACATTTTTTAGCTTGTCAGGTTCTGGCCCTCAGGTGCTTTAGTATATAATTGCCTGTATATGAAGCATTAGAAGTATGAGGAGGCATGGGGCAAACTTGAAATATCTCACTATTGTGATTATTTGAATAATCAACTCAAGTTAATTTGCTCCTGCCCATTCCCATTAGAGAAATGGAACAAAATACCCCAAAATCCTGTGTAAAGTTACAATGAGCACAGATTGAGACTTAATGAAATAGCAACAAATAGAAAATAGATTACAGTGATATTTGCCCTTCCCTAAGCACAGGCCAAGGCCTCATGTGATGCTGCCTTGTTCTGACACTAGATTTCTGCTGGAGGTGAGCACACCACACACCAGCAGGACCATTTCTGTGGGAAAGGGAATGCACATCTCATACACAAAGCCTCTGTACCAATAGGGTGAGCTGCAATGAAATAAATGCGTGTACTGAATTGTTGGAGGCTCAAACCTCAATTTAAGTTCCAATCATACACAGTTCATGCACTGCCTGGGAGGCTCTGTTAGAGGAAAAGATGAGTCAGAGCAGAGAGATAAGACTGAAAGAAATATCACAGCACACAGCTGGGCTGTCAGAGGAAGCAGGGGCATGACCTTCCCCTCCCAACAGGGTCAGTCTGCGCCTTGTAGGTAATGGCAAATTCTCAGAGATCCCAAGTCACAACCACCCCAGGAAGGACAGAAATCCCTCCAGAGAGATCCCCTCCAGTGATTAATTTGCAGCAAGCAGCTGAGCCAGTGCTTTCTCTCAAAGCCCGAGCATCACTATGAGCCGTCCAGTGACAAACAAGCAACTTCAGTGCCATCGCACTGCACAGCTCCTTTCAAACACCCAGCTAGAGAAGAACGAGCTAAACATAGGTAAGTTGAATCTCCATTGAAAATGAAGCCATAATCTGGGCAACAGCTATAAGAAAAATTACAGAGGACCTCATGCAAGTTTAAAAAGTTTTAACATCCCTCAGATGCTGTGCAGTAGTAGGTTGGCCAGGTAGGAGCACACAAAAGCCTGACACTAAATGGGTCAGAGCAGAAAAAGGTTCCCCCAGAGCATTCCAAAGTGCTTCATAATGCTGCCTGTAGGAAGAAAATTGGTTTCAGTGAAAGAGTACTTGTGCTTTTTGTCTCACTTCAACATGGAATTCAGATTTCCTAGAAAGTACTTTGATAAAGGGATGGAAAACTTTAGTCACAGGACTTGGACAAAACATGCAAGATTTCAATGAATTGAAGTAGAGCTTCATGTCCTTACAGCTGATCAGTAGAGATGTCAAGATAATTTCAGTGCAAACAGGCTCTATCAGTGGTACATCAGAGCCCAAAGGAGCTTTTTCTGATGGAAACCATGGCCACTGTTTGCCTGTGATATATATAAAAGGGGAGTCAGGCACTAGTGTGAGCAGCATAGGCATGGACAATGGGTAGTAAAGACCATCTACACTAAGAGAAAAGAACAAAAAAAACCAGGTCAAGAATATGAAAAAGCTACCCTGGCAAATGCAACTACTAAATGAAGCTTTTTAATCAAAGAAAACAATCCAAAAGGAGTTTCTGTAAGTATGACATTTTGTACTTCCAAATATTATCAGGAAAATATAGCATAGGCAGGAACACCTGTTTCTTCTCTTGGCATGTAAAGTTCTCAGCATTACAAATGCACTCATGTTAGAAATGTTTCTGATGTATACCCAGCTTTATCCCTATACATATGAATATTTCATGTAATAGTTAGTGCAAAATAATCTGAATAACATTACATGGGCGATCAGTTAGAACTTTCACATAGCAGTTTCTCTGTGCTGAAAGTTATGCTGTCACTAAAAGCTGTGGCATTTGGTAGTTTACAGATTCCTTGGCACAGAATAAGGGTGCTGAAACATCAAAATGTATGTTGTAATTTGAAAGGTAAATAGATTATATTCTTTGATGTACCAAATCAGTTTTCCTGATATTTCTCCAATATAAAATATAAAAATAGTTTGCAGTCATTTCCAGATCAGTACTGCTTATATCTTTTACTGACATGAGTAACTCCAGCCCTTACATCAATTTACAATCAGTCAGGCAATGCCTTTTGCAAAAGAGTTATAGCCATCTGACTTTCTGTTTGATTACCAGTACTGCAGGAAGCACACAGCTCCTACACATTAAAGAACTTGTGGCCTTGTTGCAATAAACTCTTACAACAAGTAAAGAGAAAGGATATAACACTTTATAAGTACTGGATGAGAAGAGTTGCATGATCCAAGTCAAGTTATCTGAACATTGCAAAGCTGTAAGGAGTAGTTAAGATGTAATTTACTATTTTCAGTAGATGGCAGAACACTAACAGGACACTGTGACAGGTAAAAGGCTGCTCTTGTGGGGGTTAGACAATCCAAAACCAACCCACTGCTCCAGGGTGGGGTGTAAGCTGTTGTACTACTCCTGTCTTGTTTTAGGGTTAAGACCATTGTCAGCAGAAACACACAACATCGGACTAATGAAACACAGACCATGCTTCAATGGAAAGATGCTTCAAATCAGCACTGGAAAAGATAAAATCAGCATGCTCTGTTCCTTGGTCTATTAGGAAATTAGTCTGACATAAAAAGAAGAGAGAACCACAAAGCCCTGAATGTGGATGCTTGGAAAATGTGTATTCTCAACAAGTTTAAAGCTTTAAACTCAAATTAAAATGGCTCCTCAGAACAATAGCATTTCCTTACACAAAAGTCACTTCATGCAGCCATCACTTGAAGAAAAAATTGATAATTGACACTTTGAATTCAGATGGAAGTAGCTGAGCTAGATTACTTAATATTGCTTCATCTAATATTTCTTGAGCATCTCTGTATAATAAGAAACCTACATTAATTTCTCCAGGTAGAAAAAAAGCCACAAAGGCTGCATTTCATTTACATTTCAGTGGGCAGAAGACAAACGATTGCAACATGAAAACACCCAAAATAGAGGGCATTGGGCAACATAGCCTAAAATAAGGTGATAAATAATAGCTACATGCCAGAATTTAATGCGTAACTTAATCTTGAATATGGAATATTGTGTAGTTTTAAAAGGTTACTTTTAGACAGATGATGAGATGCATGAATACTGGTGGAATGATTCAAAAATCACAGAGACCAAGCAGAGAAGATAGTTCAGAAAATTCTGCAGCAGGCAACGGCCACTGGCACTCCTGTAGGGCGGCAGGGAATGTGAGCAGGAGTTGCAGTGCAGCAGTAGGGCAAGGTTATGAAGTTTCAATACCCTGCAGGAAATGTACTGGGTAAGACTCTCATATAAAATAAAACTGAATCTAGACCACAGGGAAACAAGGAAAACAACACTAAAGGCAAAGGAAACATTTCACAGCTTCAGAAAGCTAGAAGACAGAACCTTGTCCTGTGTTCTGCTGTGTGCTTCAGTTGCAAGAAAAAAAATTAGTCATAGGAATAATATGCACCAGTCAACCCCAAATCTGAAAAAAACTCCAAGTTTAAATAAATAAGATTATTTTGATTTCAGGCAGGTCTATACAAACTTACAGTGCTATTTAAACTCAGCATTTGGCATTGCTTGAAAGTCAAAGGAGAAGTACTAAATATACTCCATGTCACAAGAGATTTTTAAAATTTTGTCTTTTTTAGACACAAATTTTTAACTGCCTCATCCAAATAAACTACACCCTGTCTTATGGATATATCTTTATAAAGGCAAGTTTTATATGACTTTTATTGACTTTGAGATACACATTGGACAAATATCAATATTAATCTCAGACACTTAACTTACTCAGCATTGTCCAGTTTACATTGAGCTCTGCTCTCTGATCCTGGTCACCCTGAGCTTTCAGGGGAAAAATGACTTATAGTTTCATTCTGCTTTTGGTCAGGCTCAGCTTTCAATCTCCTTTCATAACTGGAAAGGCAAAGAGGGAAAATTATTAACATTTCTAGTCTTCCCTGAGAGACATCCACCAGACTGCCTCGTCATTTGTTTTTATTTTTTAAGTTCTCATATGTTACAAAATATATTTTTATCAAATGCTTCAGAAATGACTCATAGATAAAGATCAAATGCACAAAATAAGAATACTGTTAGAACCGATTGCACCGCTATATGTATGAATTATAAGCTTTTATTTAAGAAAGTCAGAACTCAGCACAGCAGATTTAAAACTCACATTATTTTCCATGTTTAGGAGAATGAGTCCAAATACTTGTTGGCTTTACAAGATATTCAGAGCAGAAGAAAATGGGGTCAGTTCTAAGTAAGTAAGGATAAGAATCTTATGTTCTGCACTACATGCAGCTGAGTAGGAGAAACAAACTCCTCAGAATTCACAATGGAGGTTTTCATTGTAAGCTTAAGATCATGCAAAAAAGGGCAACAACTTCACAACTGCCCCAGCCAAGTCCCTTCCTGCAGGCAGTTCTTCAACAGCACATGGATGTATCCCAGAATATCCCACTGGAACCCCTTTTAGGTTACACAGGCACAGGCTCAAACCAATCCCTGGATTAAGCCCAGATGCAGGCCTGGGAGGAATTTGTAAGCTGGGTATTTTGGGTCCATCTTTTAAAAGAACTCAGGCTGTTGGCAAAGGCTGAGTATTCATGTGATGCATGAGAGACATGGCCAAGTGGCTCCTGCAAGTCCTCAGGAATTTGGGGGGTGTGTCCCATCAGGATGGGGGAATTCTTCCATCCAAAATGCCTTCAGCTGGTATCAGATCAGACACAGAACTGATTTGTTGAGACACGTCCTCCACTGCAATACTGAGGAGCACCTGACAACCCCTGAAACTGCCACTTGGGTGACATTAGGGGCAGAAATCCAGACAGCATTTCCAGCTACTGGATGAGGATTTCTGCACCATGGTGGTGAGAGGAGCCACTCACTGTGGAGGGCGTACAATAAGAGAAAAATGGCTCCCACAGGACACGACAATTTGCATTTTTGATTCCCAGCTATAAAGCCTTAGTTATTTTTGGAGAAAATTTTTTCAGTGTAATATATATACATATACTTCAGCAAATCCAATCATGTTGCAAATCAGTGCAGTAAGACATTTACTGTCAGCACAACTGCTATTAAAGGGGCATTAATAGAGGTCATAATAACCTGTTCCCTTACTGGCCTTCATATTTTCCTGATTTTTAAGGGAAAATAAAAAGGTAAAAAGGTTTTCCTCTCTGTCAGCTGCCCCATGAGGCAGGGTTCTTTCTGCTTCACAGATTAATGCTAAAGGCAAATAATCAGAAATGGAAATAAGATGGCTCTGCTGATGATGTTCAGTGAGACAGACAAGATTTCTACTCATTCTATACAAGTGCTATTGCTGACAGGGGCAAAAATTATCTGCATCAGGAACAGCAAATATGACTCAGAAGTAGCTTGTAAGGAGAAAAAAAAAATCGCTCAAAGAATTAGAGATTCTCATTCCCCGTAACCACATGCTTATGAGTTTTTACAGAGAGAAGGCTGATAGCTCACAAGAAAAAAAAGCTCTTAGTAGCAAGAGTTACTTGAGAGTCATTGATGCTGCAGTTCAATAGCGGTAACATTTCTCTTGCTCTGTATCTCTTTGACCAGGTCATACTGATCAGGGAAGCCTGAGAATCAGGCTAGTCACACCATGTACTTTTTCAGAGAAAGGGGGGATTGTATCAGGTTATAAATAAATTATAGATCATTACCAATTAAAAAAGCTGCAGAGCTGCTAATGGCTGTTCTGCAGCAGAAATCTGTAAAACATCATGCAGCACTCATTATCAGAGCCAATTTTGATTTTAATTTAAATTTTAAGAAGCCCTGTGATACTGAGTAGCTGTTGACAAAATTATAGCTGTCACAAAAAGCAAATACTCAATGAAAAGGGATCTTACTCCAAATTTGGCTGATACACAATAGAAAGCACCCACTGGATTACATCCCCTGTCCTTTCTTTTACTAACATAAGCATAAGCATTTTTTCCAAGTTACCAGCACTGGTGTCCTAAAACTGCAATACTTGAAAATCAGTTGGTGTAAATGGAGCTACATGCACTTAAATGGAGCTACTGCCCTCAAACATTTCTTTTTCCTTAAATTGTTTAGTCTCTCACCTCACTACTTCCATGCTCTTTCCCAGAATCAGGCAGGAGACTCCTACAAGCTTATGAACTTATTGCTTAAGAATAGCAAACATGAAAGTAAGATCTGATTTTAGCCACCTCCAAGGGCTGTGTAGATAAGTAATAATGTGTCACACTGCATTATAAACAACTGGTGAGAGATTGAAGTCTCTTCCAGCTAAGACTGCATTAACCTTTCATTATTTATGTTATACTTAGAGCTTATATTCGGCTCTCAGATAAGCCAACTTGGATGTTAAAGGCCTTTAAATCTCACAATAAGATCTTGTACCCCTAAAGACTTTGCTACTAAACACAAACATCAATATTTCCTAAACTCTATAATGATTCCTTTCTGCAAAGAAGTTGCTGTCTAGAAAGGCAGTACTTGTGTTTCTCCTAAGCACAGTTTAAATAAGTGAATGCCATTTCTAGAGGAATTACATAGAGGACCTTGAAATGGAACAGTATTTGTTACAGCAAGAAAAATATTTCTCTCAGCATAGTAAGCACAAGATCTGGGAGACACAGAAAGGCCTTTAAAAAATGTAAGTTTCATACAGTTTAAATTAGGGGACAGATTTCCAACAAGGTAATTATTTTTTTATACTTTGAGCCACAGCTAATCTTGCAATAATTCCCTCCTTTTTTCTAAAGGGTGTCTTTGGAGGAAGTGCTACAGTGGTCCCACTCTTTTGAAAATCTGGTCACAAGCAAACATAAGTAATTGTGTGTTTGTATCCCAGATGGGTCACTGAAAAAAGCTCCCACAAAGCAAAATCAGTAACTCATGCTGCATAATATATGCTGCCTTATATACAACTAATGAAAACCAGCTTTGTGACATGCCTAGCATGCATCACACTGGAAGTAAACATAGCATGCTGCAAATGCTTTCCCAAACTTGCCATTTCTGCAACCACACATCATTCCTTTACAGACATATGATGAGGATATGGTTTATGTGCCACATCCCCACTTAGAGCACTGAATAGCAACTTATATTAGCAGAAAAGTGGCAAAGTTCACTTGGGAAATCCCGTGTACACCAAAGATACCATATAATGGCATATCTCTCCAGGGGAATGCCATGGAAGGTAGCTCCAGATGGGAAGAATTGTAGATGCAGCAGCAGTTCTGAACTTTCCCAATCCAGCCCTTCTGCCTCATATAGGGCTCAGAGCCCTCCCAAATCTCTCGTATGGGCAGCAGTCCAGAACACCACTGCTGAATTACATTTTTTAAAATAGTGATGAAAAAGTCACACCACAGCAGAAACCTCTAAAAATTACTCCTGAGGACTGGCATTATTTTCGAACTGCAGAAAAATTACAAAGAGCAAGACGATTAACAGCATTTATAAATCTAAAGATGTTGCCATTAAAATCTTAAACAGGAAACAACCTAGTATGTTACAGCACAGGAAGAAACTCCTCAACAGAAAACTGTTCAAAGAGACAAAATTCCAGCAGAAGCAGCAGGCACACATGTGAGCACCACCCCTGCCAGATGACAGTGTCATATATGAACTCTACCTCATGATCTTTCGCATATTCACAACACACTTAGTTGAATCATAGTTGTTAAAATGTTAAATGGGTTTCATGTTATATGTTATAGGTTGTTATAAGTTAATCAGTTGTCCTTGTTATAACCGGTTATCCTTATTATAAAGTTTAAGTTATTACTTTTATAAAATAATAAAAGAGCTGTTAATTTAGTTTTAAGGTTTTCTAGGTTAAATGAAAACAGTTCTACAGAGTGCTAAAGTTAACAGAGAACCAAATGTTATTAAACCAAAGAGAAAGTTAAAAGAAAACAAGTTATAAAAATGTTTGTTTAAAATAAAATGTTGTAAATGTTATTTGCATTCAACTCTTGTAACCCCTTACTGTACACCTTGAATCCCATGTGAAAATCCTATTTTTTAATGTAATTTTTATTAAGAATGAATGTATTTAATATTTTATTTAATGTGTAAAACCCTTTGGCTGCCCAACACCCAGCNTTTTTTTTGTTTCCCTTCGGAATCCACCGGACCTCGTGGGCTCTGGAATAAAACATCTTTTTAAAGAACCCACGAGTCTGAAATTGTCTCTTTTTATGACAACAGAGTGTGCTTAACATCTTCAGAAATATGAAAGGTCAGAATGCTGCACCAGCAAGAAAGTTTGCTTTAAATTAAACACTTGTAGCTTCCAGCAGTACTCAGAATGCTGCCCTTCTTAAAATGCCTTCTTCACTACATTTAAAAACACTACTCATTGAATTTTAGTTAATTTAAAAGCTTTATGACACCCCAAAATGGAAAGGTGTACTTACATAAAAAGCCAGAGACTCTAAACCCAGAGGATTTGCAGCTCTTGAGGAAAGGTGGGCAAAATGTTTGCCTACCTTAGATTTTCTCTGGGATTAGATTTACTAGGGAGTCCTACACATGCAGGAAAATGCAAGGTTGAAGTGTAAGGGCAAGATACTGCAATTAATTCCCCATTTTGACATATCTAATAACTTTTACAAGGTACAATCAAGATTTAGATTGCTTTATAAGTGTCCCTGTTGCCTGCAAAGCTCTCCAAAGATAATGCATATAGAAAGGCAATATAAGTTTGGCTTCTGAAATACTTACAGATGGGCCTGCTATCTACAAGACCTACTTGAAGACAGAACACATGATGAAAACATGGAATTCTGGCTTGCCTGTGAAGCTTATAAGAAGATAACATCACAGAGGAAAAGGATTTCCATGGCCAGGAAGCTTTTTACAAGTTACATCCAGCCCCAGGCTCCCAACAAGGTGACTACATGATCATGAGCTCTTTATTTTATAGAAATGCCTGAAGTGTCATGCAGCAGACCAACAACAATTATCTAGCATCTCTTGTATCAAAGGGAGTGAAAACCTGCTATTCATCTTCCCTCTGAACTTCTTCCCACACAGAATTTTAATCCTTGTATCCACATCTCATCTATAGGCAAATCTTTCAACTAGGTCCACCAAGAACACAAGCAAAATGCACAACTCTATCAAGAACCAAGTTCTTGGATCTGTTCTCTTCTTTTTTTGTTTTGAACACCAGATCCACAGGCCATTGATATCACTTCACTGGATTCCAGATTATGTCATTGCTACATATAGCTATATTTGTCTCTCTATATATCTATATACATCTCAGCCTGGTCTTTGCAAGAGTAAATATAACTGAGCAAAGTAACAACTCTACCCAGTGCTGTCTCCTTTGTAAAGTGGGTAAAAAGAAAGATTCCAAGACACATTACTTTGTTTTGTTTGGTTGTTTTTTTTGTTAAGGAAAACAGCAGATTTGTATTTAAAATATCTGATTTTTTTTCTCCTCTCAAGTGATTATAGAAAAAAGTAATTCCTGCTCAGCCAGACATGCTCTATGACCTTTAAACATTCCTGCTTATTACTCTCCTTGCAAAACTGAGCCAATGCTGGCTTTTACTGCCACTGCCTCTGGCACGCTGACACGACTAAAGAATTATGATACATTTTTTGGTTTATGTGTAACAATAAAATTATTATTATAGAGTCTCAAAATGCAGCCTCCCTGCTGGCACTGGAAGAGAAGCCAAACCCAAATCCGCTGGATTTCCAAATGTTGGCTGAGAGCAGTTGCTGCTTTAAATGACTAAACCACTCCCTCTAATCCAAATCTTGAGCAAATTTTGAAGTTCTTTCTGTTGGTTTTAAATGCCAGTTGGCACAACAATGCATTCTTGACCTTTTTTCTCAGTTTTTATTTTTAGTACGTGCAGTATAGGAAACTCAGCAAGACATTCACACTTCCAAAAGAGAAATGTCAATACTGTCAACCACAAATTCATTAATCAAATGTAAGGGCTTAAATCAGGACAGTTATAAATAACCGGTGCAATTTTTTTCTAAAATAATGTGTATTTGAATCTTGCTATTGACTGTCTTGTTTCTGGAGCTTCAGGACACACCAATTTCACATTTTCTTGATGTTCTCTATTAACACAAGAACTAGGTACCACTCTAAAAAACTAGATGCTCATGAGGATATGAAACACAGTTTATATTCAGATTACAGTGGCATTTAAAAAGGGCCCACTCAAATGACTCCTCTGGGAGAGGAAGATCTCAACCCATGAAAGAAATTAGCACTTATCAGATCTTCAGCGGTCTCCTCTCAACACTGAAGTCAAACTGAAAACAAACAATGGAACTTATCATGAGCTGATGGATTATCAAAGGATTCCTTTTATCTGGTGTTTTTGCTGATCACCAGACATTTCTGCAGTTACACACCTGCAGAATTTCAATTTATCTGCTACAAACCATGAATTGCAGCAAGAAAATGCCAGGAAATAAAACTTTTCCTAAACAAGGTTGGTATATAGGCTCAATTTTTATCTCAGGCCATAACACTTTCAGTAATTTTTTCCCACTAATAATAAGCACCTCCAGGTACTTGGACTCATGAGAATTCAGGCTTCCTCTTCTGGAATCCAACTGTAGCTTGTAGGGACAATTCTTAGCAGAGGAAAGCAGGGCTGGATACCAGCAACTTTCAGCAACTCCTTCCACTGCAGCCACTTCATCCAAACCATGTCCACAGGGCAGCTTCTGCCTGAGTTATCCCTGTTCTCTTATTCCTCCTAGAAGTAGTGAGCAAACCGAACTCATCCTGCTAAACTCCCTAAGGTCTGGAGCCTTCAGGCCATATTCTGTGTACAGGCCCACAACAGAGACTTTACTACTGCTCTTGACCTCCACTAATCACTAATCAGGACTGAACTGGCTTTTCTGTTTTTGTTTCAGATAAACATTGACAACCCTGCAAGAAAAGCGATCATGAGGAATATTCAAGAGCCAACACAGTCCTGCTTTGATGAAGCACAGAGAATAATCTACAGGCACATGGAAAGAGATTCCTACCCATGATTTCTTGAATCGCCGTTCTACCAAAAGCTCAAACACAGTTTTCGAACTAATTGCAACAGTTCAGTGGTAAATTGAAGAGAATGATTGCAAATGTAAAAAGGTTTTTTCTGGCACACAAGTCTTTAGGATTTAAAGAAGACAAGAGAAATCAGGCAGTAGAAGAATACTGTTATTAACCTGTTCACTTGTTCTGTTGATGTTAGAATTTACAAGGCACTATCTTCCCTCTTTCCCAAGGAAGAGTTCTTGTTTTGTTTTCCTCTCCCCTCAATAAAACCCTAAAAACTAGGGAAAACTAAGTTTTAAAAAACGAAACAAAACAAACATTTTGCTGCTGGGAAATAAATATTTATTTGACTATACATTACAGGGTAAAAACCATCTGCATTGCTGCATTTGCTGTTGTTTTAGTCTTCTAGTCTTTCAAAGTGAAAAGATAAATTTGAAATACAGCTGTTTGCTTAAACGATGGAATATAGTATTCATGTGTATTCATTGGTGCAGGTTCAAGTTTATGCTGAATTATGATGTAAAACATATGCTATGAAGGCACTTGATCAACAGTATACTAAAATGCTGCCAGTGTCTTTTAGATTTTTCTTCAATGATAAAATGCATTGGTATTTTGGCTTTTTTTCCTGGATAAGGAAACAAAACCACAACGCTTTTTCTTCAGACTCCCTAAGCATTGAATACAAGTAGACCTGACCCTTGAACATGCTCCTGTAGAACAGACGGGTCTCTCTCATGCATAAACTGTCAAAGACAACTTGTTGATTTGTTAATCAATTATTACAGTACCTGGTTTACATCAATAACTAATCTGATCTTCTCAAACCTCATTAAAAGTAGAATCTAAGCAGCACTATTATTGTGGGGCACAGCACAGGCTACTCCTGCAGTGTTTTACTGATGACACATGAGTATGCTGATCAACAAATATGCATACTATGATGTCTGGCTTTGTGTGAAGTAATAGTAGTAAACTGTAACTCTATGTGGGCCCTGATGACAACTTAGGAATGACAACATGTGATGTAGGTGACCATGTTTAACTTATCAGTTATCTAAGGCCCCAAAAATTCTTTTCATCCATCATTTTTAGTTGAATTCTCAAGCTAGGATTCACACATGTGTCCATATCAGAATACAAGGCAAGTCTGAGAACAGAAAGCTATAAGAGACTTGGGTGTTGTAAGAAAAGGAGTGCTACTACAGGAGATAATACTTTCCTTTTGCAGCGACCTCATATAAAAGGATTACCATAGAAATATGTGATTATACAGCTCATAAAACCACTCAGCAAGAAAGGACTCCCCAGGAAATGTAGCTAAGGATAGCATATAGCTTTTGCTGCTGTTAACTCCTGATGGGTGCACAGAGCATTGGACTTTAGTTTGATTAGGCCTGCAAGACTCCACAGCAAAGAAAAAAAAAATCATAGGATCACTTAAAAAAAGCAATTCCTGCAGGGAAGCAAACCTGTGACAAAAGCCAGCTTGAGCAGAAGTAAAAAAAAAAACCAAAATACACACAATAAACAAACCAAGGATCACACAAATGAGAAAGCCTTCCCATTTCTGTTTGAATTAGAAATTGAGAAGACCTTGATATCTGTGTCTAGTGGAAGAGCCTTGTGGTGACAAAGAATAATAACTCTGTACACCCAAACAGGCTCAGCATGCACAGCCTTCCAAAGGGACCACTCAAAGTACTGCTCAGGTACTGGGTTGATAGAGAGACCCTTCTTCCCTGCAGAAAGGAGATTATCCAGAAGGAGAAAAAAAACCCATCCACAAAGAATACTGAGGGAACTCACAAACAGATTTTTATGGCATGAAATGTTTAGTGGGTATTTTACAGATCATGAGTCTACCAATCCTTAGTCTTAGTGGGACTATTAATTTTATATTTCCTTCTAGAAATAAAGTGTTGGGTTTTGGGGCTTGGTTTCATGCCCCCATGTCTATCCCACACTCCCCAGCTGGAAAAAAAAGAGGGTCCTTTTCCCAAATAGATTTGTTGTTAACTGTTAGAGATCTTCCTCTTGCTTGACTTTTCTTTCGGGTTACCAGATGCAGGGCAATAACACAGTATTTCATCAGATCATATGATTTATAAAACATTAACTAATGGCAGCAGCATTAACAAATCACTGCTTTTATCATTTTGATTAACAGAACTTGAATGAGCTCAGGTATACTTTTCCACTGGCAGACAAACTTAAAAGGCATTTGCTCACATTAATCATTCAAAGCTACTGTTAAAAAATATAAAAAACTTGAAAATAGCTAAATTTGCAGAATTCTCCTTCTTCCCTCATGTATTTAATAAGAATAATAATAAAAAAACAAAGTGGTGACTCCTTAAACATTAAGTTTAGCAAGATGAAAATGCAGATTAATAAAACCACTATAACAATTAACTGTATTCAACCCTAGAAACTGTTGACCTATGGAGGTTCCCTAAATAAAACCAAAAAAACAACCCATGCTGGACAGATGGTTCAGGGCCTTTTTGGGTTTTGTTTTGTTTTTAAAAGAGATGAGATGATAATTAGATCTCTTTTCCTTTGTAAATATGAGCTGTATTGGCCTACTTTCTTAATAACAGCTGTGAAATTTATACTCTGTCATTATACTGCTATTTCCATGAATCTTACATCAACTCTTTGCGTATAGATGGTAAGTGTATAATAAAAAAATTGCAGATTGTCGATCAGGTCTATAAAACAAAGTAAAAATCTGCTTATAATTAGAGTCACCCAAAATAAAACTTTAAGAATAGCACAGCCTAATTTTTTTGGTACAGATGGGTAGTAAATGAGAACATAAAATGTCTCCACTGTGCATTCCAAAGATTTCACAGAATAAGTTGTTAAGAGACTTCTCTTGCAAGTTCTCCTCATTATCCTCTTCCATACTAACTCTAGATATCCCTTCTTTCAAGTTCCAAGACATGAATGTTGGGCAGTCTCACTCGAAGGGCAGCAATGAACCCTTACACAGAACTTGGTACAGTAGACAAATGTTCTAAACAAATTGTGAGCAGAAATGTTTATCAGCAATTAAAGGCCAGATGAGGATGTTTGGGAACTGAAAACCTCATAGGAAAGGGAAATGACTGCAGCATTTTCAAGTATTACCAAATGAACAGTACTGCTGCAGTCACAGGGCCCTTCAGAAACTGATGTTTGGTCTAATGTTCACTAAGTAGAGAGCAGTGGAAGAAGTCCTCCAAAGAGAACATTTTGCTGCATGTGCTAATATAGCTGGAGTCCATGGCTACAGACTACAGCTGGTTTGGGGCAAAGGCTGCATCCTGACACAGTTTTCTACAGTCTCCTGCAATGCAGCCTCACAGAGGTGACCATCTCAGTAGAATTACCCATTTATGTCAGTAATTTTAAGAAGCTTTGCTATTAAAATCGTAAATCTCAAAATCTAAAAACGCTTTAGAAAATATAAACTTTAAAGATTCAAATTTAAAATAGCAGACCCAACTCAGGGTCTGATTGGAATATACAAAAAATTCTAAATTTTTTTTAAATTAAAAAGGAAAAAATAAATGGGTGGAACAATGTAGAAAGAAAGATAAAAAGATGCAAGAGGAGCAAATTATGTATTGAGGAAGCAAATCATGCAGTCCAGCACTCTTTGAGATACTACACATCATATGTGCAGATTCTAGGAACAGTAAAGTCTCATTACACCCGAAACGAGATCTCAGCCAGTGCAGCCAAGTTGTGCAATGGGTTCTTCAGAAAGGAATGCAAATTATTAAGAGTGCAATCATGTCATATTCTGGATCCCAGGCAGTGCCTCTCTGTTGACTTTCACATATCTGCACATCCTTCCGAGAGCTGTGACATGGAACAGGACATTGCGAAGTGTTCTGCAGCTGGTCAGCATTCATGAGCAGTCTGCCTTGACTGGGCTGCACAAACACTTCAGTGTGTGGTGCCCCTTGGGATGTGTGGGGCTTCTCCTGGCACCAGGGCATCTGCCACAGGTAGTGGGCATCCCATCCATTCCCTGTTGGTAATGAATGACCCAGGGGATCCTAGAGCATCTCCACAGGACATCAGAGGCTGATGCTTCCACAACTGAATCAAACCTGCTTCTTAGCTCCATCAGCTGGAGATTTCACATTTGCCAGCCTTTACCCATCACTGGCATCTCAAAACAGCCTTTCAATAAATGGTTTATCTATAAATTTATTTTTCTCTCCAAAACTGCCATGACAACTATCTCAAGAGTCCTGTACCTCAGATTTTGCTCAACTCAAAAAATGATACAACTACCCAGGGACTAAAAGCCACTTCTCACGGCAAGGACATGCACCTCACAAAATTGGAAATGGGGAAGGTCCACACTGAGAACATTACACAAAAAGGGGGTTTCAACCATGGCAAACCTCCACTGATGAGCTACAGACCTCCTTCCCAACCACAACTCTCCAATGCCATGTCCTCTTCTCCGGATTTCTGCATTAGGGGCACAGATCTGAGGATAAGGGGAAAATCCTGAGGCTTTACAGCACGAGGCCAGGAACAAGGCTGCAGCTCCTCTTTCACAAGCCCACCTCCCTGTAAGTGGCAGGACCCCACAGATCCATAGCCTGCACTTCTCAGTGGGAAACTACTAAGAAGCCAAACCCTAAAACTCATCTCAAAGACTTTAAGCATTACCTTTCTGCCCAGCTGCAGAGAGCAGCAATTCTGCCAGGCTGCTGCCAGGCCTGAGGTACAGCACCAAACCACAGCTGTAAGATTGCATTTCTGATCACTGGCATTCCCAGTGCCTGTGAAATGCAAACTGCCAAAGGAACATGGCATTCATCTTGTCACAGAATTAGTTTGCTACCCCCTGTGTTGTGTCCTGGCTTGCCTATCTCAAGTCCCAGGCTGCCAAGTCAAAACTTGCCCAGAACATCCATCATGAGGGCTGTCACAACACATAGCACCAGCCAAGGCAAATAGCTTTTTCTCCCACACTCTTCATGTGCAAATGTTGATTCCAGTAATCACCTCAGAAACAAGCAGGTGAGTGAATAAGAACAAGATTCCTCCCCACCCCTGAAGAAATTGTTACAAGAAATTATTTCATGGAGTTATTTCTTTCCTGCCATGCCACAATCTGCTTTGCTCTTAATTAGAGAAAAAGAGGACAGGACTGTTACTTCACCAGCATAAAGTCACAAGGAAAGAACTCCCAAAATTTGTAAAAGTAGTTTTCAGATATTTGCAACTCTAAAGATTTATCATTCACAACACATGATCCAGTTATAAATAAGTCTTTCAGGACCATGGTACATTACATTAATTCTCAACAGCAGTAATCATCAATATTTTCTATTAATTACTTTACCAATGAATACATACTTGGTTTTTAATAATTAAAAAAAATCTGCATTTAATGAAAAAACTTCAAAAGGAAGAAATACCTAGGCTGTAAACCATTGTCCGTGTTTCTTTATTAATAATTGTGCCGGTTGCTGAAATGATCTTTTAATAATGAAAGAGGATTTTATAACTAATACATGTAATCGCATTCCAGTACAGATACCAGTGCAGAAACCACTGGTTTATTTCTCATTACCTTCTTCACACTCTCACTACTTTTCATTTTAGCTGCATCTTTGCAACAGTTTCTGCTGATGGGCACCCTACTCTTGTTTCCTAGAACATATTTTCTCAATATATTTATCTTAATATCTCTGCAAATTCCTTCCCTTTCTATCTGCCCTTCCATATTTCTTACATTCAATATTGACTTTTCTTTTAAAGCACATTTAACAGGCACATATTTCAGGATTTTAAAGGGTTAGATGTTTGTTTTAAATAAATCAAGATTTATATTTTGTGCTGGTTCCAGGTTAACATCTATCACAACTCTTTTGGATGAGTTCATACTTGCTCAGGAGTAACCTGATGCTACTTTAAAGACTTCACTCTATCCCTACAGATCTTTCCAGCATGACCACATTCTCCTCATTACCAGGCTGGGTAGCACATCCCAAAGCACCACTGAAACAGAGCACAGCAAAGCCCTCAGTTCCACAGTTCCGCCAACCAAATTACAATGGGGCAACTCTAGTGAAACTTCTGTTGCTGCTACTTCAGCATGACAATTACTTCCCTGCAGCACAATTTGTGCTAAGCAGGATAAAATGTCTCAGAGGATGATAAACCTGTATTGTCTTAGCATTTGTTGTACACTGGACGGTCAGTTCACTGACATTTAAACTGGGCAGTTTTACACTGGTAAGTATGGAAGAGTGGGAGAAATCTACCTCTAGTGTCAATTATAAAAGTGGTAAATTGCAAAAAACAGTTAACAAAATAATTATGTTCTGTCTAGCTCTGCTTCTCTAATAAACTCGCAAAGTATAGCATTGCAAAAGCTTTAGGGAGGTTTTTTAGGAGCTCAAACAGTGAAGATGAAATCTAGCAAAGATTTTATCTGTTTTAATAATTAATGTTTAACAGATTTTGCTAATGATTTTGCCTTTAGCATCTTAGCCTGGGATTACTGATTATTGTGCAGTGGTGCATGAAGCTCATTGTCTAAATGATCCAGATAGCAGTTCTGCCACAGCTTTTGAAAGAATTCTTCTCATTTTTATGCCTGCACTGAGTCTGCCAGACATTTTGGCCATAAAAAGAGCTTTTCTTCCCAGCATCCAGAGGTTTACAAGTGCAGCCAGCCAGCTGATGTACACCCACACTAGTAGAAAGGTGTTAATCTACTCCACCTACACTTCACATAAGCAGAAGAAAGATCATTTCCAGTGCCAAGAGCTATCTTACCCCACTAGCACAAGTTTATAACCATTGCTGAGAAGCTGCTTTGATTAGAGCACTCATGACTCTAAGGCTGTTAGGCTTTAGCAGGGATGTAACTCGAAAGGATTTCTGGACATAGAGGACTCGGCTGTCAGGTATTTACATTACGTTAATGTTGGTAGCCCTCATGGAAAGGCCCAGGGCATTAGCACATGCTGCTTTAAAAAAAAAAAGCATGCAGAGGAGTCGCAAGAGGTAAGAAACAATGAGACATGGGAGCATTTCAGGTTTTCTGGGGGAACACTGCCCCAAATGAAAGGAACAGCAGAAAGAAGTCAGGGAGAGTAAGCTCACCCCAACCTGGCCTCCTCCCATCCACCTTCCTTTTTGGCCAGGGCCACACCTTTAGGTGGTCTTCTCCCAGCCACAACAAACACTTCCAGGTATCCCAGGAGCTGCAGGACACCGGGATGAGCTGCCATCAACACTGGCTCTGCCACACAAGGCAATGGAAATAGAAAAGCCACCACAGCAGTCTGGGGCTCCTTTACCTGTTCCAGCCAACCAGTCAAACACTGCACCCACAAGAAAGGGTGGCCCAAGTGTTGGACCAAGTGAATCCATCAGCTGCAGGAAAGCTTGAGGGGTTACTGCCATGGTGTTAAAAGGTAATTGTTAATGTCCAAAGAAACAGGGTTAAAAATTAGGACATATAAATAAACCTCAGCTCTTTATTAAGACAGATTCTAAGACTTCCATCTGAAGACAGAATATCCACATTAACACATCAAGCCATCTTAAACTACAGTTTCTATTTCAGTAAGAATGCGTAATTCTGTATTTTTATACTAGAAAATTATTTTTACTGCATACAGCTTAAAAACCCACAAAACAGTTACTCGTAATCATTTAATTATACAGAGGCATTTAGAGAAGCAAACTGCACCAAACTACTAAACATAAATCACAAAATTAAAGTTTCCAACAAACTTTTCTCATTCCATTTTATTTGACCTTTTTTAAATTAAAAAACACAACTGACATATGTTCAACAGGCTTCAGAAGGCAGAATGCTTTAATTAGGACACCACTCCTGCAAGACCAGAAATAACAAGAGCTAAGAAAGCAGAGAAACTGCAAAACTATAAAAAGACTCTGGCTTCCCATTTAGCCTAACACAAAACTTTCTCAAACCCTCCCAAACAATTTAAAAACTACCACATGTGGAGGAGACCAGAAGTTTGCTTCTCCCTCCAAACTTTGTACACAGTCCATTCCTGCAAATGCACCAGCACACATTGCACCAGTAATATCTAAGACTGATCACATTTAGTGCAGATGTGCAATAATTTTACTGAAGCAATAAAAAGTATTTATGACCAGTGCTGTAAAGGGGGCAATTTGAATCCAATGGGAAATACCATTATAGAAACTCACCATTCCTTTGGTTTTTTAATGAATTAAAATGGCTTTTGGTCAGTTTTCCACTGCTGCTATTTTTATTCTGTTTGGGGCACCATTCTTCTTTCTTTTCCTTGGCCAAACAGCTCTGTTGATGGATGTATGAAGCAGACCTGGCTGGACAGGCAGAGCATAGCCTTGTCTTAGGTGATAAAGAAAATATGGTCCCCAAACGCATTCAGGAAACCGGAATTGTTACTGCCCCTTGTCCAAAGAATGCTATCAGGAAACAATTGCATCATTAGGTTTGTCATTTAAATTCAGCTGCTCGCCATTAACCTTTCTAATGTGAAGTGCAAGATTTGAAAAGAATTTATATCAGCAAATTATTAAGGTTTGTGACAATTAATAAGCAATAAAGCTCACTGAAGCTAAAAGCACAAGGTGTACTCAGCATGACAAATGAGATGGCAAATGCAACCACACTATCCAGTGCAGAATTAATCCCAGACAGATTCTCAGATAAGTGAGAAACAAGTAGTGCAGACTCACAAGAAGGATGTGGCTATATCTATAACATCAACCAAAAAAAGAAAAAAAAGCAAAACAAAGTGGTGCTTTAAAAGCAAAAGACAAAGTTGATAACTTTATATGAAAGCAATTAATTTTAAAATAGAATTTATATTTTATATATTGTAGCAATTTTATGATTAATACATCTATATATTATTCTTGTATCAGTCCTGCACTGGTACTGGTCCAAACTGATCAGGAAAGGTGATGAACAAGAAGCTGCACCTGAACATGGAATGTGGGAGCAAAAGAAGAATTTCCCTGTGTTTCAGAAGTGAGATTTCAAAGATTGCTGCACAAAGAGAACAGCATTTAGGGAAAAGATCAGGAAACAGGCAAGTTATGCCCTTTCACACTTCTCCTTTCCAGTCCCTCACACTTGTCCTTTCCAGCCCCTCCAAAGCTGCGTTGGTTTCAACGTGCACAAAGGACCCATAATTGTCACTCAGTTGCTTTAATATTAAGTCCAGTTGGAAGCAGTTGCAGTAATTGCTGTTCAGCCCAAACTGCCCAGAGAGAAGGGAAAGCCAATAGCTGGATACAGCCCATGATTTTTGTCATGGAGCTGTGGGTCTTGTGCTTCCCTCCCTTTCTAATTCATGCTTTTGAAAGTAACACTACCATCAGAGATATGTTTGAACAGCTCCAAAGATACTTGGAAGGCCTCATCAGCTCCCAGAAAGAAGGTAATTACCCAAAACTGCTTAAAGCAGGACTGCAGTTGTCACAGCAGTTCCCAGGAAACATGTGGCAAATCTCACACACACACAAAAATCCCAACTGTACTCCCAAAATCAGTAACTTCACCAGGAGCATTGACAAAAATCACAGCCTTTTTGGTGTATAAAAAGATGTAGTTAGCCTAGATGAACAGTTATTTGTTCCTTAAACTGTTATTCCGTTCTGTGCTTGTTTCAACTCACTTTTCTTATTTCCTCTCTCATTCCTTGTTAAAGATCACATTTAAAAATACGCAATATTTTTTGTTTAATTACAACTCCCTAATTTAGTTCTTAAATCCAGCATCTGCCATGGGAGAAGTTTTACTTCAAGTACAATTGTATCTTTACAACCACACATCATCTTCACAACCTGCTGCTGTACCCCTTTTGCCTCTTCCTGTGAGTAATAAAACATAATAAAGCAAGACAACAATTCCATCTAATGAAGATGATGTCAAAGCATTTCCAGAACTGTGTCCAGAATGGCAATGTATAATAGGTACTCCCTGTGGAGAAGAAAAAAAAAAAAAATCAAAACAAAGCAAAAANAAAACAAAGCCAAAAAAAAAAAAAAAGCAGCAAGTCCACACACTTCCTTTACCTTTCAAATTCTTACTGCATCACCTTCTCCCTCCACCAGTACTTTCGCAAGGACCCAGGGGAAGGATTTTGTTTTCTGTTTTGGTTTTTCTAGTCCACACCATTAGAAGCATCTGGCTTCAGAAAGAGTCCTGAACAGTCCAGCTAATTCACACTGGTTTGTTGCTGTGCATGCCCCTCTGGATTCTCAACACAAGTAGTCACATGTTTTGCCTTTATTTGCTTAAGTTACTTTTACTTGCCTGGAGAAAAATCTGATGTTTTATACAGTGCCTAAATTTCAAGAGAGACCATTTATCCCTGCCATCCAGCTTTGAAGATCAGCACAGCTTTATTTGTTATTACAAGTCTGTAGCACATAAGGCGGCCTCAGCATTCTAAGATGGAGCAACTGCTGATTAAATAATAGGCAATTAACTGTCAGTCTTCAAAGCATGAATAAGAGCTGTTAGGCATTTTTAGAAAGATTGATTTTTAATATACTTAAAATTTATACATATGTATTATACAGTGACCACACAAATAATTATGTTAAACAAGAAAAGCACAGGGAATGGTCTGCATTTTGTTACTAACTACATAATATTGTGTATGGCAGAAGTCTTCAAATATTATAGGCATGTCTGATGTCTCTGCTTTTAATTGGAGTTGGAGGATTGTGCAGGGCTCAGTTAATGAACCAAGCCAAAAAGGTTTGGAGATACTCGCCAAGCAATCATTTAAGTCTATTTCTTAGACTTGCCCATAGACTCTCATTAACAAAGTTTAGGTCTTCAAACTGCCACAACTTTCTTACAGGAATTCTTTCCAATAATTGATAATGGCCTCTCTTATAAGCCAATTTCTTTTTTTTTCTCCCCCCCCCTCATTCCCACTTAGACTGTAATACTGCCAAAAGCTCTACTTGTCCTTGGTTTTGTCAAAGTTTAGTCTATACAAGGCAGCCAGACCAACCTGTTTGGAATGAAACTGGTGTTTACCTTCACTTTGAAAAGATTCCAGTGAGTTTGTTTAGCAAGAGGAAGGTGACGTGGCTTGTAGTTTACATTGTCAAAGCCCTAATGGGTACAGAGTGCAGAATGCTGAGCAGCCAATCGAGCACCTCATGCACTTCTAACACCAGTAAATACAAAGATGTGCCACTTGTGTTCTCTTTTAGTAATTCCTTGAAAAGAGGCTGTTATCAGAAGTGCGGTTTGTCTCTGCTTTCCCACTGCTGTAAGAAATGTGGCTCTGCATAAGGTTTCTTCAGAGACTTCTACAAGCTGGAAACTTTCCAGCTATTACTCATAAATAAACACATTAATACTGATATATATGTGCAAAATGGAAAAATTTCAAATATGAAAGAAGTTCAGTAGGAATCAGAGTAGTGTTATTTCTAAATGGCATATAGTGAAATTTTCTATAAACACACATTGAAATTCTGCCCCTCCATGAAGTATTGATACATTTCCTTAACTCTCTGAAGAAATTGAAAAAGCATACAGAAATGGCAGCACCAAAAAGAAATAATACCCCAAACTGATGAGCATATTAAGACAATTTAGGGCCCCTGTCTGAAGGGAGGAACCTGGAAGCAAATTTTTCAAAATTCCCATGCAAGTTCTCTAGATGTTTAGGGCCTTCTTCACATAATCATTGTCATTTCCATTTGGATCATTTGTCAGCTGAATATTCTGAGGAGTTTTCTTCTAATTATTCCTTGCATGGCAGTTGTGCCCATTTTGTCCCCCATGAAGTTCTACCATGTTTCTGACCCAACTATTCTGACCTGGTCACTGCTGCTGCAAACAGTGGCACCAGAGGTGAATTCCCAGCTCCTCTGAGCACTCACACCCCTGGCTGGCTGCTCTCCTAAATGCTCCAATTACCCACTACAAAAACCAGCTTGCTCCATCATCATATGGGAAAGTGTATTTTAGTGCCTGTAATGAAACCTGAACTCCTGGCCTCTCCTCAATCCCATCCACTGCTGCCAGAATAAACAAGGAAGAAAAGAGTACCCCACATCAAAATGACCTGAAAATGAGTCAGATTTTGTTATTGCCTGATTATATACTGGGTACAGAAATTCTGCAATTGTAAGTTTGTTTACTACTCAGAACTTCTCCACAAGTGTATGATATTCTAGATATTTTGGAAAAATAATAAATGAAGGGCTCAGTAGGAAGTTATCAATAGATATTAGAGGCTTGTAATTTGCTGCCTTGAGGAGGTTGCGTGAAGGTACATTTGGACAGAGCCAGCAGATCTCTGCACTTACAGCTTAGGTTCAGTAGGAAACCAACAAACAAAATAGGAAGGAAAATGCAATTAATTATCCTTCGAAAGGTCACTTCTCTTACTGCAGTTAGAAGAGACAACACATACAAGAGAACACTGAATCCCTGGCATTAACAAAGCATACTCTAAAAGGACAGATGCAACCCCAAGGGTTGGCAAGGAGCCTGGAAGCACATTTCTGTTCTGACAGCAGCCTTGGAGGTATTTTCAGAAGTAATCCTTTTCTTCCCAGAGGTTGCATGTCTTCTAAAGAGTACACAGGCTTAATACTAGCCAATCCTTAAATAATGCCTTTCATTGCCACAATATGCCGGTTATGATTTAAACAGAGGCATTTAAACATCCCTTTAGAGGGTATATAAAACTCAGGGGTCTAAATTGGCAAACGTTGTTGCCAAACAATTTTCATCCAAGGAATTCCCACTCCATAGCTTTTTGCTTAGTCAATCACACTTGTATTGCTCACAGGAAGCAGGGATAGGATAAAAACCCAGTCAATATCTGTTTTGTAAAACTAAAATCATTCCTTATTAGCGTCTCCACACATTGCTGGGATCTGTGTCAGCAAACACAGCGGACTTTTCTATATTTGAAATGTTTCACTTTTTTTCTAATGCATCCACAGCCTTATAAATCTCATTTTTCACCCCTGCCTCTATCATGTGCCATTTTGGGGAAGAAGGTTAAACTTCACTTCACTGTCATCAAAGCTCTATTTCCTCATGCAGATGTCTGAAAACAGCAGTACTTCCACATGAAACTCTGCAGGGGCTCTTGACAGCACCTCCTGAGAGATGTACCAGTACCACAGACTGGAGAATTGACATATTTGACCAAAAACTTCCCAGGTTAAAAAGGAGCAAAAAAGTGTGTGGCCTCTGGAATAAGCTGTAATGAGTAAGAGGAGTAGGAGTGCTGAGGAAGAATATGTCACTCTTAGTTTGTAACTTCTCAGAATAAACTGGTTTAGATCACGTTCCAGGAATATTACCAAATAGATTCAGTGTATCAGGTGACTCAGTGGGCTGGTGACATGGAATAATAGTTCAGAGGAACAAAACCAAAGAATTCAGAGTTTCACATACTAATGCTGCTGGAAAACTCAGTCACCTTACTCCTGGCAAGTTATCAGAGTACTAAATGGTAATATATCCTCAAATAAATTGAAATTGCTGGCTCATCAATCCAGGAAAGAAAGTGTGACTATTACAAAGCAGACGTCTCAATCTGTTATGATACACTGCTCCACTATGCGTAGTAGTTGCAGTAATCCAAGATCCAGGATTATTAGCCTCAGAAAAACAAGCTAGTATTTACAAAGCAGAGCTTTTCAGTAGTCTCAAAAAAAAAAAAATCAGTTTTTTAAAAATCATATAAAATACACATTGCTCAGGATGCTGGCAGTGGCTGAGGCTGTGCTTAGCTTCAGCTGCATGATTTGCAGGACTCACCCCCGTAAGGCCCTCAAAAACTCCCCAGAAACGTCCTCCAGCCTGTCACAACCCCAGGCTGATGGAAACACCAACACCAGCCCCCTTCCCCATTTCATCCATGGGGAGCTCTGTAATCCCCATGTCAGTGGCAGAAAGATTTCTCCTGCACGAGCTCTCCAGGTGATCTCATGATGTGCTGTCGTGGGTTGACCCCAGCTAGGTGCCAGGTGCCCACTCCCTCTCCCACTGGGACAGGGGAGAGAATAATACGGAAAAAGACTACCAGGGTGAGATAAGGCAGTTTATTACAGCAGAAAGAAGAAACAAGCAGAGATCTGCACACGCAAGAGCTAAAGAGAAGAAACAGTCTCTACTTCCCATCAGTAGTGATGTCTGGACACTTTCAGGGAAGCAGGGCTTCAGCACACATTAAGAGCTCCTCAGGAAGGCAAATATTGAAGACTCATGAATGCCCCCCCCTTCCTCCTCTCCTTCCCTTATATATCCGAACTGACGTCATATGGTATGGAATATCCCTTTGGCTGACTGGGGTCAGCTGGCCTGCTTGTGTCCCCTCCCAGGATCTTGCCCACCCCCATCCCCTTTGGTGGGGGAAGGAATGTCAGAGGAACAGCACTGCTTGGCAGTAGCCAAAACACTGGTCTGTTATCAACACCAGCTACCAATGCAAAGCACAGCACTGTAAGGGCTTGACCCCAGTCAGACCCAATACACATGCAATCACTGATAGCTAAATTTCATTAAGAAAGTGTTTTAAAATACCAAAACAGCATTAATAGAGGCTGAGCACAGGCTGGGAATGACATCCATCAGTTTTGGATGCCCATTTGTGTTTCCAGGAGCCAACCACATGAAATAAGCTACCGGTTCATCCTGTGCTCATTCAAAGCCAGAGGTTGAGATCTTGAATCCTTGCAAAACACAGCTTTGGTTTATGCCACATGAGCTTCCATGTGTCAACAAAACCTTGGTGAAAGGATGGTTAGATCAGCACCCTCAACTGCTGTGTGGAAGAAAAAGCCCCTGTTAAATTTGGTTGCACACAGTTGAACAGAAGGGAGCTGAGCCAGGAATCTGCTACTTTAGACAGACCTCTGAAAAACAAATGGAGGACTGTGGGTGTTCAAGTCATTTCAGTGTCCAGGCAACAGGTTTTAAAAGTGTTCTCCTTTCAACTCTGGAAAACAAATTTCACCACAAGAGCTAAGAAATCTTCTCCAGCAGCAGCTCAGATACCACTGATTTTTATCAAAACCAAAAAGACTAGTGAAATTGCCATTTTCTTCTTTCAAGAGAAAGCTACTGACAGCTTCTGATAAGGAGAAAACATTATTATACAAAGTGCCCGTAGCCAGGGCAACTGAAGGGCTCAGCTAAGCAATTTCTGATAAGAATGCAAGCGACTAAGACATCAATATGAATTTTGCCTGTGGTTTGTGGATATGTTTATGCCAGAGAATTGGAATAACACAGGAAACCAAACTTACTCAACTTGCTTATTAGCAGGGTTAGAGACCAAGGAGGGAAGGAAAGGTAAGAAAGCTGAGGCTCCTCAGGGACATTGCTAACTGCCACATATCTCCAAGAGATATTTACCTTTAGTAAATTGTTCCATTACTTATCATGTGGATCTGCTGAATGGTTTCATGCTAAGCCTAACTCCTTTATGTCAAGCTTCAAATCCTTTATATCTTTGAGTCCCCACAAAGTGGGGGAATAAAAGAGCACCATTGCTATCTGGAATCATCACACACATTTAGAAGCACAAATCACATTACAGGTGCAATTGAAATAAATCCATCCTCACAAGTTGGAAGTCAGGGATGCTGAACTGCAAGAATCCTCAGCCAGGGGCTTAGATGAGATGTAAAGATCACCCCAGTTATCGCCTCATTGTGCACAACACACCACAGGGCTGTTCCGTCCCTTCCATCAGATATGGGCCAAAGCCTTACCCAAAAGCTACTGAGTCCGAAGTTATTGAAATCAGGAATAAACTTCACATTTCCAGGTAATCCTATGTGAATTACAATACTTGGAACAGAAAATCCAATGACAAAAGTGAAATGGGCAACGTGTACTTGCCACTGTTGAGTGGAATAAGAGAGATTAAAATGTCTACCCACCGTGCAAATAAAGGATTGGAGCAAACAGCATTGCTTCTGGTTCCCAGGAGGTGGGTTATACTTTTTTCTTGTTTGTTTAAATGAAACGTTGTTTATTCATTCTCCCATCTTTCAATAGAGGCATGAATGTCCCCAGTCAATGATGCATGCTTCCTCCCAGGGTACTTGGAAAAGCACTGCACATTTAGAGAACTCTCTCTGTCACAAACATTTATTCAGTGGTGTCATCAGAAGACCATCCATGTGATCCCTCTCAGGTTTTCTGTGTGGTTTTTTTTTTTTGCCTCTCCTGAAGCCTCAACTGCAGGAGCACTTGCTACCTGGCGAGACCAAACAGGCTTGGCCATACAGAAAAGGAAAGGAACCAGAGGCTGACAGCTTCCGCAATAAGATGTAAAATAACACAGGAGTAATGATGTAAAAATCACACCTCACTCTGCACCAACACCATATCCTCAGGAAAAACTCTGCTGTGGAAGTTTTTGCCTATTTTCCCCTGTGAAAGACCCCAGCAGCACAGCTGCAGCTCTTGGACCCAAGACAGACAAAGCCCACCAGAATGAGAGCCTCACCTTTCTGCCCAGAAATACCCCAGGAGAAGCAGGAGCTGGGAAAGACAGGGCCTTGACTACTCTGCCCAAACTACAATGTGCGTCAGATTAAGACTCCAAAACCATGGTAAAATTGAAATAAGAGTTGGGTTTTTCCCCTCCAATTTTGATTACATTTTAAACCATGTTTTGCTTCTAGCTTCTGAAAAAATACATTTGAACATATTTTAGAAAATGAAGATTTATTTGAAAGAGTGAGTGATGCCATGCAGAAAGACATAATTAAGATATAAATCGGTTTTAGCTACCTTGACCCAGGACATGGTACTAATAGTCACTACTGATATAAATCTTTCCAGACTCCATGCAGATTAAGGATACTTTGGTATTATATTGTAGACAAAGAAATTAAAGGCAGTTTATGAGAGAACTTTCACACAAATCCACACATAGAGGACAGGATGGGAATACCAAGCCTGGTCTCCAACAGGAGATTAAACCCAGCAATTGACTTCCCAGTAACCTGGTCCTGACAAGCAAAGCTGGACAGACTGCAGGCCACAGAGACCTTGCCAGACTTAACACACAAAAAAAATCCCACAAACACAAAAACTGCTCCAGCTTACCAACATCGCTTTTCTGTCTATGCCAGAAGCACAAAATAGTTTAGAACAGACTGTTCCCTTGCAATTTTTTAACTGGGACATTAATCCTCTGTGGCACTTACTTTTTCTCCCTGTTTTTCCTTACAGATACTATCTTCTGCAACATGGCAGCAATATATCAAAAAACATAATTATGCAAAACCTTAACTAATGAAACAAGAGCCAAATTACCTCAAGGAAGGTTAATGAGAAGGAGTAATTAAGCCCAGCTAGGTTTCTGTGACATAAAACAAATACACAACCCCCTTTTGTATACATTCACAGTATCAAAAAACATTTATTGTACATCCCCTTTCTGTAACTGTTTCAAAGACAATGTTTCAGATTAAAGTACAGAAACGTGCTCCAAACATAAATTTTCTTCAAGAAAATACTTAGTGAAATAATCGTCAGCATTTTTATTGGTGATTTTTCACAACTAAAAGCCCTCATACTTCTAAATAGCATATCCCAATGACTTTTTTTAAACCCTGTAATCGGTAAAAGGATTTTTAAAGTAATTCAATACCTAAGATTTATGCAAGAAAACATGTTGTATAACCTGCTCTCTTTTCCTCCTCCCCTCTCCTTTATGGCTACAAAATGCAAACATTAAACACAGAGGACAACAGAAATAAAGAACACCTAACATGGTTTGTTCACATCTGTAGGTAGTGCACTTTTTGTATAGATGCGAGTTATTTCAGTGGAAAACCCTGCTAATATTCTTTATAAACCCTACTGAGCTCAATTAACTAATTAATTAAGTTATTAACTATCTTTAATAAGTTACTGAGCAGTGAGTACCTCCTGTCTGCCGGTAGCAGCACAAATCCATACCCCTGCCCTCCCAGTTAATTTCTCAGTGTTTATGGGAAGTATCACAATAAAAACTTTATTAAAAGAGAATAAAAATGCAGAAAGTAAATGGAATTGGTAAGAGATACCCTTTACATGGTCTGGCTGGACATATCTTAGCCTTTTGTTGAACCTACAGATTGTACTGAGCCTTAGAGCACTTTGCAAGCAGAAACAAGCTTGGCTGGCTCATTAGCAAAGCAGATACAAGTTCTTGCCTATGCTACAAAATGCACAAGCTGTAAAGACAGACTCAAAAACTAAAGACAGACTCACAGCCTTGCCGCACCCCCTGAACTCCAGGGGTCTGTGCAAGGCCCTTTGCCAGCAGCTCAGCACCTTGGCAGAGCCAGGTGGTTCCTGCCTGCCACCAGTGCCACTTCTCCAGGCACCAAAATACCCACACCAATGTCACCTCAGTGCTCCGTAAACTTTGCTGCCCTGAACCGCCAATGGGCTGAGCTGAGCTCAGAAGCTTTGTTATAAGCACAGCTTCCCTCGGGACTGAGGGACATAACTTCTACACAGAATGTAGGAAACAAAACCCAGGTTCGGATTTTTCTTCTTCCTGAAGGGGTTCAAGCCCACATGGCAGAGTGATTATTCAATTGATCACCTACTTTAGCTATTTACTTAAACTGTGTTTTATAATGCAACATATTTACTTAAAGCCATGGCACTAGAATTCCATGGAGCTCACCTGCAGGTTGTATATCCAGTTTCCTGTACTGGAGGAGCTTTCTGTAGGAACACTCCAGGCTCAGCTGCTCAGATGATTTGATATAAATATCCTCTTAGTGAATTAGAAAAGTAATTCAGCATAGCTTTCAAATTTTAAAACACTCCACTGCAGATTTTATATCAATGGCTCAAATAAACCCTTTACATTAAAACATACAAAATCTCTTCTTTTCCAAGCACACCCCATCCTACCACACAAAGCCTCCTGTAACTTCAGGATCTTTATATAACAGCAGTTAATTGCTCAATTAGCAGTTATCAAAACACCTGTTTACCATTTAGGACCACCCCAAACCGATGGGAAATGAACACTATGACCACCAGCAGCTACTAAATGAGCTTTTAAACCCTGCCTGATGTGGGGCAGGGACTGCTACTTGTCCTAGATTAGGCTACCCTTACTCAGACTGCCTATACAGCTAATTTTGGATGTCAGTATAGCCACACAAAATGATGGCATATTTTTCCTGGCATTTCCTGTCTATGGTGCTCTCTAAAATATATTTCTGTCTAGTTTGAAGAACTGCATTTCGTTTAAAAGTACATATCCTTGGCATGCAAAGAAAGCATGGTGTTAAACGTGGGTTTGCAAGATCCCCTGACTTAACAAGGTACTTGGAATACTAGGGAAACGTGAACCAGCCCTTCCAGTAAGGGACCATTAATTAAAGAAGAACTTCCTGCTTGCAGACTCTGTCCCCAAGGAGAACTGCTCTCTGCTCTTCTTGTAAAACAGCTGAGCAATTGTAATCTGTAGGTGGCTATTACAGTGATTTGTAGTCACTTCTCTCCTGATTTGTAATCACTAGCAGCAAATGTAGGGAAGCTTTACAGAGCCTGCCAATTAATTCAGCATAAATTTCCAGTAAAGATGGACTGGTGGAAAGCCCTGGCCAAATTCTTTCTCAGTTCAGAGAGAATACAGAGCAGGAGATTAAAATGTGATGATCTGAGCCTGTCCTTGTTTTCTTTATATAGAAAAATTTTTTTTTTTTTTCTTTCATCACAGGACAGCCATCACAATTCCTGTCTGGAGAGTCCACCAAGTAGCAATGGCTTACATACTTCACTTCAAGAAAACTGTGCCAAACTTCTCCAAAAACCGGCTGCCGAAAGTTGGATTCTTGTCTGTGTTTATAGTTGTATGACCCACATTTGATTAGCTCCAATCGGTTTTGGTTTAGAGGCAGGAATTGCAACTGTGCAAGGTTTTAATTAGATATTTGGTCATTCTGCACTTTCCTGAATTCCAGCCTCTTCCTTGCATGCTTATACACAAAGCTGGAAGCTTTTAGCAAGGCAGAGTGAAACATATAAACCGCCCCAAGCTAATAACAGATAACTGAACCCCCAAGGTAGCACAAGAAATCATTTCAGCAGGAGCAGCCCTTCGCCAAAAAACTGGAGTTTAGCAGGTGACTAACAATTGTGTGCATGGCTGAGTCAATACTGGATGGTAATAAAGTGATTTTAAAGAGCTGCTATGATTTTCACATCACACGTGACTGCTACAGTATGTCTTGCCAAATACTAATATAGTTTTGTCTAAAAACGGTGAATTAATTTTCAGTAATAGTAGCATATCCTCAATATCAATTTAGGAAAGAGGATGGAACAAAAAGCGCATCTGATGCCCATGAAAATATTTCCTTTCCAAATCCAATTAGTCTTAAAAATATGCCTTGTTGACTAAATTCTGGCATCAGGCTAAGAAAGAGTCTGAACTTACAAGAGAACATGAGATAAGACTAATTTTCATAAATTTTGTGGTTCAGTACATTCAATTTTTTCCGATTCATTCTGCAGCTTTTTCAGATTCATTGCAATTCCGGCTCAGCTCAGTGTGTCCTATGCAAAGGAACTGTCTCATCTACATGAGAGCATGAACTCTCCCAACTCATGGAGATGGACAAACAAAATTTTGTGTACTTTCTCCTGCTTTTCTTTCACTTGGTCTGATCTTCAGTATTTGTAGCATTTATAGTATTTGGTGCAGTCCACAAATACTGCCCCTATTCCTAAAGTTTCCTTTTCACTCACAAAAGGAAGGAAAAATGTTTCTGTTGAGAAAAAAGGAATTTCTTTGCAGGAGTACATTAAGCCCTACAGCCCTCCTTTTATATGTACAGCTCAAAACTATGCAGCAAACCCTGGCTATAAGCACAGGCATTATAAAACTGACCAATTCATCCTGGAAGGAGCTGCCTGCCAATTTCACTAGTCCAAAACTGGCCTCCCATTTCCTATTCCCCTCTAAACATGCACACTCTTGGGAACAAGAAATTATGGCACTCTGCAGCCCACATCTTAACCAGCAGCCTTCCTGATCTTCTCAATGTCTCTCTTCCTTTTTCTACCTCTTACATTTTGCTGCTACCATTCTGTTGGTTTGCAGTTATGTTCTCCAAATAAATTACCTCCAAATTTTATCTTTCCCCTATTAGAAGAAGGAACAGTTTCTGTCCTGCTACCTAACTTACTCTTTCAGCTTTCCTTTCCTATTCAGGGATGACTCAGCTGATTATGAAACAACTGCTAAAGCCTCACAGCCTAAACCAGCAATTTTAGTTTATCTTGACCTGACGTACTGCACATTTTGATAGGATCTCAGGTGCTGGCAGCTGAGGTCTCACCTCTGCAGACAGCTGAAGGCAGAAACTGCTGTATTCACCCAGAGAATGAAGTCTCTGTTCTTCAGCTGGATTTTAAAGACTTTTTTCACAGGCTTTGACAGGACTGCAGCAGTTCCATGTTTTTGTCACGAGTTTGCTAGTAAAGCTAGTCACACATTCAAGAGAAAGTCACTCAGACCTTAAATGCATCCTTCTCTGTGAAATTTCCAGCCTCATCCCTATGAACAGAGGATTAAATAAACGTTTTAGTTAATAATATAAAATACCACTTTATTCAATGTAACACTTATCAGATAAGTTTATCTGGAAATACTGGCCAATGTTTACACCGTGATTAGCAAGACAAAGCCAGGAAGTCACACACAGGAAAAATTTGTTATATTTTATGGGTTAAACAAGTTCTCTGACTCATTCTCTAAGAATTAAAAGAGTTAGCACATTGCTTTTCTGGTGACAGGATAATGGGACTGCAAGTAGACAACAAGTAGAGGGCTGTAATAAGAGGGTCTTTCCAGAATTAGTTCCTTACAGTCATCAACAATATCAACAGGTTCATTTCATGGCTCAGTATCTCTATTTCAATGATTGTTTGTAAGGGCTCTATATTCAGTTCACACGGAGTAAGGAAATGTTAATAAATATTGGCAGATAAAAGAACCTGCCTGAAGACACTCCAGCAGGGGATTTGCCCTTCCAGCGTGGGAGCTGCTGCCTCTGGACGGTAGAAGTTTTTAAATGGCTTTAAATCCCCAGCCAGCCCTGCTCAGCATGGCGGGGTCATGCCTGAGAGGCTGTTTTTGCCTAAATAACAAAGCCCACTTTGATTATTATTATCTTTAAATTTGCTTTTATTTGTCACTAGGTGTACAAGCAATTCTCCCCCTAGACCATGAAAGATTGTGAATGTTTAATCTCACAAAGACAGAAGAAGAATTTCTATCACATATACCCTTTCCAGAACAGAAGAGCAACTCCTGCCAGCAAACCTGTCCCTTGGTTGTTTTGGGGGTTTTGGGTTTAGGGTTTTTTTTAGTGTGTGTGTGTGGGTTTTTCTAGATTTTGGTAGGGTCTTTTGTTTGGTTTTTTAAAATCTTTTTCCTTGATGGTCAGTTCCTTGAATCTGGCTTATTGCTGGTGTGGGGGTTTTTGACTTTTTGGGTTTTTTTTAATGCAGTCCGAGTGTGTAATCTTCTCATGCCTACCTGGCCCTTCTGAATTTTCTGAGCTTATACCAAAGAATTTTCTTCTCTCCAAACCATGATGCTCTTCATGTCCAAAAAGCCTTCCCTGGGTTTCAGAAAGGAAGATGTCTCTGGCACTGAGCCTAGAGCTGCATGAAGAAAACAAGCCAGTGACTCCTCATAATTCTTCCTTTGCTCCCCCTGTTTACAGATAAACTAGAAAGATATTAAGTAGGACCATCTTAAATCTTGTGGTTAACACGCTGATTTTGCACAAAAGTGTATTAACTTCCCATCTTAAACAATTATCCAAAAATAAACTAAACTAAACAATGCTTTTAGTCTTCAAGTTTAATCCAGTATCAGAGGGCTGTTATTCAGAAAACATCTCACTGAAAGAGGGTTTTATAAAGTCTCTTCTGTCTGGTTATGGGAAGAGCTGAGATTCAGGACACAGAATGTCTCCTAGAAGTACCACGCAATCAGAAGGGAAATGGAAGACAAATGTTTTGGAAATGAGATAACAGATGTCTTTTCCTGAGAACTGGAAATCCGGTCCTTGAGGCTGGCTCCTGTTAGAAGGCCCTCCTGGACTCCTTAAGCAACTTTGCCACTAATGTGTAATAACTCTAAGCAGCAAAGTTGTACAGTAAGTAGGTTTAGCTATTAGTGATCCTACACAATGAGAATAAAATGACACATGACAGAAATAGTGCATTTTTGAATTTTCAGCATCCTCATGACATCCATTTGCAGCAAACCAACCAAAACTCCAATGTTCATAGCACCAAAGCCAAGCCAAAATACAGAGTCAGTAGAAACCAGATACAGTGCTGTTTATGCTCTTGCTGGCACTGAAAACTTTCCTGGTATGAATATCTGCAGGTAGTTGTTGAGACCTTCTGAGGCACTTGCTGCCTTATTAAAATTAGGAAGCAATAATTCTAGAGGACTGATTACATTCTTACAACTTTCACACACATCCCACAAAGCTGGCACGTCCATGAAATATTGGGTAGCAAATTTGGTGTCAAGTTGTTCTTTTAACAATGAATTTCTAGTTAAAAAAAAAAATGGCAAGGAGTTGACCTTATTCCTGTTACAGCAATTCTCATATTCTTAGAGTGAGCCTGGAGAGGCAAGAGCACCCTCACTGCTGGATTAGAGAAGGAATATTTTTCAGGTCATTCTTAGAATATATGTGGATAAAAGGAGTTAAAACAACACTCTTGTTATTATTTCTTGCTTCTTTCCCAGCAAACCTGCAAGGAGAAGCTTTGCTGGGAAAGGAGATCTGGTAGCCTTCCTTTCTCTGCTATTTTAAATCTACCTGGGGTCGATTCTTTTGATACTGCACTGCAAGAGACAGGAACATTTAATTCAAGCATCCCTTAGAGCCTTTAAATATCATACTGGGAAGTTTGTTTTTCACTTTTAAAATATGAGATTGGATTATTTTAGCAGCTTCCTGCAGTGAGACTCCTTATCTCTTTTTGATTTTGGAATGTATGTGATCAAAATAATACTAATGTTCTCCAAAGTACCTTCTAAAAAAAAAATATGTTTGTGCTTTTTGAAGCTTGTGCCTCTTGTGTTCCTTCCCAGGGACTGGGGGATGGTGAGAGCTTCAGAACTGAAATCTTCACTGCACAAGTGGATTGCTTTTATTTTTAACAAGCACCCCAAATACAACTTGCTGTGCCCTGTGACTAATCAACATTATAATAGACCAACACTAAAACTAAGCCACTGCCACTGCAGCCTGACCACAGCAGGACCCATGACAAGCTCAAGCCCTGCATGAGAGATGGGATATTCTGTTGAAGCCCCTGCTTTCTGAAATGTACCTGCAATCCTGTCTGTAGTGCTCAGCCCATATTACACACAAACAAAACCATTCCTCTCTTATTGGACCCTGTTAGCCAAGCCTTTGCGTTGTGCCAAGTCCATCAATAATATTTGCAGCCCCTATCTTCAGCTCCACCTCTCAATAAAATGCAGCTGAGGTCACCAGCACCACCCGCTCTTGCAGCTTTGCTGGCCAGCCAGGACCCATCTGAGCAGTGCTGCCACCTGCCTGTGCTGAGCCCTCTGCTCAGCCCCAGCTGAGGCTGACAGCTGCTCTTGGAACATCGGTATAGGCTGCACTGCACGGAGACTCCTGCCACAGCATTTCTCACGTGTTGCTTTATTCCCAAGAGCTGGCTTGTTATCTTGGAAAAAAAAAGTCAATAAATAGGACAAATAAATCAGAAACACAGGCGTATTTTTATTTGAAGGTTAAAACCCAGCCTTCTCACAAGTACTCTGAACGGTGCCAAGTGTATTTTAATGGTGCACACAGTGAAAAGAAAAAAGAGTATTTTATGTCATCTGTATCCATGGTGAAGTCTATTGATCAGAAATATGAAAAAGCTGGTGTTTTCTGCTTGTAAAGGAAAGAAATAATAACTGGCTTCTCCAGTGTCCATCAGATCAGGGTTAAAAGGAAATATTGCACAGGGCAGGGAAGTTTTTGAAATGTTTTGCTTAATCTAGCTGCTGTGTTGGCCTTTTTTTTTCTTTTAATAATTACAGAGTCCCAAGGTAAACAAGGGGAAAGTCATGATTCCAGATGCAGACTAAACACTGTGCCATGGGACCACCTCCAATCTCTCAACCCATTGTTACAACACACACTTCCAAAAACTAGCTTCATTTTTATTGCATTGATTATCACCAAAAAGGAGAAGTCGTTTGATCAACAAAATACCTGTTTTTCCTTCTAAATGTCTGTCCCTCAGAATACCATTTGCAGATATCCCAAACCCCAGGCAAGGAATTTGCACAGGAGTAACCTCCACATTTCTTAGGGTATAATATCATCCAGCCAAGGCAGTGCAGGATAGAAAGCTGCACTGACAGGAGCTTTACCCTGAACCCTCTTTCCATTGTTCCTCTCAGGTCAGACCCAGTGGCTGGGAAAGGGACAAGAGCACAGGTTTTGCACTGGAGTAGCCAGCTGAATCACACCCAGAGGCTACATGGGGGTCAGAGCCAGAGCAGCAAGACCACCCCATACAGAAGCAAATCACCATTTGGTGTGTTCAGCTGCCAGGTGAAAATCCATCCCTCCTGTCTTAGGTTACAATGGTATGTATTCTATCACCGTCTTCATGGGCTGTTGGGGCCAGGTGGGGCAGTGTTCCTGGCTCGTCCCTGATGGTCCCAGGGCAGGACTTCTAATGGGCCAGCTGTTGGAGCTGAGCCAGGTGAAGTGCTCTTCGTCTGTTATGGCTTCACGAGATCCTTTCTGTTAATGGGCCTTTGAGTCCCACTGATAAAATTACACCGTTCCCATTGTGAGATGCCCCGCCCAGGGGGAGGAACCAATCATCCCTATCTGGATATAATCTGGAATTATAAACACCACAAGGCAGCTTTTCCACTGGATTCCCAGAGGAAGAACAGACCCTTCTACACCACCACTGGACTGTCAGAGGAGAACTACACCTTTCCACAGGATCACTGCTTCAACAGAACCACATCCATCACTCCCAGAGGACTGCAGCCACCAACTAATGGGACTGCTACCAACACCCTGACCAACAGGGTGTCAGGTTGTATTCTGACTCTGTCAGTGTTTTGGTACTACTGCATTTATTTTAATTTTTCTATTAAATTGTGGTTCTGACTTTGAGTCTCTCACTGATTTACTTTCAAACTACCACACTTCCACATCCCCTTTTTGGATGCACAAGGATTGAGGCTGAGGGACAGCTGGCCTCTTTCAGCAGGAACATCTGGGAGTTAAAGAGGCCGAAATGGCTCATGTTTAAAGTCACTAATGGTTGTTCCATGCCATAATATAAACATGATTCTATAAACATATTTTTTCTCTTTTGCAAGAATTAATTGTCAAGTGATTGCCCCAACTTTCTTTTTTCTTCCTTCCATATTAGTACAGTAGTTTTCATATGGAAATGACAAAGAGGAATCCAAGCTTCCCACCCTCAGGATAAATTAGTCCTTACACTGTGATAAACAAACATGAGTGACTTCTTTGTTTCTCCTCGAGGTAAAATCTTGTCTTGCCTTCCAGGAAGGGCAAGTCCACAGCTGACATGTCTTCCAACCTTTCTCCTGGAATATGACTTGCTGAGCTGAGCATTTTCATTGCCTCATACGCTGCAAAGTTTTGACATCCATGACACAAAGATATAAATTACCAAGAACAAAATAAATCTCTCTGATGGAGAACCTGTGCACCTCAGAGCCAAAAATGTTACAAATATTTTAACTGAAATAAGGAGCTGTTTCCCTGTGAAGAGGAACACACGATTGTTTGTTCCTGCCCTGTCATTCCAGCCATACTCATGGGTGCAAAAATAGTAAAACACTCAGCTGAAGTGACATTTTATGTTGGGAAAACACTCAAAATCATCCAAAACGATGATGGGCCTTTAGGCATGACGCCGTGATTTTTTAAAAGGAGTATTTGATAAAAAAAGAGGTGAACTGACCTGGCAAAGGGGAAATGCAGCAGCCTGGTGTTGCAAGGTGCCTTTCTGGCAGGTCTCTATTTGCCCTGTTGTCACCTCCTTCCCACCTGAGGTGCCGTGACAGTGCTTTTTCCTCTTCTCAGACAGCTGCTGGGGCTTTTTCTTTTCTCTTTTCTTCCCCTATCTCCCCACAAGTAGCATGAATCATTAGCTTTGATGTGTGCCATAAGTTATGAAACCCACTAATAATTTTTTTGCATAGGCACTCTTAGCATCCTTTGTGACACAAGTCCTGCTCCATAAACAAAATAAGGGTGAAGCTTAGCATAAGCCGATAGATATTAGTGCACTGCTAAGGGCAGGAATAACCCAATGTCAGCTGGCAATATTTCAGAAAAACATTGAAAATCCCTCTTGATTTCCAAATCAATAAACAAGAACCTACTGAGATTTTTCTTGCAGGAGAAAAAAAGCATCTGCTCTATTTTCTCTAAGGGCTTCTCTTGCCTTCAGGGTCTTTGTATATTAATGCAGCTGCCTGGAAGATTTTCTATGCAGCCTGGAAAATATTTCAAACATATGAAAAAATATCATCTGCAATGGTAGACTTGGACAGCAAACAGAGTCAGCTGACGTGGCTGGAAGGACAGATATGGTCACTGGCTGCAAGACCAACCAGGAGCCACTGCAAATCCAGCAGAGGAAGATGGGAAGAGCTCACCTCTGTACCACCTGCCTGGTGACTGCCAGAGAGCCTGGCAAAGTGGGGGAATAGTCTGAGCAGAGCACAAAAGACATTCTTAATGAGATGACATATCCTAGCAAGATGTTATCCTTGGAAAGAATCAGCCTTTTCCACCAGAAAACCAATCAGCTGGAACACCTCCAAACAGCTCCAGTACCCAGTTGAGTCATTCATGTTTTTCTACCCATCTTCCAGCTAATTAGCTCCAGCTAAGACAACACGTGGAGATTTGCTACCTCTGCAGGTAGCCTCTCTTGGTGAGCTGTGCACAAATTGCCAAAAACAGGATGTCTGTCAGCAGCTGCTGGGGACTGTTTGTAATCATCCCCTGCCACTTATTAAACACAGGCTCCTAACCCAGCCATTAGATGTGTTTTTGTTTCTTGCAAAAGATTAACTTATTTTTCTCACCTCTTTTATTTTTAACTGATAAACATTTTACAAGCGACAGGATACAAAATATTGTTGCTTATCTGATTTTATCTATACCTCATCTTCTAAACATACTTTGAGCCAGGGTAAAATTAGAAAGAGATGTTCTAAGTCCTTGGCACTTAAAACCTCAGCTGACAGGACTAACTGGATGCAATTATTTATATAGCTGTGTGAATATTTGTGGTCCTATTTAACCAAATAAAGTATAGAGCCTGAGCCTAGCAAAATCTTGCAGACATACAAGATCCTTACTTGTAGAATTTTCAGGGGTAATTGCTTTAAGTCCTAATTTTGTGGTGGTCTGAGCAATAAATAAAACTTCTAAGGGCACAGAAAATGCCACAGTGGGGCAGAGCACTGAGTTCGCTAGCCCTGCAATCAGTCTCCAGTGGTGGTGAAGTAAGTGGGTAGGGAAAGCACAAAAATCCAACTGTTTTCTTGCTTTGTTCCCCTCACAGTTGCTCAGCATTCACAGCTATTACAAGAGAGATTTTAGAGCACCCCCAGCCTTTTCAGCATCTCTTTGTGAAACTGTTGTCCACAAATTTACTTGAACCCAGTGACTGGCCCATCCCAATAGCCTCCTGTGGAACCAAGTTCCAGGTTGTCACTGCCTGCTGAAGACAGGTTTGCTTTTATTCTAACTACTCTCCTACTGCTTGCATCAAGTGATTTCCCAATTGTAGTTTCACCTCTTTGGTCACTGTAATTTCCCTTCTTTGCTCTGTCTCCATGTTCATGATTGATAAGCCCAAAACAACTGTCCTGTAGTACCCATTTACAGACATATTGCCCGTGAACATCCCGGCCTGCTCCCAGCAGGAACTAAGGCAAGAAATAACAAAAAACATGGAAGAATTACCACAACCACATTTTTCTAGTGGCTCTGAACATGACATTCCAAAAAGGGCAGCAATTAAGCATCCACCACTAATTATCTACTAATGTTTTTGTCTTGCATCTTGAGCACTCACAACATTTCTTGAGCACATCCACATTTAATTACTGACTAAAATCTGGTTAGGAAAAATGAAAAAAGGCAACAGGAACAAAACTAATGCTTCAATAGTTCACAAAATGCATATCTAGAAAATGGAGAGTGCCTTGTGCAGCCTTGAAAATGGCATTGGAGTAACTAAGGAGCTAGCAGAAAAGAAGCTCAATTTATCTAGGAGCTGATGAAAACTCAGATTGGTAATGACTGAATAAAGGCTGACTATGGCAAAGTAAACAACACAAATGGATATCTCTACCTGTAGAGGATTTTGCCTCAAAGTGGTTCCAGAAAAAGAATCATTGGAGCTCTCAATCTCTCTCTCTCCCTAAAACTACCCTAAATTCCAAAGAGCACAAAATGCTGTTATCACACTCTGGGAACATTCCAGTTCAAATCAAACTCAGCTGTAGATGAGGATAATTTCATATGCATTTGAGTCTGCTTTGTGAAAAGGTTATTTTAAAAAATATACCTATTTAAAACCCTCAAGTGGATTAAACAGGAAGCTCAAGGTAATTACATTGTTGGCTGAAAACATTAAAGGTTCCATGTATCTTAAGGAAAAGAAGTCCCTGAGCATGTAAACCCTTGCTAATTAATGGCACAGACATGAGACAAAAGACAGAAAACAATCACTACTTCTCCAAAAGGTGATGGAGGTCAAGGCAGCTGCATGACAGTACAATGCAGTTTCTGCTGCATTGTTCACAGTGAGTTTAAAACCTCACCATGTTTCTCAAATGCATTCCAGTATTTTGTGGTTTAAGTCAAAGCTAATCACTACCCGCTAGGATGGGGGTGACAAACAGCAGGGCAAAATGCAGGCCAATAGAGAAACTTCCGAGATTGCAAAATCTAACAGTCCTCTGTTGCTGTAAAAATAACAGGATGCTTTCCAGATAACATTTTCTTTTAAATTTCTGAGAAAAAGTAGAAACCTAACTCAACTCTCCCTCATGTACTCCACAAAAGGTTACATTCCAGACAGAGCTATTTCAATTGTCTGTAAAGCACAACATTTTTAAAGTTCATTGTTTTAGCAAAAAGAATATCTGCTGGCATTTACATTATCTACTTTTTACATTCTTGATAAACAGCATATAATTTGTTAATACAATAAAACCTCAATTACTATTTTATCTTACTGATCCAGCCCTCAGATCACACTTTCAGCTCCATGCAGCTTATGCAGAGCAAAGTAGGTGAGGATAAATCAATGGCACAGGTTAGAATAACCAATATAGGCACCCAGAAATTTTCAGGATGCCTCATATCTTTCCATTTTCCCCAGTGTATTTACAGGCTGAAGGGAAATTTTGGAGCTGCTCATTGGCAACTTTCTTACCGAGGAGAGCTCACAGAGCTGGAAAATTGCTGTAAATCTGCTAAATGGTACCACATGACCAGGTCAGTATAGGGGATTGGGGAAAACATTCTCAGTTTCTTGTTTCATTATCCTTTGGGTAAATATTTATAAATAAATATGCCCTTGAACTTAAGCAATTGTGAATTGTAATAACCTGCTGCTTTTAAAAGTTTAGAACATTGGGCCAGTGTTGCTATTTCACTGAGGGTTTGAAAAAAAGAAAAAATAATTATAATCAGAGCAGCACAGAACGTGCAGTTCTCAGAGTGGAGAGAAAACACAAAAAGTAAAATAATAAAAACAAAAATAAAGAAAGGGAAACATTCAGCCTCATTACTCAGAAAGCACTTTCCAGCTGCCAGCACCACTTCAAAGCTGTTGCTGAGCCCGAGGGCTTCACTCACAGGAAGAAAGAAGCCACAGATATATTTCTGTACAGAGGAGAAGCCATGAGTGCACACCTGTCTGGGAACAGGAGTGTCCAAAGGGAGCTCCCAGCTGAGCTGGCACTGCCCAGCTCTGCCCTCGGACAGTGACAGCCCTTGCAGGGTGACAGCCAGCTGTGACCAAGAGAGGGCTGGAGCCAGGGCTGCCAGCAGCTGCTGGGACTCAGCACGGCTTTGTGGGACATTGGCACTGGGCTACTCCATCCAGAACATGCCTTGGGCTGCCTGCAGGAGCAGGTAACAGTGGGCAGAACACACATACATTGGCAAATGCTCCTTTCTCACCCCTTGACACAACCTCTTCCCTTTCTGGCCATGGCTGGGTTTGAATACACTTTTGCAACGTGGATTTTTGGTCATGCCAGGTAAAATGGAGGTTCATGGAGAGCTAAGAACAACCCGTCTGCTTCTGAGAGCTGCTCTGCTCAGAGTTGTCCAGCCATCCAACAGGTGCTTTGCCAGAGGTGCCAGCTGCGTGTCACACCACAGGAAAGCCACATCACCAAGTGTGCCACAGCTGGGAAATGCTGCTTTACATCTCTACAACCATCATGGTAACCCAGCTCCATCCCAAACTACAGCAGACACACTGCAGGTCTGACCGTACCTATTCTTTCCTGATCCACTTTCCCCAATTCACAAAGGACTCTTTAATAATAACATTATAAATGTATGTTGATTCTTCACTCAGAAACTTAAAAAGCGAGCAGACGGACAACCAAAACCCAGTCTTACTAGATTTCCTCCCATGAGGGAGAAAAAAAATAGGGATGTAGTTGAATGAAAACCTGTTGATTTCTCAGCTTTACTTAAAACCAAAAAAGAAAATGAGCTGGCTAGTAATGTATTACAAATGTAAATGCAAACTGGCAAAGGAAACAAAAGCAGCTCATATTGAGTGCATTTTGAGTGTAACAAAATAACCTCGTTTCAATTTGTTTTAATAAATGTAAATTAAAAAATACTGGCAGACGGAAGATTTAGTAAATATTATTCAAAGTACCATGCCTATATGGGCAGTTGTGTAATACCTGCTGCAAACCTGAAAGCACAGCAGAGAACCTCACCACGTCCTTTTATAGTCTCCATTTACTTGCAGAGAAACTGTCAATGCTAAAATACCGTCCAGCTTCAAGAAGCTTTCCATGTGTTTAATCTGTGCCCAGTTCCAAATCTCTCTTTGTTGCTTAATGTGTATGGATTGGAGTAGTTGTCTGAAATAAAGAAAATACATTTGCAAAGAAGGAATAATTCTATAATAAAAGGAAAAAAATTGTCCTCACTTCTCCTGTAGCCAAAGCAAGCAGAAGGTAATCAATACAATGGGCATTAGTTATTGAGTGTATATTGGTATAGGACACAGTAGAAGGTTATTTCCTCCAGATAATTTTTGATCTTCTTTTCATTACCCCTTGCAATTTACCTATGCATCCTATGATTCCTAATATGTTCACATATATCCCAGAGAGCTGATGTGAGCCCTCTTGTCCCCTGGTTTCTTTCTCAGTTATAAACTTGCCAGGAATGTTGTTCCAGTCTTCAAATAACAGTTTTTGTTGGAAAACTACCAGAAAAACAAACTAACTTAAAAGAAAGACATTAGGTAAACAACTTGATTTTAAAAATAAAAAAAAATCCATAGCAACTAAACACCAGTTTAATGTTAAACATGAAATAAGTTCACCATTCCAGAGCTTGAACTGCAGCTCATGTGTCACCCCTCAGAGCAACACGCATAAGAAAAAGTACTGAAGGATCCTGTTTTGAAGTGTGTGTTTACAAACTGCCACACAGTTGGTTTCATTTTCAAAAGAGTTAAGAGAAGCTTCCTGAAAGGAGCGGGTGAAATCACAGCCAACATCACAGAGCACCCCCTCCTCTGCAGTAGTTCATCTTGGAAAAGATGAACCTGCCAGGAGAGAAGTGCTGAACAGACATACTCAACTGTCCTCTCTGTCACCTTGAATTAACCTGCCCCACTCTTTAAGAACTGGCAAGAATTTTTTTTCCCTTTAAATTATCTATTTGGTACATTATAGTACTTATAGCCAGTGAGGAAATGGCAATTTTTTGTTAATTTTTTTGTTAATTCAGGTTTCTTGCTCTCATTTCTCAATGATGCATTGAGCAATCCTTGAAAAGCGTCCTTGAGAGATACCAAGTGCCTAATGTAGAGCTCTCATCACAGCTCCTAACTGAGGCTGTGACACCATGTGGCATTGACTACAGTATCTTAAAAAAGGAGTTTGCCAGAACAGTCAATGAGTGATTTGCAGCCTCTCAAAATTCTGAGTGCAACCCGTAGTAATGTACAGTCCTGCACTGGTATTTCCTAGCACTGCAAGCAGCCCAGAAGATGTTTCTTTAATGCAAAATTGCCTGTCACTGCTGTTTGCTGTGACAATAAGTGTTCTGAGTACATCTAGCACTGCAACATCAGCAAGGAGAGGTTTACTAATTTCTAAGGAATTTTACCTAACATTCATTCAGACACAAGAAATTACATCATCATTCTCTCCACATATTTTTATAGGTTTGGACCTCTATTTTCCACATGGAATGATTCACCTAAAGTCAGCCATGAATTGCTCTGCTCTGAAGGCCTGTTTGAAATCTGAACTAATAGAAAAACTGTTCTAGGGGAACCATGTACCTGCCTACAGCACTTGGAGGATTGGGACATTATTTTGCAACATTTGTCATTGAGGGAATGACTAATCTGTCAAGATACTTGGCTATGTCTCTCTTCCAGATTGCCCCAAAGACACCCTGGTTATGGTCTGACCTCCTCAGCATACTCTTCAAACAGCCAGGAGGGAATTTCCACACTTTGAAGAGGACAAATTTCACCCTGTCCTTCCTTTCTCTCCCAGCCTTCACTTTGGGAACAGTCCAGGATGCCACTGTGGGATTAATAACCTGGTTCAGGGAACCTTCATTCTGGCCTTTTGTAACTCCAGAAAGTTTCACTTACAAATTTTGAAATGGTTTTTGACAGTATGATGACTAGAAAGGGTGTAAGGCTGCCCTTCATGAGATGTCTCCTGACTTTGATAAACAGATTTGCTTAGACAGTGCTTTCTTCTCCGCCACCACAGAGCCTTTACCACATCTCAAAGACATTCATCACCTTTCTACTCTTCACCAAAAAGCCTATACTGCAACACTGAAAGTGATAAAAAGAAAATATCACCCTAAAATAATTTTAATGAAATGAAAAAATTTCCACTGACAAATTTGATATTTTGCTACTGTTTTTGTTTTCCACTAAAAAGGTGTAATTAAAGCTCTGGTGGTTCTACCCAGCATGGAGTTCAGGGCTTTTTAAAATGTTTCTTACCCATCACAAAATAAGAAAGAAATTTTATCTCATTTCAAAAGAAGTACTTGTTTTCACTTATTATATTCAATGCCTATTTTAATTTCAACTTTAGGGTGGTGCAAAAATGGTTGTGCTCCTATACCCTTATCTTTAGCTTTCTTGCTGTTGTGCTCCTGACAGTATTCATCTGTGGGAGTTGTAAAAGGGTGTGATTCTCTAAACCACAGAGACTTTCTGAATCAATGTCTGACTAACACCATTCAGGTATTTGCAGACTTTCATTAACATGGATTAAAGAGTTATCAAATGGCTGTGTGCTGACTGTTACATACAGATAATATGATAAAGATGGTGTCCATATCCAGATTTAACAAACATATTTGGTTGTTTAATGTCCCTCTGCACATCCAGGTTAACAAATACAGTCTTTGGGGAGAGGGGGAGTAAAATGGCCTGCAACTGGAACAGAACATTGAGCCAGTGGTCTGCTCACCTGGCTAACCTCAAAAAAGATGAATCATCTCAATTCACCTGAGATGGTGTAAGCCAGTGTCTATCTGCTAAGAAAACTTCATTGTTAAAAACACCCTGTTTCTTGCTAAGCTGTTTGCTTTCTGTATTGACAAAAGGCATAATGATTATGAGAATATCCTGTCCTTTAGAATGCAGACTATATTAATGGGTTTCCTTTCAGTTTTTTTTGCAGAAGGGATGAAGCAGATCTGACACGAGCAAGACAGCCATCACTGCTTCCCCGGGAACCTCCTGTTCCAATTCCTGCCTGCTGCTGTCCAGTATCTCCTTCAAAACCAACATTTCCAAATGTCCAGGGGCAGAGGGGGAATCACAATTTAGGCTCAATGCCTAAATTCATATTCTTTTCACATATCCCTAAAACAGAGACGTACACATCCACACAACAGCAATCCTGTATGTAGACAGACAGTCTCAGCTGATCCACTTGACAAATTTCAGCTCTATTTTTAGAACTTTTATAAACTAATGCCCGTGTTTATGTAAAACAAGGTGGCTGAGGGCAGGGACTGATGAGTTCTCAGAGAACTCTGTCTAGTTTATATGTTACTCAGAGGATTTTGCTATTAAGTGAAACAAGATTCATTTGTGATGAGATTTATTTTTTATTTAGGAAAGACTGAGCATATAATTGGTCCAGGTTAGTGTTAATCCATAGTAGTGCTAAATTTAGATCCAGAAATGGCTTCTGGTGATTTGCATGTTTTGAACCCTATGACTGGAAAATAATACTGGGGGAAGTCCAACAGCCTGCAGGGCCAGAGTCAGAGAATGCAATGACTTGACTTCAGAAGTCTTCAAGCAATTAAAAAAACACAAACAAACAAACAATAGAAAAAGAAATTAAAAAAACCCAACCCAAAACAAAACAAGCACAAAAAATTCTTCCAAAGAAAACAACACCACGTACTACATGTAATTGAAATTCTAACAGAAACTAGAAAGGCAGAATGCAATGAACAGGATTAGTATTAGACTAACGGTTTGAGTGAACCTCTGCACTTATTAAAAAAATGAGAAAGAGTGGCAATTTTAATATTCATAAATATAATATTAATTTAGAAAATAGTGCCCTGCCACACAGCCCGGGCTTGGCTGCTGTCATTGAGCAATGCACAGCACAAAGCCTTCGCTGGCACCCCTAGCTGGGCACCTCTGTGCTCCTCTGTACTGATCTGCAGATCAGTCACTGCACTTCAGAGGAGACACAGAGGAGAGATAAGAACAGAGGGTCACAGCATAGTGTGCTTTGCTGATCTCCTGTTCTGATACTTACAGCACAGCACAGCACAAGATTGTATAGCTTTACATTCAAGAACAATAAAAATACAAGAAAGTTCACCTGTGTCATTTGCAATTTGCATTACAAAAGAAAGAGACATGACTCAACATCTTGTTCCTTCTTTTGAATATGATTTTGCAGCTAGGCATAGCTGAGGGCTCAATAGGACATCCCTCAAATAATTCCCATGCATGGTTTCAACTACCATGCAAAAGCATGTTCCATCCTCCTGGCTTTATGAAACTCAGCTGTAAACTCTGGACCACTTTTCCTGTGCTCTACCAGCCAAGTAAAAGAAAGAAACAAGGGCTGACATTTCACAAAAGGCAGACACGAATTTAAGTATCATTCAGTGAGAACAACTCGTTGGGGACTTCAAAAGATCAACGTAGCTATTGCGACATAGAACGTAATCGAGATGGAAAAATCCTGATCTTCTCCCCGGAATGTTTATTGCCTATGTTACAGTCCCCTGTACATCCAGCCATCCCTGGTGCCCGCAGGAATTGTATAAGCAGAAAAAGAACAGAACATTCTCAAGAAAGGCTCTGAAAAGCAAAGTGTGATCTCCAGGGTGAGCGCTTGTGCCATTAAATGTCTGACATCAGATTTCGCTGCAGGCGATGGCAAATTTGTCACCGACTTCAATAGCAAAGTTTGGGCTACAGGCTCCCCCCTCCTACCACTTTCCCCTGGTCTTGCCCCTTGCCAATGAGATCAGTGGGACAGAAATAGACAGAAGCTTTAAGGAGGACGTTAAGGAAAAGCATGAGCACTATGTTTGCTTTTTTCCCTCCAAGAGCTTCCCTGTTTCCAAAGGGCAGAGGTGAGCACAGCCACGGGAAGATCTGCAGTGCTGCCCTGGGCACTGCTTGGAGCCACTCAGCCCCATTGCCAATGAAAGAAATCACAGGTTGGAGACACTTACCTGCCAGCAGCACCATGCATTGTGCTGTGCTAACACACCTGAACCTATGCTGCACTTGCAATCCAGGGCTTTTCTTTAAAACCCCAGCTCTTAATTTTCCTGATGTTTTCAATATACGGTTGCAAGAGGCAGCATAGGACAGGGCTGAGATGCCAAATTTCCTTTACTTAGTCAATGTATGGCACCACTGGTGTGAAACAGACCCCTTCAGAAAGGTGAGCTGACAACCTGAGCCATTTTGCCATCTTGCTTTGAAAAACTAGAAATTGATAAAATGAAGTAATGCTTGGATGTGGTGCCTTTAAAACTGCTCAGTGAGCCCAATCAACCCGTGCAGGCAGTGCAGCCACTCAGGGCCACTTCATGCCCACAGCACCTGGGGAAGTTCTCAAGGGGAGAACTAGGCTGACCCCTCCCAGCAGCCTCTTCCCTGCCATCCCTGCCCTGACTGGGTCCTTACACAGCATACTGGTGACATTGTGGGAGCTCAGATGCTTTTTCTTGGTCTTTGAACATAAATGGAAGATGCGTTTTACCATGCAGATGTTTTACCTGGCAGAGGTAAGTGTAAAGTATTTTGTAAAGTGTCTCTTTTACTGGAAAATAAAGCAATATCCATGCTTTAAAAGTGTAATAAATATATAAACCAAAATGTACCTAATGCAGCCAACAAAATTCAATTCTAATCTAAATAGTTTTTAAACCAAATGTTACAATAAGAATTTTTATAAGGTCATCTAACCTCACAATTTCATATTCAGCTTAATTTTTTACCTGTTTTTTTCCACTCTTGAAAGATATTACATGTTATAACTGCCTTCCTTAACTGGCACTTCCATTTTATGGGTTTTTGAAAGAAGCAATTAAACATTTGAAATAGAAAGCATCAGATAAATACATGATTCATACTGCAATTTTCCCTATGCTGACTACTGCCAACTTTACAACTAGGCAGATGCTGGGAATATCCCAGCTCTACCCTTACAAGCCTTCTCTAAGACCAACAAGAAAACATTTTTCAGGCTTTAAACATCTGCAGGATCTCTGGTGTGCTACAGGTAAGCTCCCAAAACATAATTGCTTAACCAAGCCTCACTGTAGCTTGCTACACTCTGAAGTTTTCCACTCCCCAATAGCTGGCACATTCAGCTTTGAGGACCAGGTGAAAGAAACCCAAGCCAACATCCAGACTGGGGAAATCTGCAAGTCGGATGGCAGGTGGGGACATGCTGTTCTCCTGTGCAGATCTCTTGATCCTTTGCAGAGGCTGCCGCGAAGGGAAGGCCAGGGCTGAGTTTCCCCACGTCATTCCAAGCCTGCCTGTGCCAGGCCCGCACGTGTGGGCAGTGTCCCCGTGTGTCACACGCAGTCCCGCAGCCCCCCCAGGCTCTCAGCTCGCCTGGCCCTGGCTCTCCACGCTGGTGATGATGGCAGCTCTGGAAGGCAGCCAGCACACACCCATCCATCACCCAGCGCTGCCTGCCCCACTCTGTGCTTTGGCAACTTCACCCCACGGAGTTTCTGGAACTGATGCTTTTACAGCACCTAGAGCCTTACTCTTTCCATACTTTCTCCCATGGTAACCACCCTCCTGATAATTTCCCTTATACAGGACTAAGAGCTACCTGTTGCAAAAATCATTTAAAGTGATTTGGTAAAATTTTTAGGATTGAACTTTATTTTCCTATCAGATCATCAGTATATACTGCAAAGTACAACCAGAAGCACTGAAAAGTTGTTTAAATGCTGCCACAAATGAAATGACATTCCTTTCCCCCAGATATCTCATTTAAAGCAAAATGCTTTTGTGCAGCTTGTGAGCAAGCAGAGGTTGTAATGACACAGTGATTATCCAAAAGGATCAGATATTTATGCTACGTGATTGTGTTGAAGTCAGCTGGTGTTTTAGGAGTCAGTCTCTCTGAACACTGCTTTTTGTGGCAGAAAAACAAGCTCTAGGGTACTGTGGAGAGGAAGACACGCACACAGAAAAGAGCAGAAAAGCAGAGAGAGGTTAAAGAGAAACTCACACGGTTCCTAATTCCAAATTCTTTGGACATGATGCCCTCCAGCTGGACACTGCTGAGAAGGACCACATGTCCTTTTCAGCAAGCAGAGGGCTCGAGTAAGGCGCTGCAACTTCAGCTTCCAGTGCTGGGAGTAATTTACACAATCCACTGGTAGGTGGCAACACTGCTCAAAGCTAAACCCTCTGCAGACACAGGGTGGAAGGGATCCCCAGCCTGGGTCGGCAGAGGGGTGACACCAAAAGCACTGCAGACTCAAAATTAGAGCTACTTCATTTTTTGAAGTAATTTGGTTAAGTCTTTCCTTCTTCGCGTACTGGCCACACTCAAAAAATCTGAGAAATCTTAAAACAAACACCTTCCGAAGAGCAGGGTATATTTTTGAGTGACGGAAAGGACAGCCAGCCCTTTGGCGATGATTTTCCCAGAAGGGGAAGGATGGGGGCGGGGGGACGGGACGGGACGGGGACGGGGGAAAGACTAAGGAAAAACAAAATAAAGGGGGAAAAGAGACGTGATGCGAGGCGAGGCAAAGTTTGCTATACCGGGAAGGACAGGCAGCCACGACTGGGTCGGTGCCGCCCTCAGCCCGGCCCCGCCCGCCCTTCAGGGCCATAAGAGCGGGC
>VZTZ01029558.1:0-39383 GCA_013400955.1 Drymodes brunneopygia | reverse complement strand
ACATTCCTTCCAAATACTGCTTTTCCATTTTTAATCTGAGCCCTTTATTCCCAACTCCTAGGAGTAAGCTTCACCAGAAAACCAGGTACTACAGGCACATTGGGAGTGCTGCAGCCCAAGAGACTGCTATGAACATTTCCCGTAGAAACAAAACCCCAACGACTGCTTTAAGAGATGCTGGTTCTGTACTCTGGGCAGCCTTACAGCTGCAGTTAAAATTGGTACTCTGGTATCAGTATCCAATGGCAACAAATACTAAACTGCTCCTTCCCCCACAGCCTGTTCACATTCACACACTCCCAGTCCCACCAGACTGCCCATGGCCAAGCACATCATGATGCCAGGACAGGAATGGCATGGGAACAGCAAGGGGAGGGTTGACAGAACTGGGGGCCTGCAGGCCAAGGTGTGGGTGCTGCTCAGCAGCTGTCCAGAGAACTGTCCCTTTTTTAGCTTGCACTAGATTATAAAACTGCTCCTGCCCACATTCACTATTTGGGATATGGGCTGGAGCTGCCCAGGCAGAAAAATAAGAAAGATCTCAGTGAATTGCTGCAAAGGAGCACAGAACCTGGACAAATCTGTAAACAAGCTTAGCACTGACAGGGAACAGAAATGCTGCAAAAAGCTGACGAGTGAGAAGTGGGCATCTGTAGCTGGGCACCCCAGCACCTGTGTGCAGCCTCCAGCCACACAGCAAGCCCAGACTCATCCCAAATAAGTCACTGCCAGCCCATGCCCTCCTAACACACCTGATAACTGCATGTAGGTCTGAGGATCTGGAATTGCTGAAACATCCCAACAAATCTGGAATAACAGCAGCTTCTAACTATCCACATATCACTGTTTTTAAACCACAGCGTCATAAGAATTGGTGTTTTTCTTAGCTGCTAGAGGCAAGCAGTTTCCCTACTTGTGTATCACAAAAAAATACACCTCTTACCTTTATGACAATGAAGGGAAATTCAAAATTGCAACTGGAGTATCTCTAGCAATTCTTCAAACAAGAACTTGATGCAAAGATGACACAATCATTAAAAAAAAAAGTAAATCTAATTTTTTAAGCCAACCACATGATTTTAAGAAACTAAGTCAGGAGTTTCAACTGACCACATCCAGTAACAATTGGGGTTTTGAAGGGTTTGCCCTGACACCACAGCACAGGGCAAGCTGAAGGAGAGTCCTCCATGCTGCCAAGAGGCAACGTGTAAATTAACTTTCTAAAGCACAACACCAAGGCCGCTGACCCTCATCAAGTGCTCTGTGGCGCAAAGACTGGTGAATGCCTCTGAGAGCAGGACGAGCTCAGCAGTGAGGATGATTCACCACTCCAGGAGAGTGGGAAAGCAATGCCAGGCAGTAAACAAATGGCAGTGCAAGGATCTTGCTCCATGGATTTGTGTATTGTGGCCAAAAGATAAAACCAGACTATAAATACAATCAATCTGCTTCTCCACTTGAAATTGCAGCTCTCCCTTTGGGAAAGGGGACACTAATGATGGTTCAAAGGGCTGGATAGGCACTTGTGTGTGTGTGGAAGGGTTTCTTTGTAATTTGGCAAATTGAACAGAGAAGAAACGTGACCTTTAAAAAGAGTTTTAGGATCTTCATGAGTTTGGCTTTTTCTTTGGTCCAGATTTAAGTTACTGTGATTCAAGAGGGAAAAACTGGTCAGCAGCTGGGATAGCATCCCAAAATCAGCTTCCTTCAGGTGGCACAGTTAACATGTGCCAGGGAGCAGCCAGGCTTCTACATCAATCCAAGGTGCACCCCAGAGACAGGCCAGACACAGGGCTGGTGACAGACCTACCTGCAGCACAGGGTGTTGATCCATTTGGGAGCAAGATCTGTGTGGGAGGCTGCACCTACAGCAACATTCCGGGGGGAAACAGTAGCATCTCAAGGCTGAGCTTAAATGGAGTCCCCTCCAATGGGCAGCAGGTGGGGAGTACAGGAGGGACTGGTCAGGGCAGTTAAACCCATCAGTGCCCTCAGGGCCCTGACACAAATATGGAGATGTCCTTTTCTGAAGGTTCCTGTCCTGTCCATATGAGCCCATGAGCTCAGACTATTTCTGAGGAGGTTCCACAGTCAAATTTGTGGTCAGCACCCTCAGCAATTGGCCTCATTCAGTTCTGTAGCTGTGCTAATTGGCATTGCCCTGAGTGCTCTGACTGGGAAACGAGGGCTGGCCAGCCCAGGGAAAACAGTCCCACTGTTAGCCTACATAGGAGTTTCAAATGTGAGTCCTTTGACAATCTTTCATTAAAATAATAATTTGGATCAGAGTTTCCAACAGCTACAAAGTACCCATGAGCAGCAATTAAAAAATGTTCCATTAAAAATATTAAATATTCTATTCAAGATAATCTGATTGACATAAATTAGTTCTTATGTTCCCCAGCCAGTGTTCCCACTCGGGATCTCATGGAATAACTTGTGTTTCCATGTTACAGATTTAGAGAGCAGCTCAGTGGCTTTTTGGATGGGAGTCTACCTTTGGGATTCCAGGGGATGTGGTACTATTATAATATTTACAGGGCTCGGGAAGTCAGCTGTCTGATATGGAAAAGACATTCAGGAGCAGAGTGGGCAGTTTAAGGAGCTGGTGTGTTCCTGTGCCTTAACGGGGTCCAAGGGGAATGGAAATACTAGGAAATACCAGGAGCAAGGCTGAGGGCTCTCTCTTGATTTGACTATTGCTTTTAAAATCCCATGGGATTACTGGGTTTGCTGGGACCAGCCAGAGCTGATGGGCCTGAGTCTGGGAGGTGAAGGGGCGCTGGGGGAGAGCTGTCCCCAGTGTCCTGGGGCCATCACTGAGCTGTCCCCAGTGTCCCAGTGCCCCACCAGCTGTGGCATGTGCAGACCTTGAAGGGTTCCCCGCTTACAGCAGATTCTGCACTGCATCAGGGAGATTCTGTGCTGTGTGTGGCTGCCCTGCCTGGCACCTGCCCAGCCTGAGCTGAGCTGTCTCCTGTGCTTGGCTCCTGCTGTTTGCTGTCCCTGATACCTGCTGTGGGCTGGGTCCAGGTATCAGAGCATGGGGAGGAGTGGCTGCCAGGCAGAGCAGCACTCTCCAGCTTCCTTCAGTGCCATCAGCACACCAAGATGTCATTTTTGTCCCTTGTCCCCCCTTCAGGCTGCTGGCTTTTGGAGCAGGGTCCTTCAAAAGCAGAGGTCAGCTCGCTTGGCAGCAGCAGCCCTTCAATTCAAAAATGCCAGATAAATGTGCAGTGTAAATGGGTCGCAGATGAGAGCTGAGGGAAAGATCAGCTGTGACTTCAGCAGCAGAGAGTCACAGAGCTCTGTGGAGGTCAGGGTGGAGTGACAGATTTACACAGTCTCACTGGCTGTAGCTCTGTGATGCTGTGGAGATTACGCATGTTCCAACAGGCTAATGTTGCTAATGCCTCTGTGAATGCATAGGTCCCTACTGCAAATATACAGAATATTCCAAATAAAGACTCCTGGCTTCATTTTCTTTTAGAGGGAAAAACAAAGTGCTGCACAGAGCTGGCTGTAAGAAGGGGTTGGGTAGCTGTCTTGTAACTGTTTGAGGGAATAGGAGAGTACACAATTTTTCTGAAACGTGGTGTTCTGAAACACAAACACACTTGTAAACAATTTCACCTTTTGTATGTTTCCATATAAAAACAAACAAACAAAAAATCGCAGTGGTATAAACCCCACTGTGTTCTGGAACAAGTAGCCTTTGAACACTGAAAGGACTCTTGGTGTGCTCCTGCCCTGTAAATTTTGGAGAAGGTACCTACACCTCACATGCAAGAACTTTAGCAAATCTCTTTGTATTTTTTTTCTCACGGTTGCTAATTTTGGGAGAACCTTCTGAAAGGGGCTTTCACTTGCCTTCCCTTTTCATGGCTGGAACAGGAAGAAATGTGTTTCTCTATCAGCTCGATTGGACACCACAATCGTGGTGATTTCATTCCTGTAAGGAAATGAAACATTTATCAGGGTAACAAACTAATGACAATGCCTAGTATCAAAAGGAACAGCAAGCAGCAACTACATGAATTGCAGCCCACATCCTGGTTAATGCACCCTCCTGCAACATGCCTGCTATATTTAACCCAGACTAATTATTACGTAAAGTCTACTTGAGCAAAGTCTATTTTTTATGGTGTTCATCAAGGGTTTGAGCACGGTGTTGGATCTGGTGCCAAATAATCCCAGCACAGGGCAGAACTCCTGCCCTGTGCAGAGTGAAGAGTCTGCAGAGGGAAAACCAGCTCAGCACTGCCCAGCTGACCACCAGCGCTGCATCCAGAGATAACCAGAGCCCTTCTCCAGCCTCCTCTGAACAAGGGGCTGGACATCCCTGGTTCATCCCCATGGCCTCACTCTGTGAAAGAGATAAGGAAATCAAATCATGATTGTTAGTTTAGGGACATAGGTAAGAGCAAGAATATATTAAGAAATATTAAATACAGATCCTCAGCTTTGTGTGGGGCAATTATATCAATCTAGAGCACCCAGAAAATCTCAGTTAATGCAGTATAACTGAAACCGCAAAGCAGGGATTATACCTATAATCAGGTCACAATAGCCAGCTCCTAAAGATAGCACCTAGAAACCCCAGAGGATGGTAAGTCTCACTGAAACACCCCTGCAGCAGTCACTGGTATGCTTTTAGAACAGGAGTATGACTCCAGCCCAGCAGCACAGCCTAATTACAGGAGTACTGGGTTTGAAGAGAAGCACCCCTGGCATGGGAAGTGGCTTCCCTAGGGAAGACAGAGCATCCCCGCCAAGCCAGCCACGTGGCTGGCAGCATGGTGTAAACAGGACATGTCAGAGGATGGCTAGCCACTAGTGAGGGCAACAACCTGCCAAGCATTTGCTTCAGCCCTGTGAATCACCACTGAGTGAAGGTTTCAGGGTCAGGCTCAGGATGGGAGTCATCCCCTGTTCCCACACGAACAGGTAGAATTAGCATGAAGTCGGAGAGGAGTCCCTATGGAGCATACTTTCCACTAGGAAATAGTAAGTGTCTAATGATGATGGCAGTCATTGACAAGGCAAAAAGTTAGAAAATAATGTCAAAAGACATCAGCGACTCCTCTGAGTAAGTGCAGGATGGTGGCGTATGGCCCTGCAGCTGCCCAGAGGGAGGGCTGGGCTCGGGCAGGTGCTGCTGGTGAAAATCGGAGGAATCAATGCCAGCAGAAACAAACAAATATGAGGGGAACAAAGTACTATTTACAAGCAAAGAACATATCAGCTGCAGGATTTGCATGGGGTCTCAGTACCACGGACAACAGAGGAGCATGGAAGAACTGTCACTAAGGAAGCATGGGTGCAGCTGATAGCAGATTGCCAGCAGATAGGAAATACTCCCCCCTTCAGATCAAGGACAGCTTGCACTCCCCAAGGGTAGAAATAATGCAGCTGCTTTGCTGCTTCGCTGACAACAAAGCACAGCTTGTGCCTGTGGGATTTAGTACGACCCAAATTACTTTTTCCAGGAACAAATCACTTGCAGAACTGACATAACCACAAATGAATACACAAGGTTATTTTAATAGCATTTTACCAAAACCAGCTACGTTGGGGCAGCTTTTCAAAATCTCAACATGCTGTTAACACGTGTATCAAAGGACCTGGAGTGACATCACCGGCTGGGCGTCAGCTGCTTGGTCACATCCTCCAAATCCCACCACTGGGGGACTGACAGGGCACAGGATATGCCTGTGCTGGGACAGCATCAGCATTCTCCAGTGAGCTTTCCATTGGGTGTTGCTGGCTGCATGGATTCAGGGAATTCTGAGCAGAAGAATAAAGAACGTCCCTTGTGTTACGCCAGTGGTCTGACGCACCAGGAGCAGCTGCTTTCCCGAGAAGCAGGACAGTCACACTGTCACACTCCTCCTCTCCCTGCATGTCCCTCACTGCCCTCGCATCTGATTTAGCAGCTGTGCAGCTGCTGTGGAGTTGGATGAGCAAGCTGGTCAGGCAGGAAACTGTTCCTTTTTTGGTGGATTTGTTTTCCATGGAATCAGATCACTGATCCAACTTAGCCTGTAGCCACCCAGACGCTAAACATGGGTGACAGGGAAAAGAGGGACACACTGGTGAGACATGGCCTGAGAAGGTGTGTCTGACTGACGTTGAGGTTCAAGTCCCTCGTCACTGCTTTGTCATACTTCTCCCTTTAGACTCCACCTTGCTGTGGTGCATCTTCACAAGGAATGCCATTCATTTGGAAATGGCACTGTTGATTTTCTGCCCCTCCTTCCTCGATAACCCCGCCAGACTGGTCACAGGGCAGCACATCAGGATATATTTACAGCCCATGGGAGCAGCTGAAAGGGAGAATATCACCAGCAAAGCTGTGAATATGGTAAGGGCTGGTTGGCTGGTTTAACATCCAATAAATAATTTCATGTTACAGATCACCTGAGCACCTACTGATGTTTAACAGTCTGGTCAGGAGGTACAAAGTTCAATTATGGCCTGGAAATAATTTTAGCACATTTGTAACGTGACCTGATCTGAGTCATTGGTGTAATGCTAATGGACAAAAGTGTCAATGGACAAAGCTGCTCAGAACGTCAGCATCCTTTTCCAAAAGCAGCCTACCTGGCTTCAAAACAGAGCTGGAAAAACAGTGATGCAAATTCATAACTTCCAGCAGTACATCTTCATTTATTTAGTGGCTTTCTGATGACGAGCACAGTTTCCAGAACAAGTAAAACTCATACTGTTATGGAATAGGATACACTGCCTATGGAGTATTGATTTTTATAAGGAAAATATCAGACTACAAATCTGCTGCCAGGAGACCGTTTTGAGTGATTAAAGTAGCCAGCTTTTTTTTGCTGCTTTCACCAAGTAGTGATACCTTCCCAAACTAGTTAGGATCATACTGATTTACTCCAGGATCCAGTATATTTGAGAGAAGGGTTAGTTCTAACTCACTGTGTTGCTGCACAAAGTCCCTTTGGACTTTATAAACATTCTGCCCCTCTCAGGCAGTGCCCATAACACAGAAAGTGGTTTACTGGCAGCAGTCACAGCTCAGCAGCAGCAGCAGCTGAAGCTGATGTTATTATTGACTGCAGTTACAGTTATATTTTGACTGGGGCCAAACAGCTCTGATTAAAGCAAGGACTTTAACTGCTCTTGGTTGAACAGCCTCAAGTTGCACCTGAATTTTCTCAAGTTTCAAGGAAATTTTATTTACAGTACATGTGTGTTGCTAACTAACCCTTACTTCCTACTTTAGTCTCTTCCAAAGAGGCAGGGACACATTACTTGAGAATATGGATGAGGTAAGGCAGGGCTGTGATTTATCCCTGATGCAGTTTCAGGAATTTCAAAAGATTCACATAAGTTGGCGTAGCAGATTATTTCCCTTCCCCAGAGCCTGAATACTGATGATAATGATTTCTGCTCTTGCAATCTTCCCCAACTACCGTTTCTATTTACTGCCGTAGCTGCAGTATTACAAAGCTCAGGGAATCCTTTTCACCCATGTTTTCCCCTTGGCAGGAGTAAATTAATTCAGCAATATCAGATATCTTTTTCCCTCTGTCATCCTTTTATGAAGAAAGAACCCAATCTATCCTTGATCACTAAGAGCTGGATCTGATGGACAGAAAATAACTGTGAGATGACCTTGGAGCCAGGTTTCTGGTTTGAAATGTCTTTGAAATGTAGCTTTTCTGTATCACCAAATGACAGCAGCTGCCAGCGGGCACATCTTGAGCTGCAGCACAACTTTTCTTCCATTAACCTTGGCAGCCACCACCTTCCTCCCGGGGGGAGCATCAGGTGTTTTCCAAAATAGATTCCTCACGCAGGCAGCATTTACATTTCCCATTAACCTTTCACAAGAAGCCAGGTTTTGTCGAAACTGGTGTTGGAAACTCAGCCAACATCACTTCAGTCACGTCACACCTGCAGAAATGCCTGCTTGCTTTCTTACAGGGTGAGGATCAAGCACTCCAAGACCTACAGCTCTGCTGGAAAGTCTCAGCTTCAAAAATTTCCCTCATTTGTCATAAAATCATAGCATGGTTTGGGTTGGGACCTTAAGGATCACCTCATACCCAGCCGCTACCATGGGCAGGGACAGCTTTAACTATCCCAGGCTTTACCAAGCACCGTCCAGCCTTGACTCGGACACTTTCAGGCATCCAGGGGCAGCCACAGCTTCTCTGGGCACCCTGTGCCAGGGCCTTACTGCCCTCACAAGAATATCTCATCTAAACCTATTCTCTTTCAGTTTAAAGGCTGTCACAAAAGGCTAACACGTACAGCTCTTGATTTAGACCCAAAATAAAGCACAGTGAGTTGCATTACAAGGTACTGAAGCACCTTGGAGGTGGTTGAAAGCGTTTTTCCTTCTGACTGGTGTTATGTAATAAATCTAAGTCATTAATTAATTGGTCTGGTGCCAACAGAAATCATTACACTTACTTCAACGACAGACCACATACATCTACCTATCAGCTAGTGCTTGGATAGGAATTACATTCTGTAAAGACTGTGTTTAAAATACAAGTACTTATTAATATTAAAATAAAACATTTATGAGATAGCAACTCTTTCGAATAAATAGATATTCCCCTCAAGTTTAGCCTTTCAGAAAAGCCTGAAATGCAAATGAAGTAGTCAGCCACAGAAGCATTAACTTCATCTTTTCTCATTGCTCCATCTGAGCATCTGTACAGGGATTTTGTAAGAATGCAGCTAAACACATTGAAGAGGGAGTTATTTGTTTGTTTGTTTGTTTACTTTTAAAATTAAAGCTGTAAAGACAAAAAAAATGAAGCAATGCAATACTGGATGTTAGGAAAGGCTCAACAAAGGGCACAAGAAACAAAACCAATATAAATGTATACATTATACATATGCATACAATCCTTTGATATTCAAGACTAACCATCACTGTTTCAGGAAAAAAAGTATTGCCTTGGATATAAAAGCGAGGGGGTTTTTCTGCAACATTAAGCGCAACTGTTGTACTACATTATGGGCCATTAATTTTGAGTTAATTAGGCATTTATGTAAACTGCAGTCAAAGTTGTCATTTAAAACTTCAACTCTTGGAGAAGAATTTGCCACGTTTTCACAGCCAGTGTGGTGTGGTGATGGGGCCGCCCTGGCAGCAGAGGCACCTTTCCTCCTGCCCTGGAGCAGCCCCAGGTCATCAAAAAGCTTTTCTCTCTGCTCTACCTGCTGTTATCAGCCAACATCAGCTTTCTAGCTCTGCAGACTTGTGGGCTTGCCTCCAGAAAGGTATTTGCTGAGAAGTTGTGCCTGCAAAATGGTGACCATGTTTGATAATTACAGTCTGGGGAATAGGTGAGTGACAAGAAGATCTTTCAGCTTCCCAGGTGCCTGGTCACCTGCGTGGGCATGTGGGAAATGGAAATGAGAAACCTCATTTTGGGGACACATACAAAGAAATAAGAAAATACACCCTGGCTTTGACTTGACTCTGCCCTAACACAAGGCTGGCACACTTTTGTTGCAAAAAGAGAAGTTCTTGCTGTATCTTTCTTTCTTCTCAAACTAAAATGAGGCCTTTTAAACAGAGGATAGGATTTTGCAAAAAAGAGATAGTTGGTATAAAGACTGGCATTTATAAACATCAGCATAACAGAATTTTCTATCCAAAATATCCTCTCAGCCCCTTAGTCTGGAAAAATATGAAGCAATTCAATGAGGTTACGGTGATGCCTTGATTTACTGGAAAAAAATGGGTTTAATTCTTTCCACAGTTCCACTAAACATTTTTTTTCATCGGAGAATTTGCTGGAATAGTTAATGCGGAATAAAATAAGCCAGAGTCTCTGCCCAGGATAGAAATATTCAGGCGCTGGTACCCAGCTGTTATTTCCTTACTTAGTTTAGCCTATTCAGGGAAATACATTAAGCTAAAATGGATTTTCTTATGGAGTAAGGCTCCAGGAACACAAACATTCAGGAATCACTTTAACTCTTGGACAAACCCAAGCTAACTCCGAAGCAATTTCCTAACACTCTATCTTATTTTATTGCCCTACATTACTGGGAGGAGGTGGAAAATAGAGAAACATACAAAATCCCCATGTGACATCAGAACAGCTTTCAGAAGTAGTTTTAGCTTCCTTGTGCTCCTGCTGCGTTCAGCAGCCAGCACTTAAGAGAAATCCCGTTACCACAGTGGACAACTTTCCCTTTCAGAGATTTGTTTCCCACAGAAAAGCCCATGGGAACAGGACGATAAGCAGAAAACCCTGGATTGTGAAATCAGACCCATGTTCATCTCCACGTGGGAGCTGGCAGAGAGTCTGTCCTCAAGAAGGATTTCACACTTTGTTGCCCAACAGCCAGTTTTGATGGGATTTAATATTTTAAGCCAAGAAAAAAAATGTGGCAGAGGGGCCTATTTACAATTTTGCAAATAGTGCAGAGAAGTTAAAAAAAATCAACAAAACAAACCCTCCCTGCTTCACACAATGTGGGAAGTATCTGGCACCCAACTGCATCTGCTGGGAGGCAGATCTAAAACAAACAAGAGGGAGCACGTCCTCGCACACTCTGTAATTACACTCTGGATCATCCAGAGGTCGAAAGCATCAACAGCTTTAAGATATAACTGGCTAGATAAAACAAAACAAAACAAAAAAACCTGAATTAGGCTGAGTGATTACTAGAGCTGATGGCCTGCTTGCAACAAATCTTCAAGCAGTGGTTTGCTGCCACAGCTCAAAGAGAGAGGGATCATCTTGTCTTTGCTCCCTTCAGCTCTGCTGAGTAAGACAAGGAGCAGGGATTTGTGCCACTGTGCAGAGCCCCTCTAAGAATTACAGGGATCAGTGGATGTGTGGATCTGGGAATGGGTTAAAGTGAAGCCTAAAAGCTTCTCAAGACTTTTGTTGAGGTTGTAACCAGGACATAAGAGCTTCATATTTACCCTGTCCCTCCTGTACACTCTCATAAGCACACACAGCTGGTGGTGCCAGTTGCTGAATTCTGCAGCTAAGGGAGGGGTAAAAATGCAGCCACCCACAAAGGGTAAAAAAATCAGCATGATTGAAAGTTCTCTTTGTGAATTATCACTGCAGGAGTCCAGGACAGGCTTATTTAACATCACAGCACAAGGCACTTTGAAAGAGGCAAACCCAGCGCTATGCTGCAAAAACGCAGTCTGAAAATCGTGCACTATTGTCAGAGACTGGAATGCAGTCCCACAGCAGTGTATCTGGGGACTTCCCATCTATATTTAGGGTGTTGCAATGCTACCCTCTCGCCCACACATCCTCACCCCCAGAGGATGCCAGCTCTAGCATTTCTGGCACAAAAAGGAAGCAGGCTAAGGCATCTCTTCCACAGCAGTGTCGCAAGTACCAGTGTTGGGTTGGTGTGAGAATGCATGGCAGGCTTGGTGGCAGAGCTGTTCATGACTTCCACCTCCTTACGCAGTTGAGAGAAAGGTTAAGGAGTGACTCAGAGCTGTCAGATACTCGCAGGCACATGGTGTTAACCTGCGTGCGCCGTTCCCACCAGAGCTGTTTGCACTGCTCCCGGAGCCTGCCCCGCCGAGTGGGCCCTGATAACCTCTCGTGCTGAGAGCCATCCCAGCGTGGTTAACAAGTGATTACACTTTACCTGCACGTTCCCCGGAGCATGAAGGGGTTATTTACTCTGCGGTACCTGTGCACGTTCCCACGCTTCCAGCCAACAGGAGCAGGGACTCAATTGCAATCCCCATCATCACACATGCCAGAGAAAGGTGCACCCTTCACTGCTCACACATCATTCTGAACAAAACCAATAGGAATGTTTGGTTTAAAAATAGAAACCTAGTGCTCCCTTCTTGTTTGATTTGCTGTTCACCTAAGCCAGCCCAAAAAGCTGAGGTGCAGTCTTTGTTCTCCCTCTGTCGATTTAAGACTTACTCAAACAATTGTCAGACAACACAAGGCTTTTTTTAGTGAAGCCCCATTTACACTCAGCACTCCTACACACACTACTCATTATGCCACTTCTTAATACTTTCCATATCAGTCACTGCTGCTCCCCAGGATACACATATTGAAATTTGCCTTTCCCTTTTGATACACTGGGAGACGTCATCGTGCACAGCTGTGGTGTCAGCGCAGTGGCACTGACACATGCTCATGACACAGCTTCCTGAGCAGAGCAGTAAAAGCAGGGCAGTGAAGAAATAACTCCTTGCTGCTACCAGAGCAGTGGCAGAAAACAATCAGGACATGCTAATTAACTGGTTATTTAGTAATGCGCTGTAGAGAGACTATTCAACAAGGTTTGGGCAATGAAAATGGAAAGTGAAAGTTTAAGACTTAGAACCAGATGTAGATCAAAAGTACCTTGCACTTGGGCAGCATTTTTAACTTCTCTGGTGTCCTGTCTGCTTTATGAGAGCTATCAGTTATTGGAGCTGTAGTTTAAAATAAAACTAATTCAATTTTCTTTTTAAAACATATCTATAGCATTTGTGGTTGCAGAGCAAAGGCTGAAAATGTGACTTCCGAAAGCACAAAAGACTACAAGGCTAATAACCCTCACCTTCCTCCACAAACCAAATCCCCTTTTTCTTATTATTTAAGAGATTTTAACTTTTTAATTCTTATTGAGTGTTTAGGACTAACATAAAATGGTGCAATGGCATTGCCTTTGTCTGGAGCCCCTGTTGCTGCAACACAGAGAATCTGCTGGAGGGTGATAGAGTCATCACTGTGGAACATTCAAAAATTATTATTTAGACCTAGTTCCAGAGGGTCAGAGCCAGACTTCTGGCAGCATCTTCTTAAAATAGCAGCAGTTTTACTCGGTTTATAACTCTAAATACCATTTATGGCCATAACCCCTCAGCCAGGGGTGGGATCCCCGTTTGATGTATGAACCTTGTGTTTCAGACTGCAAGAATCAAATGAAACTGCCAAAATACAGGCACATCATGGGAAAACCTACAGACAGACAGCAGAGGGGATATGCAAGCATGGAGCTATGCACAGAGAAACAGGCACTGGATCATTGTTCCCTTAACACCTGCCAGAGTGGGAGCACCAAGAGTGAAAGAGCTCCTGGTCTCTGTCACTGTCCCTCGGGACAGACACATCCCAGCCTCTGCCAGCAGCGGGGACAGCAGTTCCCAGGGGCACAAGGGGCAGGAGGACCTGCACACACTGCTGTGAGAGCAGTGCGAGAATTGCCTCCATGATAGCAAAAGATTGCACAATTAACACAGAAACGAAACAGGCTGCTACATTTGTCCCCTCTCCAGGGAGTGTCACAATGCCTGCGCGTCCCTCGCAGCAACACCTTGGACTTAACTCAGTGCAATCAGCATGAGGTCCCAACAATTAGGTTTTAGGGGGGGGTTTGTTTGGGTGTTTTGGTTTTTTTTTTTGGTGGTGGTGGTGGCAGTTTTGGTTTCTTGGGGATTTTTTGGTTTTGTTTTTTTTTGTGTGTGTGTACTTCTAAATGTTTTTAGGGCCTGAAGGTTTTCAGGGGTTTTGGAGTGTTGGTTTGGGTTTTTTGTTACCACAAGCCAGATACAAATAGTATTACTCACATTTAGCAGCACATTATTCTGGCTTCCAGAGATAACCTGTGGAGTTGGACAGGGAGATATTACAAATGCTGAGTCAATCCCAGGATTAAAGGCAGCACTTTCCTGAAGCAGTTCTTTCCCACTGCCCAGCCCTCACACCTGCATCTGTGTGGATTTAGACTCTGAGCACGCAGATGTCACTGACCTAAATATGTCGGGCCTACATCTCTTTTTGATCACACATCTTTCTTCCATGTTGATGACAGGGCAATGAAAAATTTGGAAGAAGAAAAAATAAAGTCCAATCACAACTCAGAACTCAAACATTTTACGTAAGAGTTCCTGAAACAGCACATTTTTAAACAAGTGCTGTAGTTTAACTCTAAACCTGGTTGCATCTTTGTAAATGTAAGAAGCAGGCAATAAGTAAGCATTATAAGATATATTTGTATTTTCTGTCTAAACATTTCAAGAGCCAGAAAGAGGATCGGGTAGGACTGGGTGCACAAGAAGTTAATGTACGATAACATTATTTATAAATACATTTTCTGAGGAATGATACAAACAACTTCTCTAACACAAGACTTAAATTCTTGCCATATTTTCCTTAAACACTTTGAGGAGTTTTGATTATTCTTTTAGAGAAACTGCCAGTGTCACATACAAACAAATCTCTCAGACAGATTAGTGAAGCACCATGCGAAAGGTCTCCAATGCCACTTTGCTCTTTGCTGCTGGGCTCCACAGAGGAGTTGCTCCATGGATGAATTTCAAAGTGATTGAAAAGTTTGATAGCAGCTGAAAGAGCTTGTTCCTGTGGGACATTCAGACAGCAGTTCTGCAAGCCACTGGGCTACAATGTAAAAAGACATTGCCATCACCAGCCATCCCCTACTCGATGGAAACGCAGGTTTTGTTTTGGATGCTCTAGCTCTGACACTGTCCTGAAAACACAGAAGACTTCTGCCTGTGTTAAGTGAATAACTGAGCCCCTTTGATCTGTGCAAAGTATTGCACTTTTGCCTTTAAATATAGGGCAGAATCCTCACCTCCTCCTGCCAGCCAGCCCCGATCACTGGCAGAGGCTGCAACTCCTTTCCTGAACCACTGGAGATAGATTGGCTGTACATGAGAGACTACTGCAAAGTCCAGACCAGACCATTCTTGTTTGGGGAGAAAATGAGAAGGTACAAAAGGTGACCGTGGGTTATGTTTATAGACGTTCTGTGCAACAGCAAAGCCGTACAGAAACTAGAGAACGCACAAGGGCACCAAAAAATACCAGTTCCATGAGGATTTCATATGTCACCTACCTGTGAATGATCTGCACAGGGATGAGGGCATGAGCTGGTCACAGCCCTGCCCAAACTAGGACAGCAGCACTCATTTAAAGTGTCTCTGGAAATCAAAACAGCACTTCAATTCTAGATGGAAGACTAAGTAAAGTTTTACAAGCAACCATGATTCAAGCATTTCTTTAGCACACCCAGTTTTGCACCCATTATTACCTCTTTTTGTCACAGATGTACCTGTGTCTTTTACGCACTGATGCAATATCTGTGCAACACACAATGCTCTGTACATTCACCAGAAGTTCTCAGGGGGGAAGTCCTGACAGCTTGGCACTGCCTTTGTGCAACCTGCCCTTCCTTCCTCCTCTGTACAGTGCAGAAAGTACAGGGGACATCCTCTGCCATCAGCTGTACATCTAACAGCACAGATCCCTTCTTACTCACTTCCCCAGATGGTTCAGACTCATTTACACTGTTCACAAATAGATACACCATCTTGTCAGATGCAATTTCATGGCATAAAATAGAAGTTACCTTATCTCTCTCCTGGCCCTATGCCCTTCTCTTCGTGCTTATTACACAAAGAGTAAATATGTGCATTAAATGTGGTGTTTTGACTCTGGTTTTGAGAGTCTGCTTCTTCTAGATAAGTAGTTCTGAATGTTTGTACTGGATCCCTTGGAATAATTCATCCTTCAGTAGGATCAGTAGATTCTCACTATTGACTCCAAAGGAGTTTAAATATAACCAGTAGAACAAATATTTTGAACCAAATACTTCTTATTTTTCCAATAGAAACAGTAACTCTTGGTACTCTTGCTAGTGCTTTATCCATCATGACTCTTGATACAGTCTGTGACTGGGATTAAAAAGCCGTGGAAAATGCAGGGGAGGGAATGGAAAAACCCTGGAGTTGGTGGCTTGGGATCTATCTGAAATCATTAATGGATGCTGATAGCACATAAGAACGCAGTTGCAACAAAATTGCCAGCAAGATGTCTATAAATAAATTAATACAGAAATTGGCTCTTCCACATCCAGCTCATTTCAAAGAAGGCAAATTCTAACCTCATATTGTACTGAGGTTTCTCCACTGAGTTCTCCAGTAGTTTTTAAGAAGAAAAGACAATCTTTTCTGTGGATGGAAATGCCAGTATCTCTGAAAGCAGGTTTTCATTATCTACCTATGTTCAGTTTTTCAAGTGTTACACTTTTGCACAGAGATGTTTACCCTTCCAGTGTATGCCAGCAGTGAACCATTTGTAACCAAGTGTCCAACTCTGAGCTGTAACCCATATGCCACTGAACATCCACTCTCTGCCCATTTCTTCCAAGTTTGGAAACCCTTAATGGCCTTGCAGCTGCTCTGGGTAGCTGGAAGAGGACACCATCAACACAGATTCTGTATAAATTTACACCTTACCGTGTCTCTGTTTTTCCAACCTGCATGCACATCTCCCAAGAACTGGTGCAAGATGCTTCTTACCAAATGCAAGCATCTCTGTGCAAATATAAAGTCTCTTCCTGACTAGAGGTCACATTGTTGTACAGTAGTGAGAGCCTCACGAGTGCCAGGGCTGATTTATTACCGGCTGGCGATTCTGCCCTGATAACATTATTTGTGTTGGTAGGTACTCACATGTCAGGATTAGGGCAAGATATCAAAGAAGGAACACAAGTGTTCTGCTCCTATTTGTGTTTCTTTCTGTAGTTCCCTCAGAGACTAACATTATTAATGTCCCCTCTCAGACAATTTCAGGTTATTTATACCAGTCTCTTACACTCAGAAGTTGTTATATGTCTGATGGAAAACTGAAGTATAAATGTAGCAATCTGTAATACACATATTTACATTCAAGTAGATGCTTTGTGGGTGTCTCCTGCCAGAATTTAGGACCTCAAGCCATCAGCAGAGCACTAGAAAAAGCTATAGTGGCTCAGTGGCATTATTGTGCTTTGCTAGACCTAAGTGCTTCCTTTCTGGAATTTTTGAGTGATACAGAAGAGAAACTTGGCACTCTGGCAAAGGGACACTCACACTTCATAAGGTAGGGTGGCCTTTAGGTCTGTACTACAGAGCCCCAGCTTTCCAAAAACACCCCTAAAAGGAACTCTGCTGGGACCAGTGGCATTGCAGACACCTGCAAGGGTGAAGCAGGAAGAGATCTGTAGAGAAAAGTCTGCAAAGCAAGATTTTCAGTTATGGCTAGGGCTGGGACAACATCTGCTGTTGACTGTGAAGAACCAAGCAACCAAAGCCCCAAAACTAACATACCGATCATGGAGAGCACACAGCCTGCACGCAGGACATGAACCAGGCAACAGGCTCAGGCTCTGCTACGCATAGGAAACAGACCTACTCAGTCAGAGGCTGAAATTTTTACAGAGCTGCTTTCCAGAGTCCAGGCATGCTCCAAGTGCGGAATAGTTTCCACTGTTTCCCTTTTCACACACACTCAGTTTTCCAAACCATTCACCTTTGGCAAAAAGCTTCATGCCTGGCCCCTGCTACAAGGTCAGCCTGTTTTGCAACATGAACTGAACTCCTTCATTTGTTAAAGATCTGGGGCAGCAAACGAATCTGCTTTTACACCCCAGGGTTTTACACTTCATCATTGTCACTAAATTTGTACACACACTTCCTTTTAAAATGTATAGTTCATTTTTTAAAAGAGACTTTGGCAGACTGATAGACAGAATTATCTCCTAATAATTCAACTATGTAAAAGGGAAATTAGGTCTCTCATTGCTACATAGACTTTTTCTTTTTTTTTTAGCAAAACCTCTTTTAGTCCTGTACTTTTTGTGCCATTGTCAGATTTTTTATGTGCACACAGTGATATTTGCATAATTTCCATGAGGGAGACTGAAACCTTTCAGGGAAACACAATGCAAAGTCCAGGAAGACAAAACTTTTCATACAGGAGGAAAGGAAACAACAGTGCCAAGGAGACAAAAGTGCCAAGGTTAACCGGGCAAGTGCTTTCCACTGTGCCCCACAGGGCTTGCTCCTGGCTCTGGCTGATTCACCCTGACATGGACTCTCTGAACCTTACATTTTCACCAAACTGGTGTGTTTTGGACAAGTTCCTGTTAAAGAAACTTTCCAGTCCGACCAGCCAGGAGCCACTCTGGCAGTCACACCTGCACCACGTGAGCTGGGACCGAGGCCCCTTCCCAGCTACACCCCCCCAAACTCGCATAGCCATACGTGGTTTCCTTGCTGGCTTGGCCCCAGGTTCCCCATAGCAGACATCCTGATCCTTAAAGTAGTTTCATTTTGGTGCAGTAACTAAATGAGAAATCAACAGCTTAAGCTGATCTCTCTGAGCAGAGTCCCTGAACAAAGGAGACCCTGGGCTTTTATAGCCTCACAATCCACATGAGGCTGTCTGGGGCCATCAGCTCCATGTGTCCCCAAGTGTCCATCACTTGGCTGTGCCACAGGTCCCCAGGCCGTTTTTTATCCAAAGGGTCAGCATTTCAAGGTCTCCTGAGCGTCCTGCCCCCCGAACTACCTGCACTGAAGATATCCCTCACCAGAACAAATGTGAACAGCCACGATGCCAGGAGAACTTGGCTCTCGTGACAGAACTGATGAATCCCTCTGCACAGACCATAATTTTCCAGCCCTCCCAATGCTCTTGGCAGCTTGCCCAGCTGGGCTCCAGCGCTCGTCAGGCCCTTCTGTTTTAACGCATTGAAAGCACAGAAAATGATCCAGAAAAAAGATGTTACTGTATTGTATATTTTGTTAGAAAGATAAATTAGCTCAGTTACGGCTCAGAACTCATTCAAGGATGGGGCAGGACTGCCCAGCCAAGAGTGAGCGCAGGAAAGGGCATAGGAAGGAAGAGGTAGGGCAGGGATGAAGAAAAGGCATCAAAACAAGCTGTTGCAATGGCCAGACTGTAAACAACATTGAACATCTACAAAATTTCATCCTAGCCATCAAGATATACCCTGGCAGGAACACAAAGAATAACAAGGGAATACAAGAAATAGTCAGACTTAGTGGAATAACAACAGTCATCTTAAAAACCTCAAGTGTACAATGATATGATTCTGTGTCATAAGTTAGCATGTTAGCAAATGGAAAAAGAAAATAATCTGAGAGACAGTATCAACTTTAAACCACACTGGAGCTATCTTCTACTTCCAACTTTCTTCTGTTTCTATGATTACACTTTGTTAACTCCGATAATTTATTGCACGGCCTCTACAAAGGTTGTGCATGTTTGATAATTTTGTCATTCAGTTTCCATTTCCCACAGAGATCCCATTTGCTGTTCATACCAAATCTCCTTCTCTTGAAGTCATTATTACTTAAATAATGACTGCAATGGCAATAAAATTTCAGTGAGAGGCATCACCAGTTCAGTATTTCCAGTTGTCCCAGTTACACAAAAATGCAAAGCCAGGAGCAATAAAAATAAGGTGGCTGAACATTTTAGAAACAGTACCTTCATATATGCAACTTGTGCCTCAGCTTCCACTCATCTAAAGTCAAACTCTTACATGACCAAGTTACTCAACATATGCAATAGCTCAGAACTCTCGAGGTGGAGCAAGATCAGGCCAGAAGGATGCTAGGAAAGAGGTCTAGGACAATATTTCTCTAAAATTTCCAGCAAAGTTGATGAATTGTAGTTTTTTTTACAGTTAAAAGTCACATGGAAATGTAGAACACAACAGGAAACGTTCATCTTGGGACTGAGAAAAGCATGCATGGAAATAAATAAAATAATTCTGACAATATAGATGAGAAAATGATCTTCATTACACACTGGGGAAAAAGACTAAAGAAATTTATACTGATGACACAAAAAGGCAGGCTCAGAGTTTAGAGCTGAATCTTTAATCTCTAGTGCTCACCTGACTGTTGCCTGCTGTCCCTTCTCCACATTTCTCAGAACACCAGAATTATTCAATGTTACTATTCTTACCACTCCTTCCTTACAGCTATTCACCACAATATAGGGGAGAAATGTGACCAAAGACTAAAATACTTCAATTCCAAAATAAACCTCAAGATTTTGGACTCTATTTCTATACCTCTTTGTTTCCTCATTAGTGAAACAGTTTTCTTTTTCTTTTTTTTTCTTTTTTAGCCTCAAATGAATTTCAAATGCAACAAAGCACTGTGTTAATGTAGGAAAACGCCCTTATGGCCTTCATAGGGACAGTCACTTCACATTTATTACACTGTCCAGTCTTCATTTACTTTTCATAGTTATTAGAGCTATGCTGCACAGTTGCAGAGTAAACCTCATTTATTTTGTGTTTTAGAAGGAATGATTCTTTTTCTGCTATCACGTTTCGAATTAATTCCCCATATGTACCTCCGTCTCTTTATCTTTTGGCACAGGCCTTTAAAGACTTCAATCTTTTCAATAATCTAGATTTATTAAAAATAAAGAGCCATAGTGAAAAAAATGACAGAGAACAAGAGAAAAATACACAAACCCACAGCTGGGCTAACACTTTGACAGTCACAGGAGAATGGCACTGGCACCACCAACTAAAATGAAAGGGTATTGCACATTTCAGGCACCCAGCTCTGACAGCTGGCAAGACTTTGGAAGAAAAGTTTTACTTCTCCAGAAAATCCAGGCCTAAGCAAAATGCTGAAACGTTTGTCTTCTTGTTTGCAACATTACGTCTTTTAAAAGAACATCCCTTATCCTACAAACAAGGAACTCCATCATTTATAATAATATTACATATATAGAACATGAATAGTTTAAAATTGGGTTTTAAAAGTCTGGTTTGAAGTGCTTAATGAAAGATAGAAAATAATGCAGTCAAGAGAGAAACATTATACAACACAAGAGAAATGTTCTAATCTATTCTTAACTCACTTTTATCAATAATCCCCATAGCTGGCTTCTGGCCATCCCAGATGAATAATTTAGAGCCAGGAAAAAACAGAGATCTGGACAGACGTTGTCCATATCTGTAATTCATCTGCCTTACTATATTAAGTTATTCACCTGTTAAAATCCAATTTCCTAGTATATCGTTTAACATGTTTAAAGGTTACACAGCTAAAAATAGCACTGCCTGCAGTATTTTCTATACTGTAGAATACATAAATTGTCCTTGTCAGTATGTAACTATTATAAGGCATTGGCTTGTATTTCTAGAAGAAGGTATTTCAAAGATGTCAAGGGTTGCATTTTGGTCAAATAGCTTTGCAGCATATATATAAGTGTGTAGGTAAAGTTCCTAAAGATACTTTATCATTGCCATTAACCTGGCAAAAAAAGCTACCAGGGCTCTCATAGGGAATAGTAGTATATGCCTAAAACTAGCAAAATTATGACATTTTGGTTTGGGGGATTTTTTCTCTTAATGGGATTTTTTTTGGTAAGTGGTTTATGGCTGAACCAACTTCAACCTGCAAATTTTCTTTCTGCAAAGCCACTGCCCAAATATGCTCCTTCTTGGAAAAATCTCGACTCCAAGCCATCTTGAGAAAGAGGGAATGTGGCTTCCACCTTGAGCCCTATGAATAAAACCATTTGCAAAGCTCTACATGTGCCTCACAGTCTCTGCATTGCTGTTGCTACAGCCCTGGTAGGGCCTTTTGGAATATTTATTGTTTGCCATTATACACAGGGTGGGAAAAATTGCTCTTTGACTCCTGGGATCCTGAGATGACTTTCACTGGCCTAAAAGTGACAAAGGTTTCCATCTGTATTATGGATGTGGAAGCCACTGATACGAAGAGATAACTCTACAGCCTCCATCTCCAGTGGCCAGGACATCAGCCTTTGGTGCCACTCAGCAAGGCTTTACTAGAAATCAATGAAGCTGTCCACATCCAACCATTGTCTTGCAGCTTCCTCCTCCTAAAGAAAATGCAGCAGAAAAGCCAGTTTGTGGCAGAATGTCAGTTCCATTAAACACAAAGCATGCAGGTAGTTAATTTTTGCCCATAAACCAAGTTATCTGAGGGTCAAAAAAACAATGGAAAATTGTAGTTTTAGTGTCAACAGTGTGCCAAGTATTGCCAGAAACAGACAAAGTTTCTGCTCCAACCAAGAAGATGGAAATTCTTCTATTGTTCAGAGATAAAGCAGAGTTCCCACCCAGGTCCTGACCACACAATTACATCTCTCTGTCTGAGCCCAGGCTCTCAAACACACCCCATGCAAAGTAGCTTTCAGGAAGAAAGTCTGATACAGCAGCTATTTTTACTTTTGCTCCTTATTTCTCTTGTCCAAAGATGTAAATGCAAGGATGACTGGTTCCATGAAAAACCAAGAGACTTCCTTTGATAAACAGGATGTTAGGTTTTCTATGGAGTCACATACACACACACACACCTGTTCTCTGTATGGCTGGGTAAACACCCTCAGCTCCCCACAGATCCTTTTACACTCTGTGCACATCAAGCACCTTGCTCTGGCCCTGTTCCTGGCTGGGCTGCAGTGGGAGCAACTAGGGTGTCTCTCGGCATGCCCACGCAGTCAGCAGGGTGCATTAATCACTTCTTATCTTGTTTGCAGAGCTGAGACAGAGAAGCGTAAAGACGGACACGCCAATCCATTCACAATCTTTGCAAAGAAATACTCAAGTTTTCCTTTCAGCAGAGCAAATATTGGGAAGTGAGCTGACAAAACACGAGGTCAGCTGGCATCCTGGTCTATAGAATTACTTATATGTACTTTCTCTTGCCTTATCTCCCTTGAATAACTTGCGTTCGGGATGTAAGCATACATTCATGTTTATCTTTCCAAATATAGGATCATGACTGGAGTAAGCCTTTGCTGGAGTGAAATTCCACTCAAGTCAATGGTATTCAGACATGTTCCAACATGTGGGCTGGGTTAGCCTTTGTTTTGACTCTTTAGATGGCATCCTTAAGCAGGGCTTTAGATGCACTGAAGTTCAGCACTGCCCACACTGCCCTTCAGACACAGGGTGTAGACATGCCAGCCTCTGCCTCCAGCAGGAGATTTTGGGATACCAAGCTCACAGAGAGCAGTGTCCAGCCCTCCCCACTCTTGTGGTCCATGCCCTTCACCCCGTTTTCTTTTTCATAGCTCCATTTCTCTGCACCTCCCCAGGTTCATACGGGCCTTCAGTTGCTCACATGCCCCTTTCCCCTCCAATGTCCACAAGGACCAGACAATTCTGCAGGACAAGCCTTGGCTGCCTTTCTCCAGGGAAGGTTAACTGCAGCACATCAGCAGCATCAGAGAAACATGAGATATTCAGCTGGAGTCAAAGACAAGGCTTATACATCACAGTGAGGGCATTGCCCTTGAGGCAGGAGGCTCCCCCAGCAGCAGAGGTGTGTGAGCTCTCACCAACTCAAAGCTGGCTCTAAGCAAGCAAAAGTGTAAAGTATTCCCATTTAAATCAAAGCATGTGACAGTTTACCAGCTTGAAGAAACCTAGGCTGGCTTAGGGTTCTGTGTAGGAAAACAACACTGGTTTCATAAGCTTAAAGACTTCAAACCTCATGAACTCATGAGCTGCAGTTGACTTTTGACTTTGAATCATTTGACTCTGAAGCTTGAAAGGTGAAGAAGTAGCATAGTTATGGACCTGAAACTTTCAGGCTCTGTACATATCTGATTTATGAGATAAAGCAAATTAAATAAGATGAATATTTTTGTTACAGCAGCTTCTTTTTAGAAATTGTTTCTCTGGCAGACACTGAGTGAATTTTGGTTTCAGAGAGGTAAATACAAACCATCATCTCACTGTTCCTGGAAAACAAATAGTCCTTTGTTACCAGCACCTTGGAAATGAAGTAATAAAACAAAGAACACAGAGGTGTTTGACGACTGTTCTAGAGTCATTGTGCTTGTGATTCAGCTCTTAAATTCAGGGTAGCAATTGTCTTGTAAGAGAGATACAATATAGGTAATAAATGACACATGATCTTAAAACGTTTATCATCTTAATAATCAAAACACAGGAAGAGACACAGGAAATCAATACATTACTTTTAGAAATAGCATCAAGAACAATGATCTGAGGGAGAATAATAAGAGGAAACTGAGAAGATAAAGCACACTAGGGTAATTTTAGACAGAAAGGCGACAATAACATTCTACTAATGTAGCAAGGGAGCTACAGTGAGCTGATTTGGGTTGCTACAGGTTATAAATAGTATGGAACAAAAGAGACCAAGAAATATCATAACTTTTCAAGCTGATATTTTCAAGGAAGTGAAAAGAAAACTCAGCAGTCCCATAAAGTATTTTGTACAGTAACTAATACTCATGCGAGTGGGACACTACTGTTTTTTTCATCAATGTTTACAAGTATCCCTCTCACTGCATGTCAGAGTAAGAAAGACCAGGGCTGAAGAAAAACCTTACCTAATAGCAGGTTACTGGCACAAAGCCACAGCGCAAGATCAGGAAACTCATAACTAAGCTTTTCTTTCCACAACTCCTGTTGCCATGATGTTCATGGAAATGATAGATGAGCTCCATGTCCAGCTCATCTTTGAGAAGAACCATTCGAGTCTAATAAGTTGTTCCTTTTTTTAGAAGCAGAGTCATTTCACAGGGATTACTTTTTATCTTCCTGAGAATATTTTACCAGATTATAAAAGCATTCTTTTGAGTTCCCAGATTACTCCCCCACTGGTATAATTTGCTTTAATCAAGCATAAAAGTACAATAAGTGCAGACATTTCTGCTACTCTTCAATGCACAAGGAAAAGTTACGAACTTGAAGACATGAGAAAGAAGAGATGCAGGAGGGGCAATGGTAGCAAAAATAAGGACCACACTGTAATACATGCTGTGACTTAAGAGTTCTTAAGTATTCCAGTAGCTCAAACTCAGGCAATCCCATCTCCCAATACATTCAATGACTTGCCCAAATCAGCACCCGAACATTTCACTGAAATTCCTTATTTAGCTTATGGAAACTTATTTGTAGCAGTCACTGTAACCATCCAGTTTTCAGACCTTTCATGGATATTTCATTACATTCTGTTTTCCAAAATGAGTCATTCTTCCTTCAGAGTCATTTTTGAAGATGACAATAAAATGTGCAGAGATAATGCAATATTTTCCTCCCTCCAGACATTTTCTCATTTAATTTCTTAGTTCATTTCAGAGGACATTATAAACATGTATAATGACATATCTAGTGTTCGTGGGTCATCAGCTGCTTTTAATCAGCAGAATTTCAGTTCAGTTACAAGTTCTAATGAGGTTTTTTCCACTGAAACTAGCAGAATGATACAGATAGCCATTCAATTAAGTTTGGCCCAATTACGCTAATGCCTGTAAGCAAGAAATTATTTCTTTATTTTTAAACGGCTAGAGAAACAATTCATTTAATTACAAAAAAAATTATTAAGGGGAGTATAAGTAGGAGGAGCACTGAAACATTATCACATATGTCAATACAGTAATCTAAAGGGGTAGGCAGAATTCTTTTGGATCAACTAGCAACTCTTAAGAAAACCTTGTGAATCACTGGGCAGTTTTCCCCCCAAAAGCAGTGGAGGACAGCACCTTCTAGACCAGCATGGTCTAAATCTCAGAGTTTGGTAAACATCAGTTTGAAATATTTTAATAAAACAAGCTCAATATATTGTGGTATTTCCCCGTATTTTAGACATGAGGGGAGAGAGGAGGTAAAGGGCATGATTCAAGTTTCAGTTTTGTCACTACCACAGCAGGCATTTATTTATGTGCCAAAAAGAACAGTGGTCTTCCTCCCAGCTGCCCAGGAGGCATTCAGGAAAACTCATAAATCTGTGACCACACAAACAGCACAGATTTGCAGGATGCTCAGCACAGGTCACTGCCAGATCATAATTTGCAAGTGTTCATTAAAGAGTAATCTTGGCTAATTTTAAATCTAGAAAACAGGCCTAACAAGGAAAGACAATTAAACTATTCTGTATTTAGAAACATTGTTGTTGACAATGGGTTTGGTTTCCCTTGCCCTTGCTCTGTTCTGACCCCAGTGATTCCATATTTTATCCTCATCTTCAAACTGAAAGACCAGGACAAGATGCACTTGATTTCTATGACTGAACTCTTTAGATATACTGACAAATTCTTGTCTTATTTCTCTCTTGCATCTCCTCCTCCCTCTGCTCTCCTCCAGGCAAGAAACAAAAATTCCACAACCAACTGAAAGCTCTACTCAGCCTCATCATAAAAATTTCGGCCAGAAGCAATGTTCTGAGAAAATATTTTGTAATACAATTCCTTCTACTCTGCTACAGGAGTAACTCTCACACGGGTTTTCATGTAAATAATATGAAATCTGAAAACTATAGAGGTGTTTTTTTTCTTGACTTTATCATTAGCTGGCACATTTTGCAACCAAGAAAAATAAAAACCTGTATTTGGTACAAACCCATGACATTTAGGTTAGTTTCAGTGAAAAGCAAACAGTCCATGTTTTATCCCCCAGAAATATATACAGGTTTTAGTTATTAATCTTTAGGTGAACCCACAGCATTCACTTCTGAAGTCATAACTTCCAAAGTGCTGAAGCTCCTCTAAGCCAGCACAGCAGATGGTCTCAGCAGCCCTTAAAATAACCACTGACCAATAATCCCTAATAAATCAGTTAATTGATAAATATCCCACAATGTAGAAGACAACTTTAGCAAAGAGATCATCACTAATCCTTCAGACTTTAGGAGATTAAATTGAAAAATTGAATCATTTGCCATTTATTAGGTTCAAATTTGACAATTCAAGATTCCAACATGCCCCACCACTGGGACGTTATATTTGAGTAATAGTCACAAGAATTTAATAGGTAAATTTTTCAAAAAATAAATCCTTGTTTTCATTTTATGGATTACAGGGATCGGCTTGGTTGCTCAAGGCATGTTAATATGTGCATATGTCTTCCACTGAGGTTAATCTGATTTTTTACAGAGACGAGTCTGTCTCTCAGAGAAGGACAGATGCAGAAAAGTGACTTACTCATTGCTTCATCTTGTCCTTAAGTAGCATCTCTGTGTCTGTATTCAGCTACTCCAACCAGCCTGAACCTGAAATGGTTTGGTTTGGATGAATGCCTGTGAAAAATGGACAAAATCAACCTTTACTGTTTACCGTTCTAGCACTGGTTTTAGTTGCTGCCAGTATGTCCTACCCCACAACAAAAAAAAGCTTTAGATTTCTTGATGGTGGAAAATCCTGATCCCTTGCAAGAAAATGCTTTCAGTAGCCCATGAGAGATTGAAACCCCCCTATAAATATGGGCAGTTGTGTGATGAGATCCCACAGAAGCAGCCACTCACAGTTTGTAAACAAGCATTGAAGAGGTCTGTCCTTGAGTATCTTGCTCTTTCATGGATCTAACAGTGCAGTTGAACAAAAAACCGCCAGCCCTAAGAGCAGATTTCCCATGTAATCAAATATTTCCCTATAGTTCGTCTGACATTTGTCAAGTATGTAGAGTAAAATCATACTTAGAGACAGTAAAAAGAACACAGCAGGAAGAGTCTTCATGAAGTCCTACAAAACCTATTGCAAATTCTGCAAAAGCAGAGCGGAAAAAGGGTGCAGGAGGTGCTCCCCTTGCAGGCATGGAGTTTCTGGAATACTCCAGCACCTTTGCAGCAATCCATTTTCGCAGTGTTTATTGTGTTTAAATAGTTCCTGAAAGATTGGTAGCACAATCCCTCACCCCAGTGCTCTCACCTTGAAGTCTTAAATCTTGCATTTCCTTACTGAGTGTATCATACAGGACCAATTGCTAGTTTTATAGTACTTTTCACCCGTAAAAGTCTAATAAAAGGCAAATTCAAAATATATTCTTCAGTAATATAGCATCATTCTTTCTAATCTCCAAATTGAAAGGAACAAGAGATTATTACATTTTAGCAAAGCAGAAATTGGAAGCATAGTGGGGAGAAGAAACTTCTGCTCCAAAGCTGGGGATAAATCAACAAACCAAGGCTTTTCAAGAGAACCTCATTCTCAAAATGGTGAAAAAAGTTAAACTTCAGAGTTTCATTTCGTCTTCTAAACTTGGGCATAGCTTTTGAGGCAATCTGAGTGCAATCTCTGCAGATGCAAAGTTCACATACATGACTGTCTGCAGAAGTGTATTAAAAGGTCAGTTATATTTGCTTTTGCACACAAGTGGAAATGATTCCCATATGTATTTACTGGGCCCTTTGACAATGTTATGGAATATATCTGGTCAGTCAGAAGATTATTCAGTGTCTTTCAGTGTATCATATGCTCCCCTCAGAGCCATTGCAAAATGGAGAGAGATTTCTGGATGAAGTATCTGAAGACACGGGAAATTTCTTTAAAGAACCTTGTTCAACTGCTTCCTGATGATCCTGTCCTTACTGTGGCTCTGATTGCTTCTCTCCCCTATCAGATAGGTACTGAAGATAAAGCTGTGCTCAGTCACAGAGGCTGGCTTATTATTTCAGCTGTTGTTCAGACAAAATGAAGCATACTGCCACAAACCTTCCAGCTAAGCCAGGAGTGGTAAAACATCAAGACATATCCACATCTCTTGACATTTACACAGAACAGCAAAAAACTGCAGCTCTGCTGCCCCAGGCCACTCAAAGGTACTTATTTGCAGAAGATAATTCTGTAGGCAAGGAACTGCACACCTCAAAATCATGGTCTTTTTAGGTTTTGGTTTTGTCATTTTACAAAAGATACAGTACCATTGGAATTTCCACATACAGCAATTCTCATGCAAGAGAAATATCAAAATTATCAAAGTTGTAAATTATAATGAGGGTCAAATTCTTCTCTCTGCTACCATGGACTTCAACAGGACTAGAGTTGTAACATGGCAGGATTTCTGTCACTTGCAATAAATGAAGGCCTAGTGTCACTTCTCTTAAGAAGGTTTCATTTCAAGTAAATAATTAAAAACCCCCATACCAATCCTGGCAGTTAAGCATTACAGCATTCAGTGAACACATTACCTCCACCTTATTGTACAATAACACCAAGTAAACCCAAGAAATTTCTGGACAAAGATTTTCCTTCACCTTACCCATAAAGAGCAGATTTTGCTTTCCTCCATTTGAATCTGAGAGCAACTTAGTACCAAGGTGTTTCCTAAAGCAAGTTCAGCTACTCATATCAAAGTATTTTAAGAATTTGCCTATAATTTATTGCTGGAAGAAGCAAGACTGTAGAAACTTAAGGCTTTTGCACATTGTGGGAGCTCATAAAGCCTTGAGAGCTTTGTCCACAGACCCCACAATAACTATTACTCATGTAATGCTATTCTTTTCTCAGTATACAATAAAGAGAAAAATTATTTATAGCAGCATACAAACTATTAAGAAACTGTTTTTCTTTGAAGCTTTGACATAGCAAGGGAACAATAATTTGGATAAATGGCAGTATTTACAATTTCTTTGAATTGGGGCCACACATCATTATCATGGCCAAATACATGGTTACGATGAAGTATTCCAAGTTCTCAAAATAGTTCTGACATCCACAAGTTCACTGAGGTCTAATATTTGTTTCTGGCTCAGAAGTGACTTGAGCCCTAAAGTAATTTTAAGAGCACAAACAATGGAGCAGTTTCCTTGCCTTAGGGCCTCACTTCCGTGCCTCACATAAAATCTTTACATACATCCTCAAAAAGGTCCTACAAAAAATGTTCCTGGTTGGATTTGTCAAAAGCCTTTAGCACAGGCTCATCTGCTCACACTAAACTTTGTGGCAAGAGCTTGGTAAAACCCACTAGAGCAGAGAGTTGTAACAAGTTGTACGTTACATGACTGCTGCTGCTCTTATCAACTGTGCTCTGAGAACTTCAATCACGCAAGGCATTCATTTTGGCCCAGACTAAAGAGAGGAAAAAAGTCTTCCCAAAGATGACATTTGAGACACAATCAGCTGTAACAACATGTTCTAGAATGGCATTAGGTTTGTGGCAGATACTTTGTGCAGAGAAAAAACACTCTTTTTCTGAAGCTACAAGGAAGACCAGGAAGTATCATCCTACCAAAAATGAGAGGGGACTTGGTTCACAGTAGCAATAAGAGGAGAAATGTGCATACAGTTCCAAATAATGCAGCACCTTTAAACTTGAGCTGTAATATGCAGCCCAAAATGTGAGTATTTAAAGCCAGGCCCAAATACATAATTTTCAGGCCTACTCTATTTAGGTTAAAATCTGTTTCTCATGCCTGCAGCTAAGTAATATTTTCAAGTCTAGTAATAGTTATCTAAGACTCAAATAAGACAAAATACTCAGTGCAAAAATACCCCACCCTGTGTGAAAAGGAACATTGTGAAGGTCTATTGAGGAGCAGACAGCAGAAAAAGGATGAGACTCCCTCTCTTTAGGACTTTCTTCATGCCCCAGGCACCTGTAGTCAGCAAGGAAGAGAAGAGCCTTAATTGGTAGTCCTGCTAGGAAAATAATGAAAATAGCACTAGTTTTACTCCTGGAGCAAAATGTATTCTCCAGCAGCTGTTCACTGTAAAAAATTCAATTTGTGCTGCAGAGTTTAGATGAAAGATTTAAAAATGTGCATACTTTTGATTTTGTCTTCCCTACCTTCCTGGCACAGTATGAATCCATACAACACTCACAGACCCTGACAACAGGTGACCTTTCCCCTTATAAACAGAATATTGCCACAAGATTTTGTGTTTCCTGTGTTTACATTCAGAACAACAATACAGGAATCAAATACAATAAGAAACAGTTGCTGAAGCATATTCCGAACCTGAGTTGAAGGAACAACTGTTTCACTTTGCACACAATTCAGAAGGGCATATGGGTTTCTGCTGTCACCAGAAATTGTATTTTAATCACCTGACATGCCTGAGACAACCATGCAAGAGCTGCACAACAGCCAGTAATTTTCCTCAGGTCATGTCAGGCAAAAAGTACTATAGTTTCTTTTCTCCCTATCTGATTTTATGCCATGTACTCAGAGAGCTGTCATCTGGCCTTTCTGTCCGTGTGATATATTGCATCAGTCTGCCAGTTCCCACAAGTTCATATTTAAAGAGCTTCTGTTCACTTATATCTGCCTCGTAAAAGTTCTCTTGTGTTGTTTTTCTCCCCACCCCCTTTAAGAGCAATAAACATTCTGCTAAGGAAAGGCTTTAGCATCAATCAGATTTCAGCGCTGATTAGAGAGGAGGTACTCTGGCTGCATTTGAAATGGGCCTCTTTTGACTGTTTTTGCTTCTAAAATTAGCTGGGCCATTTCCTGAGAGCAGCATGGCGATAGATGCAGACAACACCCACGAGCAGCCTGCCTGAGCTGTGTCGGAAAGCAAAGAGCTGCAGAGCTGCCCAGAGTGGCCAAGAAAGCTGTGAAGCTGCTCTCCTCTCAGCTGGCAGTGGGGCCATGGAAAGCCCTGGCTGCCAAACCAAACCTGCAGGTCACTGTTTCAAACACTGAGCATCTGAGGCATCAAGGGAAGGCCTGAAACTGCAGCCAAGGACAAAACCCCACTCAACTCCAGCCCCTGCAGAGCCGGAGCTGTTATTGTTTACGCCAGGACTTGTTCCCCCCTTGGTTTGCTGCTGAGCAGTCACAACAGTGTTTCTGCCAACAGCAAGATCTGCATTTCCCAGACATGCCCTGGGTGCAATACTGCAAAAAGGAAAAGGTAGTAATTCTTAAAAATGTTTCCTGCCCTCATGCACAAAAAGATGCTCTACCTGATTTTCCAGGAGCTGTTGAATTCAGCCAATTTACTCCGTTCTGTGAAATTCAGTAGAGTAAGTTTTGGATCAGGGTACAAAAGTTCCAATACCCCTATTGTAAGTAATAAACGTATTTATGTCAGTCTGTGCAGGCCCTACTTATATAGGTTTACATCCTAACAGCAGGACAAAGATAAAAATACATTACAGTTACTTTTGCAAGATACATACATCTCTCCTTGCTGGGGTTTGCTTTCTCCCACGAGCCAGTCCCTCTTATGAAACAGGAGACAAACATTTGCTTCAGGTCATAGTGCTGAATTGCATGCAAGGGATTTTAACAGAAAGCATTCCCTTTTAAAACAAAGAACTGGAAAAACATGTCCTGTTATGGACAGGGATACAATAGGAATATTCCCACTCCTGTATTTCACATATTCAGTAGTAATATGCAATGCTAATATTCATACCAGAACTGCTTCTGCTCTTGTTCTGTCGGAAATTGTTGACCCAAAATGGCAATGGGAGGAAACAAAAATGAATAACAAAATGTAAAATTTTGTTTTCAGAAGCTTCATTAGATTTTATTCCCCAACTACATAAACATGTAGGAACTAGTGCTGCTGCAGACTGATTTCACATCACCAAATGCAGAGGGGATAAACTCATTGGTGCCATCTGAGATTTTTGCACTCTGTTGTTAAATTCTTTTGCTAAATTTATACCACGTGTTTTGTGCCATATATATTAGGCCTTAACTGGAGCCTTTCAGAAGCTCCACTGCACTATCGGCTATAAAGGACTCCTTTTGAATGTACCTATTCAAATTAAACTTTATAAAATAGAATTTTCCAGTCTTTTCAGAAAGTGGCTAATGGATATTTCCAAATTAAAATGTATCATAGGTTCATAACTCAGGTAATTTTTTTTCCTGCTGAAGTGAAATAAAAATTGGAAGTTGTCATAACAGTTTTTTAGCAGATGCATGAAGGATTGACTGAGCTAAACCCTCCACTTCTGCAACAACAACCACAACTCAAGCACTCACAGCTAAGCTCCATTTCCAATTACTCAAGAACTCTAGGGCAAATGTTAGTTTGAAGTCTGTGAATGGCATTTGAAACCTTTGTATTTCTCCATATGCAAAGCTAAACATTGCAAAAGGAATGTTATTTTGGACAGAAAACAAATGAAACACCATGTGAGCTATGCATACCAATGCAAATAGGATTATTGCACTTGAAATGTCACTAAAAGACATTACTCTGTTCAAAATAGCTGTGGAATAATGAAATCTCTTGGTGTTTGTTGGACATACAGGTGTTCAAACCCAGAATGGATGTTGAGAAACAATGCAGTGACTGACAAGCAATAAGGCTTTTCTGTGACAGTGGATATCTTATCTTGTCACAAGACTTTTTTCTTTTTTTTTTTTTTTTAGTGGGAGGAGAAACTTTCAAAGGTTATAACATATCAAAATCATATCAATGTTTATGTAGTATCTTAAATGCAAATTAAAGGTTGATGAGGAAAAAAATTATTTCGTCAAACTGTTTACCAAGATACTGATACTGACAATTACAGGCCAGATTTTTTAAATCTATGTAAACATACTGGCATAACTATTTAAGAACATAAAATGCAATGTCTGCTCATAAAGGTCATTAATAATCAACAAAATAAAGATTAAAAAATATAAAATTGCATTAAAAATGCCAAAGAAAACCAGAAAGTGACAAGTTACAGGTCTTGAGGCAAAAATGGGATGCTGCTACACAGCTTTTCTTTTCAATCCTGTTAAGGATTTAGACCGATGTTTTAACTAGTCATGTCCGCTCTCTTTAATAATTTGTAGGTGTCAAGAACTTGTAGAAAGAAAAAGATGCAAGCAAAATGGATAAACATCCTTATTTAATGAATTTCCAAAAAAAACTATAAGGGTGATTTCAATCTAATTGAGTTAATATTGACTTCTAGGAGCTTGTCATTAATGTAGTCTCTAAATCATTGCATATAAGACTTCTCTACACCAGAAGGACTATTGCCAGCAACTTATTTATTATGATTTGCTCAAATTGCAATTAAAAAGCTATTTTTTTTCTGTGAATACTTCAAGCCAAACCATGTTATGCTCTGAAAATTAGAAAGCAATTATAAACAGCACTCAGCCTCTTCTAGGCTAGAACAGGCAAATCCCACATGCTACAGCAGTGCTTTGTGGAGGCTGGGCATGAAAACATCAAGCAGGGACTGAATAGCAGCTGAGTGTAGTCCTTGCCTCATCCACACCCAGTCTTGCTGTGAGCACTGATTTTACCCACTGCTGTCCATGCAGAGATACAAGTCCAAAAGCAGCACATCATGTCAAATATGTGTCACCAAAGAAGACACCCAAAATGACTGAGGGCAATGATTTTCAGAGAAACTCGTGACATCCAACTCCATTAACGAATTGGAGAGTTTAGGTCTGCAACTTCTAGTCAGGTGTCTCTAAACTCCAGTGAAATGTTCACTCCTACAACACTGAGGGACACTGTTTAGTGTCCAAAACACATCAGGAAGATGCAAACTCCTACTAGTGCTCTATAACCAGCCCGCAGTGTAGTATCACAAAAGGTAATGTGTGCAGAGGCCAGAGCACACCTGATGAGCACGATTCCGCAATTTCCTCTCCAAACAAGAACAGGATTAACATTTTTCTTTTAAAGATGTGCAGAGGAAGAGAGCAGTAATGATGCTTACCTGCTCCATAACCTCCTCATGGTTAAAGAATTCTCCAAGGAAGAAAGCAAAAATCCTCCCCTTTTCCCACAGTTATTGGGTGTAGCATAACTGGAGGGGCAGATGTACCTTCATCTAGATAAAGGCAGAAAATAACGGCACAATGAAAACCCAGAAACACTTTCCACCCTGTAAGTAGCAAAGTGCTTTCTACAGCAATTTCTGCTGGCTTCAGTTTCTGCATTTTCACTCCAAATTACAACAATAAATTACAGTTACAGTGTAGCCAGCTTAGAATATGCAGGTACAGCCTGAAAACATGAACAGCAAACAGCTAGACAGGAACCAATGCTTTCAGTTCTGTTTTCTCATCATTTAGGACAAAATATTCACTGAGGTCAGGGTGTTCTGAAGGCACTTAGAAACCAGAAGTGGCTCCACTGCAGGAGAATATCTAGACCTGGTGCTCCCCCTGCCTGGCTGAGGCAGAAAGAAAAAAACCTCCTCTGCAGCAAGCTCATCCTCCCAGGTTCCTGACATGCCCAGTTCTACCTGGCATCCAAGAAATGGGGTTCTCAAGTTTAAAAACCTGTTACTACACGTTTTACTCTCTATGAAATAAAAATACAAAAGCATACATTAGGACTGGATTAATTAATTAGTCCTTCATGCAAAGCATGTTAGTCTAATATTTTGTCATTTTGAAGTAGTCTTTGCACCTATAAATATTACTCAACTGTTTTTCTTCAACCTCTTTCTATTGGGAACTCATAAAACTGATATATTTTGCTTGGCCATACTCCAAAAGAAAAAGGGGTCAGGAAAGCAATGACAAGAGAAATAAAGAATAAAGATAAGTTTAGATAAACATGAGGAATGGGAACAGTACATAGAAGACTTTTTACTAGTTCAATAGATGGTTTAGCAGAAAAATTGTGACTTCAGACACTGAGTGCTTACAGTAAAATATAAACCCTCTTAAAAATAATGGACTAAGAACAATATGAACTGAAGCGCAGACTAAATTAAACAGCTCACTTTTAATTCATCATTCTCTCAGAGCTGTTCTGAACTTAGATTTATTTACAATGTGAAAGAAAACATTGAAGCTATTTCACACCCTCCAATCTTAAGACACCAAAATCTCACGTTTGAAAACTATTCAGAAATACAGAGAGTATGTGCTCAGAGACAGGATCTAATCAAAAACATAAACTATATATGCAGGCATGAGCCTTTCTACATGTCTAAATGAGCTATTTATGTAAGAAATCTGGCTTTAGTAGGATTGTTCACATGCACAGACTTTCAGAACCAAGAATGAGTCAAGCTCTAGGAAAAAAACATTCTTCATATGCTAAAGTCTCAAATAGCTCATGACAACATCTGAAACATCCATGAACCTCTTAAGCTCCACTGTTGATCATGATATGATCACAATTAACACGAGTGAGACTTCAGTCCAAAACTAATTGAAGCATATAAAACAAAACCAATTAACATGGCTAATCTTCTAAAAAACAGTAGTCGACATGAGTTTTTCTCACCAGTATAGGTGGCTGATGCATCTGACATGCAGTTCAATTTTTCTACTAATTATTTTTATTTTTGGGGAGGAGACTGTACATGAATGTATGATGTCAAAATTATTTTCTAGGGACAAAGCAAGCCTTTGTATCAGAACATAGATCTGGACTTTGGCTTCATCATGGTGAAGATCACTGTCTTTAGAGTCAGCCTTTTGCCATATAGCAGGCGATTATATTTACCAAGATATGAGCACTGTAAATTCAGGCTATCTGGAAGAGAACCCAGAGCATACAATGTACCCACTGTGTCTGCTGTGAGTGAAGTCATTACCATTTTACGGCAGTTGAGAACTATAAACTTACAAGTATATTGTGTTTGTATATGCAATAAATCATGCAGCAGACAGAAGTCACTGAATTTAGCCCTGCAGAGAAAGTCAAGCACACAAAGGAACTGGGTTCTTCACTTCTACTGCTTTACCATAAAACCAAGGCATATTTTCAAGTGTTTCTTCCACCTCCATTGCAAACTTTCCAATTCCTGCCCCAGATTTCTGAGAATGAAAGTCTCAGGATATTTTATTGGGCAGGACTATCTAACTTACTTATCTCTTGCATATCTTGTATATCTGGGCATACTCATTTGTTTTGGAAAGAACTATGGCAGAATATACAACGCAATTATCCTGATGCAAATACTGCAAAAACATTACTTCAGTAGAGTTCCATCTAGCATGAAAAACAAGTAACTCTGGCACTATATAAGTTCTTCCCCTTCTCGTGGACTTTAAATCCCTTCCACTTCTGCAGAAGATGCCAAGCAGTTGTCTGTGTGATAGAAAAGGCCACTTTTCTTGTTTCTCCAGTCTGAGTACTCTTTGTTCATTCTGAGCTCCATTTTCTAGCTCTTTGTTTTCAGTTCTTCATAAACTCTTCAAGTAGTTTCGATTCCAGCACTGTTCTGTATCCTATCATTGCCAACTTCTCCTCAAGACAGGAGAGCATCCAATTCCTGCAGAGCATTAAAGCCCTTCCAAAGACACCTGACTTCCTCTGGGGTGGTCACAACTTTTATCATTTTTGGTATCCTGAGTCTGTGTCAGGCTCTAGGCACACTTAGACTTCTGTGAAGCACCCCGATGATGCTGTTAACAGGGTTTTGGTGGCTTCAAATTGTTAGCAGATGGCACAGCATGCAGTTTGCAGTGACTCATGAAACCAGAGACGGGAACAATCTACTGAAGTGCTCCCACTTCAAAGCACCAAACCAAAATTCCAGCTGCATGGAATGTGGATACTGCTGCGTCATTTCCAGGGAAAATAACAATTTCCTCTCCTCCCTCCCCCAAACACTGTTAGGGCCAGGCCCCCAAAACCAACCATAGATTACATTGTCCTATACTGAATCAATCAAAAACATTTCTTAAAAGGTCAGCCGAACATTCTCCTCTGACTTTGACTTTTGTATCCCTATTTTACTGTAAAATTCCATATTTATAAAATAGTTCATAAACACAGCATAAAACATCACTGGCAGTTCACGTCCCATTTGGTAACTGAGAAAGTAAGAAAAGAAAACATGGAATTAGACTTTCCCACCAATTGAAAGGGTTTGAGCATATTAAGGAGATACATGAAGAAGGGATATCTAACATACTGCTGTCATCAAAATATTAGAAACTTGACTTGAATGTTTTTCTATTGGGACAGCACTTCATAAAAGTTGCTGAGGATTGCTTTCATGCTAAGGATAAATTACTGTCTGATGGAGCTGAATCTTCAAAACTTCAAGCCAACCATTAATAGAGAACTGGGAGAGGGGAGTCAGGGTGGGGAGAAGGGGGAATGTTTCCTTTGGGCATGGAACTCACACACAGTATTTCCCCCTCTTCATTTGTCATGTTATTTTCAACATTTGTTGTGCAATAACATCAATTATTATTGTATATATCAATATTGTACATATCAATATATTGATAATATTATATTACCAATAACATCTACTACAAAGGCTGAATTCTACACTCAAACTTTGATTTCTTCTTCAGAATTGTAAGATTCAGTTTTCAAAAACCTTTGGTTATTAAGATTGGACATGTTTAATACATTTCTTATCCAGAATGCTTCCTATGGTCATAAAAATTATGAGATGGAAAAGGAAGAATGTGTCACACTACAAGTAAATTGAAATTCAGTTGCTAGCTTTATAGCTTTCTATTACACTACTCTTGATTATTTCATTCAGCATTCTTCCTTGCTTTAATTGATCAAACTTGTGGATGATATTTCTGGTATCTGAAGTATAAAACTGTCACTCTGATCTGGGATTTCTAATTAAATTCTTATGGAAACTTTCACAAACAACTGAAATACCTTCAGTTAAGCAACTACTGAGCAGATTCCCCTCTGGTTACTTTTACTGGACATCTCTACATTTTTTTGCAATGTGAGAAAGATCATTTTATGTTTGATCAATGATCTATTAATTAGTCACAAGAAGTGAGTTAGGTTTAATGGAAGAGGAATCACAGACTACAGCACTATCAACTGCTGCTTCCTCGTGCTAAATCCATTGAAGGCCTGGCCAGGGGAAGGGAGCCACCTGCTTGTCTCAAACCAGTGTGCTTGAAATCACTCAAAAAATCACCAGCAAGACTATGAGTAAAAGTCAGATTTCATATTAAACTACAAAGCACAACAGATTTGTTGGCAAGATTCACTCTACTTACAAAGGGCAACTACGGCACAACAAGGGGAAACAAGCAACAATAAAACCAAACAAAATCCAGGAAATTAAAACAGGAATAAATTGGAACTACCTGGGAGGGTGTGTTTCTGTGTGTAAAGACAGTGTAAACAAGAATAATGAGGAATGCAGCCTTAAAGCTTAGCAACACTTAAACTTAGCAGTACTTTAACTTAAATTATACCTTAATTTATAGCTTAACCTTAACAATCTAATGAAGAATGATAGAGTGCACTGGGTGAGCTTCACGTGGCTTACATGGAGCAAGCGGAAGGTGTAGCCCTGCAGTACTTAGAAGCAAGAGAACGTTCTCAGCTGACTCTGATTGCGAACAAGCTTTTGCTAGACTTCTGCAGTTCAGTTCACTGCCCAAAGAAGCAGAGTTCCCTGCAGCTTTGCTCATCACCCTATGTCACTATGAACTGAAACCTAGCAGCGGCATTCAGCTTGGCTGCTTTTCAGTGTCTGTACTGCACGCAACTGTAGTGTGCTGTGCATGGTTCTTCCTCAACTCGAGGTACAGTGATACTCTTTCTGCTTTGCAGAGTCCAAACTGTGCATCTAGCTGTCGCTCAGCAACATGTGCCAGGAGAGAAGCACTTGCTGCATTAATCTTTCAACATCCGAGACTTTCAAGGCAACACCACAGTGTGGGCGACCAGAAGGGCGATGAAGCAGATGTTTTAGTCCTGGCTCATTTTCCTGTGCCAGACAGCCATCCAGATCTTTGGTCTTTGCGAGCCTAGAATGTGCGCGGAGCTCCTTCACCCTGAGAAGGGCTGTGTGGGGGACAGCAGGCTGTGACAGCGCTTTGCAGGCGATAAAGGAAAGAGGAGTGCCCCTGGAATGTGGTGCAAATGCGAGTTTGCAGAAGTTGCAGGGGAGAGCTGCAGGCAGCCTTGTTATACTGGCACAGGTCGCTGTATTGGGTCTGACTGGGG
>VZTZ01029557.1:3876-16241 GCA_013400955.1 Drymodes brunneopygia | reverse complement strand
AACATATCAAAAATATATTTTTATAACACTTTTGCATACGAAGTATTTATTATTTGCGGAAATAATTACAATATGTACAATTATAATATGCCACATTATAATCTGCATTTATAACATCCATTAACTCACCCAGCTGCTTTCTCTCCCTGCCAGACCGAAGGTTTCAGCTTCCCCAGGCCTTCCTCAGTGCCACCCTCCCCCTCTGCCTCGCAGCATTCCAGCCCCCACCACAGCGACGCCGAGGATGAGGATGAGGAGGATGAGAGATACGACGAGGAGGAGGAGGCTGAGAGGGACAGGCAGAACATCAAATCCCCCTTCTCCCTCGGGGCCCTGCCACAGGGGAAGAAGAAGCAGCACGGGGAGTACAGGAACTGAACTCGCTGCTCTCACCTTGTCCTGGTGTCCCCATCCACCCAACTCTTCCTCCTGTAGGCCTGGCAAGCTTTGTGTTCAGGACAGCGTGGTAAAATTAGGGGAACCTTAAATGTTACTTGAGGTACACTGTTGGAAAACCTAATATTATTTCACCTTCAAAGTAGTTTCAATGACAATTTTTTTTTCTGTGCCCCTTTTGAGGTAGAGGAGATTTTTTTTTTTCAAGCTTAATAAAACTAGAGAATGAGACAATCCCCCCTCTCCAGGAGCTTCTCCAACCTGCAGATCATCCCTTTGTCCAAACTAGAGAAAATGAGACAATCCCCCCTCTCCAGGAGCTTCTCCAAACTGCAGATCATCCCTTTGTCCAAACTAGAGAGAATGAGACAATCCCCTCTCTCCAGGAGCTTCTCCAAACTGCAGATCATCCCTTTGTCCAAACTAGAGAAAATGAGACAATCCCCTCTCTCCAGGAGCTTCTCCAAACTGCAGATCATCCCTTTGTCCAAACTAGAGAATCAGACAATCCCCTCCCTCTCCAGGAGTTTCTCCAGCCTGCAGATCATCCCTTTGTCCATGGAATCACCTGTGTTGATCATAGCCTGCACAAATAGCTGCGTGTTGGGTATCCCAAAGGAGTTCCTGCTTCCTTTATGTTGCCCCTTTTCCCCCCTCCTAAATTAACATGAACTTTAAACAAAAAAAAAATTAGAGGAAAAAGAAGTGTTACACTGGAGAAATACTGGAAGAGTTAAAAAAAAGATGCGCTGCAAAGAAAATGGTCTTTCTTTTTTTTCCTGACGCTGTTTATTGTAAGCTTCCATAATTTAAAACATCTTTTTACAGCACACAGAAGTGTCCTGATCCAGTGGTAAAACATATTTCCTGTGGAACAATATCAAGTCTCATGCAGTGGGCATTTGAATTTTAGAGACAAATGAAGTCATCTTCCTGAGGTCATTTAGACCCACAATAAACAGCAATAAACACAATAAAAAGAACAATAAACGTTTATTTTCTGATTCCTCTGGTATGGCTCTTCCATTTGCATCTTGTTGTAGATTCTGAGCTTGGTAACAAAGTGGTTTGGGAGGAAATTAATGACTTGGCCCAAGTGAATGACAAAATTTCCTTGAGTGTCACCTTCCCCTGCAGGCAAAAAAAAAAGCCACAGACCAATGTGACAGCAGCCAAAGATCAGGAATTTCCTTTAGTCCATGCTCTGTTTCATTTCTTCTAGAAGAGACCTAATCCCAACAAATAATGATTGAAAAACACCAGAGAGAATTTTGAAAAGCACCTGAGTCTTCAAAGTTCTCGGGGAGTAACTGATCCTCACCACAAGAACTGAACATTCCATAAATAAAATACTTCCAGAAGTATTTCAGCTCCTGGAGATGCAGAGAGGGCCTGAACAGCCCTTCAGAAGCTCATGAAGACAGGAGCAAAATCAATCTTTTATTTTGCAAGTTTGTGCATCAAAAATGTCTCGTGCTGCTCAAGAAAAGGCATTTCCAGGAATTGAATCAGCCTGTCCTTCAGCAGGTAGAACAATGCAAGCTCTGGAGGAATTTACCTTTCCTGTCAAGCACTTAACCAATGCTTGATGACAGAGTTTTTACTGTAGGCCATTTGGAATAAAAGTGACAATGTGCCTATTTGTATTTTTGGCCACTCAAAATCAGTTTTAAAATTGGGCTTTCGTTCTTGAGCTGATTTGGATATTTGAAAGAGCAACAATTCTCAGAAGTCAGGTTGAGGCTTTATGGTAAAAACTTGGAATTAAAAGGAGTCACCATTTCTTTAGCCATTGAAAAGGTCATTAAAGCAATGAGTAATTTTTCATATAAAAGTGGTGAAAGCAGAGATACTGCAAATATTTTCCTTCACACAGTTCACCAAGTGTAGAACAGCTGCATTTTGTGTTTCTTTCTCGAAGTGCTCTCAGTGAGAGCTCCCTTGCAGAGTCAAAGGATGTGATGGCTGAGAGCCCCAAAGAACACAGAAAGGGAAAATGGGTTGAAAGTTGATGTTTTCACAAACAAATAAATCAGGACATCTGTCTTTATGGCTTGCATTTGAAAGCTGTGGAGCAGGAAAGCTTTGAGCACCCTCCTGGTGTCAGAAAGGGCTCAGCTTTTGAGTCCTTCAGGCCAAATCTGAATTCTGACATTCAGGTTCTGCAAAGCGACCTCTGCCTTGGCTCTGCCTTGATTCCAGGATTAACCATTGCAAAAAAAAGCAATTTATCTGCAGCAAACTCCTCCTGGCTGTTGCATTTATAGCACTGCTCATTCAGCCACGGCAACAGATTGCCTGAATTCAAAGCTTCACATTCCCAGCAGTTTCTGCCACCTGACAAAGCCTGGGAGCAGCTCTGTTACATAAGGGATTGTCTTCCAGATGGAAAATACTGGGGGAATGGAAAACACAGCAGGGCAAAGAAGGTTTGCTCAGTTTTGTGGTGTTTTTGAGGAATTGTTGAAGCCTGAGCCCTTAAAATCAGGAGCACACCCAAAAATCAGTCAGCTGGGAATGGGGTGGGTGCATTTCTGTATCACTGGGACAGGCAGAGAGATTTCAAGGCACTGATAAAGCAAAGGATGTTTAACCCTTTATACTTTTCACTTTTCTGGTGGAAGGGGTCCCTGCTCACCTCAGGGCATTTGGAACTGGGTGATTTTCAGGTCCCATCCAAACCAGGCCATTCTAGGGCTCCATTCTCTGATTCTGACTGCTGGTCCTGCAGAACCTGCAGGAAAATCACTCAGATGCACCTGAGATGTTCGAAATCTGCTCAAAACACAGGGCAAATAAATTAATGATGGGTACCACTGGCCTTGAGGTGCAGCTCATCATGAACACGTTCTGCCACACACCAAACTCTGCTGTGGGGGGATTTATTGGTGCCTAAAAATGAGCCAGGCAGGACACTTGGATTTCTCCAGTTCTGTTCCTCCATGAAGTGATATAGATTACAAACAATTATAAACAATTGCTGAACGTGCCTCCAACCCCGTGGTGAAAATTAATTCTTTTTCATTCATTTCCTTTCAGCTGTGTCTCTTTGTGTTGAGGAGAAGCAGCACCACAATTAGTGTGAGTTAAAGTTAATTAGCAGCGTTACCAGGAAAGTCAGGGCAACTTCACAGGAAAAGAAGAAGAGCACGACCAGGGCAGAAGGTTAAAAAAAATAAAACACAGTTGCTTGGACACAGAAATCATGTTGTTACTCTTTAATTACATCAGAACTACAGAGGGCTTTCCAGTAAGACCCCAGGACTACATAAATAATGTCAGATACATCCTTATCAACGTGGAATGGGAATTAATGAATCCTTATCAACGTGGAATGGTAATGAACAGATTCATGTGTAATTCCAGTTTTGCAGCTCAGAAAGGAAGAACAAAAAAGCACAATCACAATGGAGGCATTAATGAGGCCCTGAAAATGCAGGACCTGTCCCCAAACTGTCTCTGTGTGCTGGGGTTTGCTCTGTGGGATAATTCAGATTATTCCTGCAGGACTGAACTGGGGCAATGAGTGCTGCTGCCTTTCTCTGTGCTGGCTGATATCTGCCAAAAAAAACCCCAAAAATCACTTGCTCTGGAATGTTTTTCTCTCTCACCGAATTTATTGACCAGCAGCCTGTGGGGCCCCCAGGGATGTGGTGAAGGATTCTGTCTTTAGCAGAGTTCAAAAAGCTTCAATATTCAGCTGAGTGGAAGGAAGGAGGTAAAAGACCTCCCAAGGACAACTGGAAAACTGTTTTTAATGAAGGGGTTGTCCAAAAAGACTGTTTTAATTCTCTTTTCAGGTAAGATGGTGCCAAGTGTTTTAAATTTCTACAAAATGCTCTGAAGAAAGCAGGAATTTTACAGGTGCTTCCCTTACCTGAACTGGTTCCTTTTAACCCCTTGGCATTCAGAATTTTGCAGTGTGGGAACCTCCTCACCCTTTGGGAGCTTCAGGGAGAATGGATGGAACACAAAACTTACACAGGTTATGCTCTCAGGCTCAAAGCTGTACAAGTGTTAAAGGCATTTTAAATCATTTCAGCAGTTGGATAAATCATATTTCATCACTTGGACAAATCATTTCAGCAGTTGGATAAATCATTTCAGCAGTTGGATAAATCATATTTCAGCAGCTGGACAGGCTGTCTGTCAGGTAGCCAGGGTGATCGCTGTTTTCTTCTTCCACTGAAAGGCAAGACACAACGGGGAGAAATAAGTAAATAAATGAAAAATAAGTAAAGTTCTGCTGAAAACTCAGCAGAGTTTTCAGTTTTCAGATGTGCCTCAGGCACGGATTCAGTGCAGTGTGACTGCCCAGCCAAGAGAGGCAGCACCTCCAAAAACAATGATTTCTTCTCTCATTTTTAAATGTAGGAATCTTTCTGTCTGCTGAAGAGCAAAGATACAAACCCTGTCCAGAGGGGGAAGTTAGAACGTGGCAAAAAAAAAAAAAAATTCATGCTGAAGGAAAGAATGGATTTGTTTTTTATCTGCACATTGTCCTCAGTCAGTTCTGAAATCAGCTGATCTGGGAGTGCAGGTGTGGCTGGTTATTTCCACATTGTGATGTTGTTCCACACTGTATTTTCCAAACAAGCTGCCAGTTCTGTTCATCTCTCTCAGATATTTCATCCCTTTTTCTCAGTTCCTGTCCATCTCCTCTGCTACAGAAACAGCAGGCAGGAAAACACCACGAAAATTTGTAAAACTCCACCTTCGGAGGATTTGGTGGGCACACAAATGGCACTTGCACTGATTTAACTCATCTCATATATTTTATCCAAAGCACTGTGCTCATTTTAAATTCTGCCTTTCTCTCTCTCTAAAATGCCACTGAATTTTTTTTTTTGTCCAGAGTTCTGCCCAGGGCAGGGAAGAGAGGGCTGAGCACAGATCCCCAGCACCATTTACAAAATAAATAAATAAANTGTAAAATTCTATGTAGCTGAAGAGATTTAAGGGCAGAGCACATGGAGAGCAAAGGTTTGGGGTCTCAGCCTGGTGATGTGAAACCAACAGCTCCTCTCCTGGGCTCTCATGGATTCTTTTGAAACATTTGCACCAAATCCAGAGGAGGAATAAAAAAATTTTGCAGGCAAACCATGTTCTGTGGGAAAAGGAACCCCAGTAAAGATTCGGGTCGGAAAATTCAATTTAAAAATAGACATTCCCTTGAATCCAAAGCAGTCAAACATCTGAGGAGAAAATGAAAAGCTGAATTATACAAATATTTCCCTGCTACCATTGTGTGGGCCATGTTCTAATGTGTGCAAAATCACACTCCAATAATCTGTGGAACAGAATCTCCACCCAAAACACAACTTTGAGATTAATTTGCTGATTAATTGGGGATTAAGTCACGCTGTTGGTAAATGAAATGCTGCAAAGCCGCTTTGAAAAAGTCAGAGTAAGACAGAACCTGCATTTACCTCCTTCCTGTGCTTTCTGCAGGGAGCTGAGGAACAGAGCAGCAGCCTCAGACAGGGACACAGCATTTGTGTTTTGGCTGCGAGTTTCTGGAATGAAAAATCACAGGTGAATGGTTTGGTAGTGCCTTTATGGCATTTCTTTACTGGTTTCTTTGCTTTTTTATTGTTTATCATAACTGGAGACCCAAAGAGAAGAAAATCCTGTTTTCTCCTTCACTCCAGAACATTTCCTGCTCCAAGCCAGCCTGATAAATAACACGAGAGAGATCAGCAATCTTTTCCAAAGGGAGGTTATTTCCATGCCCCTCAGAAGGCAAAAGGAACATTTTCCTTTTTTTTAATGCTCTTGACTTTTTTACCACCCTCTGCTCCCTCCAGAACCATTGAATTTTTTGAATTCCAGCAACCCTGGAATCTGGTGTGGGTTGATGTTCTCTGCTGCTGTCATTTTTTTATTTCACGATGGGCTCTTGCAGGGTTGGGAAGTTCCAAGCTTGGTTTGATTTTATTTTTATTTTATTTTGCAAAAAGAAAATGAAAAGCCCTGCTGCAAACCCCCCTCAGCAGCCAGCTCAGTCTGGAAATGATGCAAATGAAACCACCCAGGTGCAGCAGAGAGGAAAAGTCACCCTTTGCCACGAGCTGCTTGGGATGAAGGGACTGAAAAAAAAAAAAGGGGGGGAGTTTGTGGTTGTTCCCTTGGTTGTGATTCCAGGAGAACAAATTCCCAGGGGTTTCTCCCAAAATCTGGGGAGGGAGGGAGGGCTCCTGAGCCCAGGGACTCACCAGGCTGCCCTTTGCCATCCAGCTCCTTCCTCGGGCTCTGCTGGGAGGTGAAGCCACGTCCCTCTGCAAGGGCAGGGGGAGAAGGGTGAAAACAGCCCCACCTTTGCTGGAATTCCCACCTCATCATCCCTAAATTACTCTTTTCCATTTTCTGCGTGGTTAAGAGCCTTCAACCTCTCTGCCTCGACCTCTTTTTGCCTTTTAAATTGTTCTTTTCTATTTAAAAAATTTATTAAATTGATTAAAATTGTTATTTCAATTTAAAATTCTTTAAATAGAAATAAACAATTTAAAATAGAAATAACAATTTGTTAAATTATTAATGCCAATTTTTCCATTCAGCCACAGGATACCAAATTCGGGGTCATCAACACTCACACATTAATGCCAATTTTNNNNTTTTTAAAAAACCCCCACCCCAAAATCCCAAACTGACAAAATAAAATCCCATTGCTTCCTGTGCATCAATGAGAATGATAAAGAGCTCAGTAGAGAAGTAGCACAGTGTGTTACTCAGTTGGAAGAATTTAAAAGTAAATAAAAAAGGGTCAGAATCTTTGTTTTTATGGCTAGAAATAATCATATTAATGTCACTAGAACTTTCAGTTGTATTTACAGGTGTTTGAGCTGATATTTCTTTCGTGTTGCTATTATTTCTATTGTCCCCCCTTTTGCATTTCTCTCAGCATTATGACCTTTTTTTTTTATCCTAATTTACAGGGAACTTTTTTTCTTCCTCTCTTAATACCCGCCCTCCCTGAGAGCTTTTGATTTTTAAATCAGCAGTTCAGAATACAATTGTTCATATTAACATTTGTGTTCTTTTTAAATCAGGAATTCAGAATACAATTGTTCATATTAACATTTGTGCTCTTTTTAAATCAGCAATTCAGAATACAACTGGTCATATTAACATTTCTGTTAATTTTAAATCAGCAATTCAGAATACAGTTTTTCATACTAACATTTATATTAAATTTGATGATTTGGATGGAAGGACAAAGTCCCCAAGCACAGAATCAGAGAATATTCTGAGTGGGAAGGACCCACAGAGTCCAATTTTGGGGTGAATGCTCCAAGGGGACCAAAGGGGTGACCTTGCCATAATTAGCACCGTGCAATTAGCACACCCTCCCTGCCAGCCCCAGAATTTCTGCCCCCACAGCACCCTCAGGGTCTCCCCTTGGTGTGGAATAACCCAGGGGTGAGGAAAATTATCTCTAAAAAAGGGAAGAGTTTGGGACTCACGTGCCCCCTTCAAATAGAGCATGGCCTGGGGGGTCCAGTTCCTCCTCTGGAAATGAGCCTTTATTCCAAAAAAAAGAGGGAAAAGAGAGAAGTCAGCACTCCATGGCACTGCTAATTAGTGCAAACCCTTAATTGCAGCGAGGCCTGAGCTGCAGGAGCTGCAGGCTGAGCTCACCTGAGGGGCACTGCAGGAGCAGGAGGGCAGGGATGCTGCCAGCAGCAGCAGCAGGAGCAGGGCCAGGGCAGGCACCGGGGGGTTCTGCAGCCCCTGGGCACAACAGAGAAGCAGAAAGTGCAGGGAGAGCCTTCCCCATCCTCCCAAAATCACACCCCAAACGTGCCCAACCTCTGCTTTGTGCCCGTCCTGCTGCCAAAGCTCCTCCTGCCCAGGGCGGGCTCCAGGGCACCCTGAGCTGAGCAGAGGTGGTAAATGTTAAATGGAAATTTATTCTTTTTACTCAAATCCACTCTGGTGCCTTCAAGGTGAGCCCCTTCTGTGCTGCTCTTTGCATCAAATCCTCCAGGAATCAGAACTGTGCACAAAATGGGTAAAGATGGTCCAAAGTCCACCTTGATTCTACCAAACCATAGACAACAAGCAAAGGCAGGGGCCTTGTCACCCCAAACAAACCAACCAGGAGAGCAAATCTCCACTTCCTCAGGGTGAAAAAAAAAAAAAAAAGGAAGAAGTGTTTTAAATTTATCAACCATGATGAACCCCAGTCACAAGACAGGCTTTTTTGGGATTTTTGGGGTGGTTTGTTCACTGGTGCAGCACATGCAAATGGAAGCACTGAGCATGAATCCTCTGTGCCTGCTCACACAGACCAGGCTGTTACTCCTGTATTGTCATGGATCATGTATTTTATAGATATATATTCATATAATAATATGAAATCATGTGTTGTTAGCAGGAATGGGCACCAGAGCATCTCATTTTATGTTTCACACTGGTTCGTTTCATCCTGGGTTTGAGAGTGTGTTGTGTTATTGGTGTTCTGTTAAAATCCCCACAATATCTGTCTGTGTGTGTTTCTTTCAGGTTATTTTTAAGGAAAAGTTATTGAGCCTCCCTGCAGCTCCTAAATATTGCACTCATGGAAAAATAAATTTTAAAAAAGCATTAATTGCAAACTAAATGTTTCCTACCCACCAAAAAACAAAATCTCACTTACCTTCATGCTAATCTCAGTGCCAAACCTTCAGTCTGCTTGGGATGGTGGGGCTCAAAATCTCCTTCCTGCATGTCCAGGGGTCCCTTTTTAAACCTTTGGGGTGGAGCTGCCCTCCCCTTCCAGGATGGAGGAGTCAGGAGGGATCTCCTGTCAGCCCTGGAGGTGGAGGAGCAGCAGCTCTGATGGCTCCTGGGGGGAACCTGCAGCCCTGCAGGAAGGCAGGGGTGAAATGATGGAAAGGTGGAGGCACCTGGAGATGCACCCCATTAACCAGGTGAGCACCCCCTGAATCCATCAGCAGCAGCAGCCCTGGGTGTTTGCAGTGCTTCACCTCCCTGCTGGCTGATCAATAACCACAGCTCATTCATTTTAATATTGATATTGATATGGATGGTGGGAGTTTAGCCAGCACAATCCAGCATTTATCAGGTCAGGAGCTGGAAAAGCTGGGGAATCACCCAGTGCCTTCCCCAGTGCCATTCCTTGGACACATCCAGAGGGTGAAGCCTCTGCTTTGATTCTCCAAGGATCTCTTGCATCCTCACACACAAGGAAAAGCACAAAGCTCAACAACGACCACAAAAAACCAAAAAAAAAAAACCAAAAAGGTTTTTATTTTTCCCTTAAACTGCCTGTGCCTTTGTGACTCGTGGCCATAAACCCATTTATTTTTCACTATGACCACTGGCTCCCAGTTGCCTTGGCTTTCAAATAGAACTGTGTGTCAGAAGCATCTCCTGGGGAATCTGTGAGTCCAGCAGCAGCAGCAGCCCTGGGTGCTTCACCTCCCTGCTGGCTGATCAATAACCACAGCTCATTCATTTGAATGTTAATATTGATATTGATATGGATGGGGGGAGTTTAGCCAGCACAATCCAGCATTGATCAGGTCAGGATCCATTGTGGGAGCTGGAAAAGCTGGGGAATCACCCAGTGCCTTCCCCAGTGCCATTCCTTGGACACATCCAGAGGGTGAAGTCCCTGCTTTGATTCTCCAAGGATCTCTTGCACTGAGGTTTGTTACACACGAGGAAAAGCACAAAGCTCAACAACGACCACAACAAACCAAAAAAAAACCAAAAAAAGGTTTTTATTCTTTCCTTAAACTGTCTGTGCCTTTGTGACTCGTGGCTTTAAACCCATTTATTTTTCACTATGGCCACTGACTCCCAGTTGCCTTGGCTTTCAAACAGAAGTGTGTCAGAAGCATCTCCTGGGGAATCTGTGAGGAGTCTGCAGAACAAAGAACTCCAGGTCTGCCAATTCTACTTCAGGAATCAACATTTAAGAGACTTGGCCTCTCCCTTCAGAGCTTTTTCTTGCCATGATCCTGTGACAAGGTGGTCACCTCACCCTCCCCAGAAACCCCAGAAGCCACCTCCAGGATGGCACCAGGGGCAGGGTTTACCTGCAGACAGGGGCAGGAGGTGATGCTCTGGGGAGGAAATGCAGGAAACTGGGAGAGTTTTCATCCCCAGAGGAGCTGTGGCTGTGTGTGGGCACAGCTGAGCTGCTGCCCCTGACAAACCAAGCAGCCCAAAATCGGGTCATGGATCAGAACACACCAAAAAAAGCTGAGGCACTCTGGGGGGATGAGCTGTGCACTGACCCTCCCTGTCAGTGCTGACTCACCTGGGGGAGGATGTGCTGCCCCTGGCAGGTGATCAATACCCTGAGGGAGGGGGCTGGGGGGAGCTGGGGGGACCCCTGAGCAGAGAGAACAAAACCCATTCCTGTTCTCAGAGAAGAGAGAGCAAAACCCATTCCTGTTCTCAGAGCAGAGAGAACAAAACCCATTCCTGTTCTCAGAGCTGGCTGCAGCAGCAGGACCCCTGAGCAGAGAGAACAAAACCCACTCTTGTTCTCAGAGAGGATCCAAAGGGCACAGGCTGCACATCCTGCTGCTGGAAGGGAGAAAAAGCCAATTCCTGCTGCTGAAGTTCAGTGCTGAGGTGAGGGGGGAAATGTTCTCCTGTGCTGGAGCTTTAACCAGGGAGGGTCAAACTCACCTCACTGACCTCAGTCAAATATTCCCCTGAAAATGCAGGATTCAGCCACTGTCCTGTGTGCTTTCAGCTGCTGGGAGTAAGGATTGAGTAGGGATGTCCAAACCCCTCCTAAGGGTGAGTAAGGATTGAGCAGGGATCTCTTCAGCTCCTCTGGGAAGCTGAATTTCCATGTGCAGCTCTGAGGGGAAGGGATGCTCTCTGGTGCAAAGCAGGGCCATGATTACAGAGCCCATCAGTTGCTGGCCCAATTTATTGAATTTATTTCCTTGATCTGTTGCCCATTCAGCACCACAATGGCCCTGGGTGTGTTTCAAGCACTGCAGAGCTGCTGGAGAAGCTTTTTTGCCTTTTCTCTGGACTGTGTGAGCAGAACTGAGCTAAAAACTGCTTGAGGTAGAGAGCAAAGTGCAGGAAATCCAAGAGATCACAGCAGTGCCTTGCTCAGGAAAGGTGACAGGGACTCTCTGAGGATTTAATGAGTGAGCAAAGCTGCAGCCAGGCCCAGGCTCTGCTCTTCTCACAGGGGTGTTTGTGAAAGAGAGGCAGCTCCAAGGGATAATTACAAAATTTAAATGTATTTGTCTGGGGTGAGGGATGTTTGAGAACATCAGCAAAGAGCAGAAACCCACAGATTTCTTTGGGAGGTGCAAACACCTCAGATAAGAGGAGTTACTTCTGAATTTCAGCCAACCACGGGCTGGTACAACAATTTATTTTTTTTTCCCCCAGCAATGGAAAAGTCTGGAGCAAACTCCAGGTGAAAAGATCAGCTGAAAATCAGATTTCTCCAGTGTGCAGGCTGGGAAGGAGATGAGGCCATCTGAGCACAGGCATTTACAGGTACTTGAGAGATCTTCAGACTGACAGGCTCTGCTGTACATGCCTTGATAATTTAATACAAAAAAAGAGCAATTAGTCCAGGGTCCTGATGACAAAATATTCTTTTACTCTTTTTTGTTTTTCACAGAACCAAAGGCAGAGCAGACAGTTAACCCAGAGATTATTTAATACAGGTCAAGGGACTTCAACACTTCCTTCCTTCCAAAAGTGGGGAGAGGGATGAAATTTCTACAGCTCCTGGATTTCCCTGTTCTAAGTGTCAGAAATTGGGAGAGATCTGCTCCTGTTGCAGGTGGGAAAAGCAGGAAAGAATTGCTAATAGAAGTGAGAAACACCCCAGGAACCCCACACAGCAATAACCAACATCACAATTCCCCTTCCTGTTTCAAAAAATAAGTGGAAGAGAAGGGAGCTCTTCCAGTTGCACTGAAATTACAGGCAATTAATTTATTTAAATTAATTAATCTGCAGGAGAGATATGG
>VZTZ01029555.1:39955-50789 GCA_013400955.1 Drymodes brunneopygia | reverse complement strand
AGCAGATGTAAATACAAAGGGAGGAAAAACGGGGAGAAGAGGTACCAACCCCACTAACTGGCTGCTCAACCCAGATCCAGCTGCCTGGCTCTTAATAGGCCTCAATGGACGCAGTCCCTCTCCTCCTTTTGTTCTTTCTTCCAGCCTTTCACAATCTCAGTGCCTTTGTGTTTATGTTGCTGGAGTGTGTTGCCATGGTTAAAGCTGTTATTCTCAGCAGGGTTTGCATCTTACCTGTGAGACAGATAGATATGGAGACATGCATGAATATGTGTGTTTACCCTCATTTTGGTTCCCACTGGCCATGTGGAAAAACAGTCTGGTGGGAAAGGAGAACCCTTCAGGGGGAATGGGGAGAGAGGGAGAATACCACCTTGGAGGAGTTTCTCCAAGGAATACATCGGCTAAGCCAAAAGCATGGGATTGAAGAGATGATCACCTGAGGGCAGGGGTGGGCAGAGATAGATATAGGTTTGTTGGAGGTGTTATTGGACTGAAAAAACACACAACTTCAGGTCAAATCTATTGTAAGGGTGCAGTGTACTTTTGGAAAGGTGGAGATCACAGTTCCCTCCCTGCACACAGTTTCCACACTGGCAGTGCCCACACAACATTCTTCCTTAGCCCTGTCATTTTCCTTGGCTCTGGTTGCTCCAAATGCGAAAAGGGGTTTGCAAGTGTTATTTTTAAATTATTTTTTGAATGTGCTTATCAGATACATATTTTCTAAATTTTACTTTATTCTTATTCTTCTTTTATAATAGTATTTATTCGAGGTACAGGGAAGGTGGGAAACTGAGTCTTTGACACATTCCCATAGGTATTCTTGTCTGGAGAAAAATGATAACAAAACCTTTGTCTTTTAGACTTGTAGGATTTTTGGCTTTGCTATATCAGGCCATGATAATTTTATTGTTGTTCTTCAGGGAATGATTCAGAATAATAGATCTGCTAGTAAAGATGCACCAAGTTCCTGTGTTTTTTGGCTAATGTTATTATGCAAGTTTGAATTGATTGAACAGTTTGGAATTGCTTCACTCAAACCTGCATTGAATGAAGAATTGAATCAATAGTTGCTGGGCCCTCTTCCAGCCCCTCCAGAAACAACAGATTTATTTCTCTCCTTCCACCAGCTCTGATGGTGGCTGGCTGGGAATTTTGGGGAGTTCCCAGAGGAGTAATTGCTTTAAGGGAAATCACTCTGTGCTGATACATCTGGACATGGTCTTACCCCAGGAGCCACTGGGCCAGCAGGTGTGATCTTGGGTGGCTCTGGATGCTGCTGGACCTGCACCGAACACAGGCAGAGCAGATCTTGCTTGGAGATGCAAGAAGGGGCAAAACTGAGCCACTGGACCCTTTCTGCCCTGGATGGCTGGCTGTTTTTGTCCACTCTGCCCCACCACTTAGTTTAGCACATTCCATTGCCACCTTGTAGCCTTGCTGCCTGATGACACTTGTAGTGACATGGTGGAGAAGGCTTCTGCTGGGCCTTCCCACTATAACTCTTTCAAAAGGTCCATGGTCAGATGTCCCAGCTGTCTGGATGGATGTCCATTGTCCAGAGATACAACAGTTCTGCTGACAGCTCAACTGCAGGAGAGCTGAGCAGAAGGGGATCTTGTGCTCCCTCCCTGTGCTGGCAGTTGCAATATCTTCAGCTCTTGAAGGAGCTGCTGAGTCCTGGAGGAGGGAGCTGAGCTCACGCAATCTACTGGTGATGCCCATGCCTGGATAAAATGTGTGGGGCTGGTCAGGGGTGGCTTCTAGCCAAGAAGTGATGCCCAGGTCCTCTGGAGTATTTTGGTATCTCACATCCTTTGATTCTGCCTGGAGACAGGACTCCTCTCCCATCTGACATGAGGCACTTGACTATGCCTGGCTATACCTGGCTCCTAAGCGGAGGAGGAAGATGGCACCTCCAGGGGCTGTCAGTTGCCTGAGAGAGAAATCACTCTCAAGTGGGATTTTTCCATTGACTGAAAATCTCCCCAGGTTACTGGGGCCCAAGGTTAGCTGCCTGCATTAAAGCCTGAGATAGATGGTGAATTGGAGGGCTGGAAGTTTGCTCTGGTCCCAGGTGAGGACTGAATGGGTTGGGGATAAAGGGCAGCATTTCTAAATCACATGCAAAAAGTACAGAAATGGCTTTTGCTCCATGGGAGAAATGTTGGTAACAACCTGATCTCAGTATTTCTGACAGCCTTATCCCCAAGCCCCACTGCTGGCCAGGGCTGCTATATGCCTTTCTCATGAGTGTTGCTACACCATGGCAGTGCCCAGACAGCCAGGTCTTACTGCCTTGTTCAGCCTTGTAACCTGCTGTTAAAAGCACTGACAGCGTTGTTAGGGGATATCCTGTCATACCCACCTTGTTCCACACTGACACACACCTGATCTCCTGCCATGTTGTCTGTTCCCTTTGGGAAGGCTGCCACAAATGTCAGTGTTTTCACCCTCCTGCCGAGTGTAGCTGCAGGGCTGCAGCCCTGCCTGACAGCTGACACCCTCCCTGAGCTCTGTAATTGGGGCGATGGAGCTAATGAGGGGGTGAAATCCATCCCATCGCTTTCTGTGATTGTCACTGCCTTCTCTTCCCGCATCGAGTCAATGGAGAAATCTGGTGTCTGAGCCAAACAAGGGACATCTGTAACTATGGTCTAACCAGCAGTGCTGGAGGCTTGGTCCTGAGAATGATCAGAGCAACCTCCGAGCCACATGAACACCTCCCCACATGCTTGTCTGGTCTATAAAGTCACCACAAATTAACTGCAGGTATGTCCTGAAAATTAATGAGTTCAAGACCTTCACAGCCTCACACAGGCCATCTTCTGCAGAAACAGTGTCCTTAATTAAATCATACCTCTTTCACGAGGAGCTGTATTGAGCCCAAAGGCAAAGAAGGCGGTGAGGCTGCCTGGCGCTGTGCTGGCCAGATGTGGGTCCACTGGGAAAAGGCTGCTGCAGCTCATCCACATCCACCTGCAGGGCAGAGTGGAGTGAGGAGCAAGCCTGGAATCATGAATCACTGGCGTGGGGTGGCAAGGAAACCAGCCCAAGTGCTGGCCACAGGAGTGGATAGCACCTCAGCAGCATAGCTAATTAATGGAGTGAAATGGGTGTTTGGAACGTGGTATAATGGAGAAGTGAGTCAGGCGCAGCAGCACATGTAGTTGATCCTATGGTTCCATCCTCCAGCATGCTCAGACTCCTCTTCAGCTCATCTTCTCTTGTGAGCTGGCAAAACCTCCCTGGTCTTCTTCTGGGGAGAATAATTGACAGGGAGCAGGGTTAGCAGAAACCAGGTACACTTATCCCAGAGGCTCAGTGTGTGGTCTGGGTGTGGAGGATGTTGTCCTACAACTTTCTCCTGTGATCAGGAAGGAGATCCACATAGATGCCTGGGTTGGAGGGGCTTGAGGGAAGAAACTCTGCCAGAATACCTGGGTTGCTGCTATTTATCCCTCTACCACCACCACCAAGGTGATGTGGAGATCTGTCTTCAGAATCTACTCAGGCACCTGTACCCACCTCGCCTTGGGAAGGAGCCTGGTGGATTGGGAAGAACCCTCTCTTGCTGTGGGGAGTCAAGATGCACCAGTTCCTACATCTGGCACCACAGGAAACAAGATGATGGCTGCATCTTTCACTCAGGTGTGCACCTTGACGGCAGCTGCACGTGTTTGAGCAGAGAAGCCAGCACCAAGGTGTTAAGGAAGCTTCCTGTTTGGGAGTGTGATGGCCAGAGTGCTTCCTGAATGGTCAGACAGGAAAGTTCCCCTAACAAAGGATGGACTGTTTGCATTGTGCACCTGAGTCCCCTGTGCTCACGAGGGGCTTAAGGCTCCAGTTCTGGGCTCCGTAAGAAACATCTTGCAGAGGCTGGCTGGGAGAAAAAAACGCCCGTACGGCTGCAGCCAAGCCAGAAAGCATCCCTGGAGCTGTGGGTCTGCGGTCCCGCACCCACCCTGCACCGTCTAGGGCAGAGCCAGGCAGGTGGAAGCGGCCGCGCCGAGGCACAAGGAGCACACTCGCGGTGCTGGGGAAGCTCTATCGCTCCCGGGCACAGGTGACCTGGGCACAGGCTCTCCCTGGTGAGGTGGGATATGGGCTGAAGCCGGGAGGTGGAGAAAGAGGACATGCAGAAGAACCCAGGCTTGCGAACGCAGTTCTGGCACTTGGGGAGAAGTGTTCTTTTCTTTTCCGTTCTCCACGTCTCTTGTTTTCCGCAGCCCAACAGAAGAGGCTTCCAATAAGCGGCAGGGGTGGGGGCAGAGCCCACTCGCACAAAGGCAGCTCCCCACGGGCTCTGTGACCACTGTCACGCTTTTTCGCTCAAATCAACGCCAGCAGTGGATGACGTGGGGCTGGTGCTCCCCAGCCCCGGGGCTGATTGGTCCCAGCTCAGGTGTGAACGCCAAGGTGTCCTGACAACGAGAAGCAGAGGAGCCAGACTTTCCCGTCCCCACTCGGCTCCGGGAGCACGGCCGGTGCTGGGAAGGGACAGGCATCGCGGGCGAGGAGCAGCGCGCAGGGCCACTGGCCCTCCTCCAGGTACCCTCTGCATCGTCCCGGGCCGTGCCACCGCCCCGGTCGGGAGCTGGGATGAGTTTCACCCGCTGTCGGTGTCAGGTGCCGCTGGCAGTGACTCCGCATCGTGGCTCAGGCGGCACCTGCGCTCCCGCACAGACACGGCAGCGGAGGAGCAGGTTTCAGCTGGGAGTAGGGATAGGGAAATCACTGGTGTTTGGTGGGGGCCTTGAAAGTGGCAGGGCTGCCTGGGGAGAAGCTGTGCAGGGAAGGGGGGAGTCAAGGCGCCTTCCAACAGTTGTGTGATCAGCTCTCTTGCCCCAAGAGGATGGAGGAAGGGATTTTGGCTAGCTTTGGGTTCGCCTGATTAATCAAACTCTCAAAAGCCCTGCAGGGCACCCGGGGCTCTGAGATGTGCCAGAAGAAGATGGTTTTACATTGAAGTGAAATAGCTTTTCCTGTCCACAGAGAACTGCTCTGCTTTTGCCTCAGCACAACCCACCTGCGCGTCCGTCCCTCTGCAGCTGCGGGGTGAGGAGGGGAAGGCGTCCCAGGGCTCAGCTGTGTGCAGGAAAGCAAAGGGCGTTGCAGGGGCGTGCTGTAAAGAAAAGGCTTTTTCCTGCACCTGGAAGATGCAAGCAGAGATGCGAGGAGCTGGCTGGGGGAAGGTGTTTGCCAGCACGGGAAGGCAGCACTCAGCACAGCCCTTTTTGCACCTGTCAAAGCTAGTAGAGACATACCTGTGAAAAGATGTGCCAGCCATTAATGACAGGGCACATCCAAGCTGTCCAAGATGAGAAACCCCCTCCACAGGGTTCCAGCCATCCTGGAGGAGCTTCCTGGCTCTGTGGCAGGTGGTGAGCTTGTGGAAGGGCTGGTGTCCTGCATGGATTCAGTGGCACACGTTGAAAAGCAGAGCCATAACTCGGGTCTTGCTGCTACGAGTGGGGGATAACAGTGCCAAGACTTGCCTGAATTCTTTCTCATAGACCCAAAGGCATGATGAGACTTGGAGATCCCTCCTAGTATTGTGCTCGTACTGGAAGAGCAGTTCCTCAGCATCCTGGTAGCAGGGAAAGGCAGAGAGAGGCATCACAAAATGAGCAGAGAGGGTTTTGCTGGCAGCATGTTATTGCTGACCTGGATTCACACTGATGACCTGGAGGGGTAAGATTAGCACAGTCAGCTTGTCCCAGGGCTGTGGGGGGATTAGAGAGAGGGAAAGAGTTGTGCCTGTTACATATATCATTTTTCACTCTTTCAATGGGAATATGTAGCACAAGTTTAAAAAAAAATATCCTGTATACTGAAATGCTGCCAAAGTTTACAGTTTTGGAGTGGTGGGCTTACAGCAGTAGAGGCTTTGCCTAGAAAACCCAACTGGGTTTTCTGTGGGAATCAGTGATGCTTTCTGCATCTAAATGAAAGTTAAGAAAAATTATCTGTCCCATGTAGTAAGAGGAGGTTTGACCTAGATGAACCTGAAAACAAATAAACATGAGAATTCGCTAAAGGTGAATTAAACAAACTGGGAATTTTAATTATTTTTTCAACAATTATGTTTTAAATTTGAGCAGCTTGGGACTGGATGATGTTCCTACTTGGACCAACAGCTCTCCCTGCTCCAATTAGTTCAAATAAGACTTGTTTCTCTGAAGGGTTAAGGCCAGTACATTCTTCAGGCTTTATTAAACCCACGAACAGTAATGTCAGTCTGAAACCCAAGAGAGGGGAAAACATCCCCACACCTTGCAGGCCATAAACAGGAACAAATTCAGCTCACTCTATATCTGCCCTACAATTCAGCTGAGGCAGTTTATGAACTGGGAACATTAGCACCAGTGAGGCAGTACTTTCCCAGATTAAAAACAAGTCAGTCATTAAATAACTTGTCTTTCCTGGTATTTTATGGAATAAACAGTGCCTGTTGCTTGCTAATAGCATCTGCTTTTATTTGAGTGGGATCATATTTTATAACAATCCTTCTGTTCAGTTTGCATGTTTGCAGTGACCCCAGCAATCAATCACTCAGTGGTTGGTAGTAAATTCACTCCCAGAGGTTTAATGATGGTATTTACTGTAGGAGCTACCAGTTTTAGGGCTGTAGTGATTAGGGTGGGTCGATGGGACACAGGGCAGTTGGGTAATTGCTAGTGATGAGCCAGTGAACTCCCAGGTAATTGCACCTTACCTGGAGAGGTGTGCTGGCATGAGCGGTGTTCTAAAGACAAAGCTGTGAGGAGGATAAAGGACAGTCATTGTCTCCACATGACAGCACTGAATCATGAACAGGAAATTATCCCTTCTCCTCACCAAGAAAAATAATGCTTGGTCTGTTTTCTTTCCTGTCACTTTCTTAAAGAAAAGACAATCGTGGTAGGACCAGTGTGCCTGTCAGTCTATGCCACTTCCTTCTCTTCATACCCTTTAAACACTGCTGAAAAGTAGAGATGCTCTGCTTGAGGACAGCTACAAGTGTTGTGAAAATAGGAAGGAGGGAAGGAAAGACAGAAATACTCACTGACTGACCCTGGGAAGGGCTGGCATGGACCAAACCTCCATTAGACTGTCCCTTGGCCTGGTAGCAGAGGGACCCTGGCAAAGCTCACTCACCAGAAACCTTCAGCATAAACTCAGATTTCCTCCGTAGATCTCAGGTCCAGGCAATCCTGGTTCCTAGGACAGCAGACATCATTAATGATGTTATTAAAGGGAGACAGTAATTTTACTTGTAATGAATGTGGGATCTACATAAGTTGGTGCGGTCACTCGCTAGAGCCCTGTTGGCCCTTGGGCAAGATTTCTCAAGTCCCAGCCATTTCCATGTATGTTTGGGCTCCTCAGGGTATTACTCAGCCTGCATGTATGTGGATTTGGTAGTCCTCACCTGGCCCTAGTGTTGAGGCTGTCTCCAGTGCTGCTCCAGGCTCCACAGCGCCTGTGGTCTCCAGCCTTGGCACTTTGTGTTTGTTTGCCCTGCATACCCAGCAGTGGAGAAGCCAAAGTTGCTTGTCCCTCCCTGCTCATGAAGGAGAGGGCTGGAGACTTGATCCCTGTAATTGCCAGCCTCTCCTACCCCAGAAAGGAGTAATCCCAAAAGCAATGGTGACGCTAGAGTCCTCTAATGCTTCTTGAGTCTTCATCAGCAGGTCCTGGAGGGCTTTGGGGCAGATGCTGTATGCCTCACATCTATTTTAGATCTGGGAGGGTTGAAGGAAAGCAAGGGGCAGAGCCTTGGCACACAATGACAGGAGTAAAGCAAATGGCAGGTTTAGGTAGGGGCAAAGAGGCTGACAGTGGTGCTCTCACCTCACCCCAGGGAGGTGCTCCTCAGTGGGTCTGGTACCAAGAATGCTCTGATTAGGTGGCTCTTAATCTGCTAGAACATTTCCATTTTGTTTCTTGAGTAAAAGACAAAGATGGAGAATGTGTCTCTTCTCTCTTAATGAGCTTTCCTGTCCCTCTGTAGCAAGAGAGAAAAATTGCAGCAACACTAGCAAAATAAACACCAGTACAAGATTGTTCCACTGATGGGGAGAAAATAGTAGTTTGTGGGCCCAGAACCTCCCAGGAGAGGGGCTGCTCTTGGTCCAGCAATGATTTAAGGGGCTTAGCAAGTCAGAAGAGCCAACAATAAAGCTGTGGCAGGGTCATCAATATATTAAGAATTTTTGGTGATTGGACCAGGTATTTGCAGGTAGGGGCTGGTAGAAATTACAGTGCTGGTCCAGACTGCTGAAGCTCCATTGGAATGGCTGGAGCTGCTCTACTGTTATGGCTACTGGTGGGAAAAGGAGTTTAAGCTGTCCTCATTCTGCAGCCTGATACAAGAACTCACTGCTTCACTTTCATCTTTGTTGGCACAAGCATTTCTCCAACTGCTTGATGCAGAGGCATTGGTCTGGAAGAAAAAATAAAAACATTTTCTCCCCTGGGGATTTTCTACAGCTGGAGAAGTCCTTGATCCAGTTCTCTGCCCCAAGAGTAGTGCAGGCACGATGAAGAGGGTGCAGGCTGTCAGTCCACCACTGCCTGCTTTAACCTATCCAAGATAGAGCTTGGATGAATGGATGAATCCTTTCCCTTCTCTTACCTGTGGTGTTCCTAAGGGAAACATGTGCTGATCATGGGTTTACAAACCACTGCCAGATGTTTGAAATTATGGAGTTTAATCATTGGTCCAGGACCACTCAGTCCAGTGGGTGTGGTGAGACCTGAAGGAAATCCCTTGAACCTGCTCCCTGGTACCAAGATGAGCACCAGAACTCCCAGTATCGGTTTTGAACCTGAAGGTAGTGAGGTACAGGCAAAGATCAGAGCATGAGATTCAGAGGCCGGAACTGCTGAGTGTTGATCCTGGATCTACTGCCAATTCTTTTTGCTCTGGGGCAAATTATTTAGCTTTCCTTTTCCCTGATCCCCTTCCATCCCCTGTCCAAATCCTCTGTCACATGAGGGCTGGGAAGAAGCTTGCAAAACACTTGCTGAAGTGCTTTGAAGACAGAAAGCAGAAGGTGCAAATGATAAGTTGTATGGGCAATATAAACAAACCTGGCTATATGTTTCCCAGGCTAAACGAGGAAGGAGGAGGGGTTAACTGGTGGGTGGCACCCATGTCCTAATTACAAGGCTTGTCTCTGGATCCCTTCGGTGAGAGGTATCCTCTTGGCTGAAAAACAGCTGATATAGTCACACCTGAGCAGAGGTAGGGGAGGAAAAACTTGTCACACGAGTGGATCAGGGTGGGTAGAAATTTCCTTTGGGAGGAAGGAGGTAAACAGTACCAGCAGTGGGTTGGAGATGGTCTTCTGGACCACCTCCAGACCTACTGGTCCTGCTATACCTCCTCTTTCCTCTTGTCCAGAGTGTTTTTCCAGGTGGTTGCTTTATAGTCTTGAGGGTCCTATAAGATCTAGGAAAGTCCTTCCTGTAGCTGCCATTAGACCCTGTTTATCCTCTCTGACACCTGATTCAGGGGGATAACTGCTGGCATTTTAGTACTCTCTGTGTCCCATACCAGTTTGCCAACTCAAAAAACAGCACAGCCCCAATGTTTAAGACTGAATAAGTAAATTGTGAGTGCGCTTTGCTTTCTGAACCTTTCCAGTGTTTCAGGGTCACATCTTTAACATGTCTTTGAAACAGTGGGAGTTAAAACCTGATGGTGCGTGTGTATGTGCTAAGGAAAGTGAGATATCCACAAAAACAGCTACTGTTGAGGAGACAAGAAACACAGCAGATGCTGTGAGGGCTGATGGATCTTCCAAGCTTAGCCCCAGACAGGTGTCTTGGGCCTCTTCCACAGTACCTGTGGTTCCCTCCTTACTGCTGCTTTTTGCATTTCACTTCTGCTTATGACCTTGCCGTAAATCTAGGTTATTCTTGCAGGTATAGCACACTCTGAAGAGCACCTGGAATAGGTTTTCAGGTCTGGCCCCTTGTTTTGGCCAAATGATTTCTGCATGGGCAGGGAAATGCAGGTTTAGCCACCTGGGACCAGGGAAAGCGATTGCAATTCACGCCTCTGCCTTTGATGCTTTGCAGCTTGGGCAAAAATCAGTCCAGTGGGGATCAGTTGCATGAGGATATTTAAGTGCCTGAAGATGCAGGTTGATATCTGCATGCTGTTTATTTTGCATTTAAGCTACATCTGGGAGTTTTGTCTCATGTCTGGGAAATTGGAAGAAGTATTTTTTTTGTCTCTCCTTTTATTACTATTCTCCAGCCTGTAAGATGCTGGGGTAGGAGATGTCCCCATATGGGTGCAAGTGCATGCTGCAGGCCCTGATCTCATCTGGAGACTTATGTTGAATCACACTAAGCCAGCCCTGGAGCTGAGTGGCCGAGATGCTCTTTAAGCCGTGCAGAGCTGCATGTAGTGGAAGGTGTATTTTTCCCCAAAGAACATTGGATTCCTGCAGTACTATGGAAAAAGGGACATATCTGCACTGCCTGGGTGTTCCTCCCTCTCTTGCTGGGGCCAAACAGCACCTGCTCACAACCACTGCTTTGCCATGGCAGCCCCTGAGGGCTGCTGAATGTATCTGCTGCCTGGTTTCTCTCGTAGTCTGCATGTAACAGCCTGAGAGATTGTTGGCCCCACCTATCCAGCTTGCCAGACAGATGTTACAGATGGTGATGGATATATCTGCTCTCAGATTAAAAAGCAGTTTAAAATGCATCCCCTGCCAGCTGTGGCCCTCTGCCCTATCAGCTTTCAAGTGCACTCTGGAAGAAATCCTTTTTTTTTTTTTTTTTTTTTTTTTTTTTTTTTTTTTTTTAATTTGCCCTCCCTTTTTCCTAT
>VZTZ01029555.1:29765-39888 GCA_013400955.1 Drymodes brunneopygia | reverse complement strand
GAGGGAAAAGTCTTTTTTTTTTTTTTTTTTTTTTTTTTTTTTTTTTTTTTTAACTTGGCCCTACCCTTTCCTGCAGTCTCCTTGTGCTGTTCTCTGCCTGGCAAAGCCCCAGCAGCAGCCCCCGGGCAACGTGGCAGATGTAGTGGAAACGACTTTGGCTGACTGGGATGCTTCAGCAGGGAGTCCAGGTGCTGTACACAGTACAGTGGGAAGGAGAAGATGCCTCCGGATGGAAGTTAGAGATCTCTTCCTCCTCCCTTTTTTCTCCTGAACCCAGCAATTCAGTGGTTGTGTCAGCATAACTCAATAGCATGGGGATAAAGAGAAGCTGGAGCCTCCACAGCACAGAGCAAAAGGCTCAATTTGCTCTCAGTTGCCTGTTGCACGAAACTCTTTGTCTCCTGGTGATAAAGGCAGAAAAGGAGCTGCATGGGGAGGACGCCACAGGACAACTCCTTCAGGGGGAGTGTGGATGCTTTCTCCTCTGCACTGGACATTTGTATACCAGCTTGTCCTGCCCTGATGTCTCTGTGTGGGCAACCTTGCCCTTATCATGGGCTTTCCTGGCTTTTCCCAGGGACCTTCAGAGCTTGTCATCCCCATGCTGCCTTTCCAGGGCTTCTCATCCTGCCAGAGCTGTAACAGCATGGGTTGTGGTGCAGGTCTCATTCCTTTCCTCAGTTTGCCCTGCAACAGTGGCAGCAAGGCTGTGCTGGTCACTGCAGTCAGATTAAAGGCTGGTAAGCTTCCCTGTTGCTGAGGTAGATTTAAAGGTCTAAGGGCAGCAATGCTTGAAAAAATACCTCCTCTCTTGGTAGGAGATGTGGGTGAGAAATTCTGTCTTGGAGCTGGTGCTGTTGGGACAGGGATGCTGTGATGGCAGCCTCAGTGGGAGATGGCTCTGCCTGCATTAGTCATGGTGGTGGAGGAGAAATCTGTAACACAACGATATAAATTATATGTGTTCAATAGATAGATAAACATTACTTCTACCAGCACTGTAAATCAGGCCTATCTCCCCACCTCCTCCCAGATTTTACCAGCCTAATCTAGAATTTTCTGTGCAATATTTATTTTTCATTACTAACTCTTGAAGGAACTGTATTTTCAAGCAGCCAGTGACTTATTTTTTCTAAAAACTCTGTTTTCCTCCGAAGTCAGCTCAGAGCACCTGTCTCTTGGAAAACCAGGCCCCTTTAAGATGTCTCAGGCTGCTTTGAATCACTAATTGCTTCTGAATAGGCAGGCCAAATGTTTTATCACTTCAAACTCCCATAGCAATGCAAATCTATACAGCTGAGAAGCCTCTTTCCATGCATGGGGGTGATGGGTAAAGATAAGGATTAAAAATAGAAACAAATTCAGCCCAGGGGTCCTCTTTGTTCCTCCCTGCCCTCGATGGGGTTGCCAGGGCTACATTTGTTCCCCTGCATCGTTTTTGGATGAGATCCAGTGCCCCTTGAATGCAAAGGCAAGAGGTACGGTGGCGGGAGAGGGCTGGATGAGGTCCTAGGTACATACATATTTCATTGCCCATGCCAGGCTCTGTATTGTTTTCTCTCTCTGGTTTCACAAAGGTGCTGTTTTCTAAAACTCCCACTTGTTGAGGGCGACACAGTCCAGGCTTCATCCTGTCTAAAGTTTCTGGCTTTTCAGTTGTTTCCCACTCTGAATGGCAGCCAGGCATGTTTCCCATGCCTGGGGGGAAAAGGGGGATGCTTGGTAGGAAAACAAGTGCTGTTTGGGGGGGACTACATGTGCTGTGACATGTCCCCCTCAGGGTTGCTGTGTGTGTTTTGGGCTGTGCTGGCTCACACACACTGCAGGAGATGAGCAGCACTTTGCATAGCCTCACTGGTATGGGGCTGGCCTGACTTCTTTAAGTAACCCAAAACCTGAAGGCAAATATTGACTATTAAGAGGTGGAAAATCTCGGTTAGCAAGGGCAGTCTGAATCCTCTCTCTTGCTTAGGTCGCCTGTTATTAGAGCTGCATGCTGTGTGCTGAGTACGGCTGTGCTCAGAATTTGCCAAGAGCTCAGCATTATGGAAGNTGGTACCAGTGGATCGTGACACTTTCCAATAGAAAGGAAGATACATGCTGAATGTGCATCTGTTGGATGATATTTCTGTTTCAGGCATGCCACTAACATACAAATGGAAGAGTGACTTGGTTTGCATGATTTATGTAGTTACTAGGAAAACCTGCGTTAAGAAGACAGCGAAACTTTGCACTGTATTGGATACTATTTATTCTTAGCAGAGTAGGTTATAAAATCTATTTTCTATTTGGCTCCCCAAACGAATTCCAGTTGACATTACCTATCCTACTCGAATCCTCTGGTTATGGAGAGCAGATAAATATCCTGACAAATAACATCTTCATGTAAAATCAATAGCTAATAAGAATTTAGTCCCTTGAAGATTATAGCAATTTATCTTCAAAATTAAAATAAAGGCTGCAAAATTTTGCCAAAGAGGAAAACAAAAAAAATCTCTGTTTTTCTTTGTTTAGGTATTATTTGTGTGTTTCAGTGCATATAGGACCCAGTTGGGGCTTTATCAACTAAGGATAACTATTGTTATCTTCATTGTACTTTTAAAAGAGACAGCTGCTTTCCCACCAGACTGGGATTTCCAGGGAGGCACGGAGGAACTGGAATAATTTTAGGCCTTCAGTCCTGTTCTCCAAAGACCTTTGACTCAACAGGACTGAAACTTGGGCTTAAATCCTGCAGGGGTTTAAGCCTTCAGTGTTGGGTTCCAGCCCAGGTGTAACTATCTTACTGAACTGGGGTCTTCACACATAACCCTGGTCTCCTAGCAGGGAATTTTTTTTTTAAAGAAAGGTTTTGAATATAAAATGGGCAATTAGAAACTAGAAAGCTTGCTTGTACTTTATGAGCTTGTGTGTAGAGGTGGTCTTGGATGTCCAAGTCAGTACCAAAAGTGATCCAGGCTTGGGACTCTCCTTATTTCTGCCCAAGGTCCCCACTTGGGTACCAGCAAGGCACAGAGCTGGTGCAAGACTGTGCTCTGCTCTGACACCTGGCACCAGCAACCCCAGCAGAGCGAGGCATAGGAGAGAACCTGGTGGTGAGAGATGGGGCTGTGAGACTGAAAATGTGGGACTGGCTGTGTAATGAGGGGGATTCTGAGAGCACAGCCTGGCAGGTGGCCTCTGAGGCATGGTGTTGGAAAAGCAATTAGGGGCCAATGGGAATGGCACAGGTAGAGAACAGGAAAAGGTGTCCCGAAGGGTGGAAGCTGTGCCAGGCTCAGGTGCCCTCCCAGCTCGAAACTGGGAGACCAGGCAGGGAAGGAGGGGGAATAGCTGGAGCAAGAACCAGAAAAACCTGCTTGCACCAGCCTGGGATTCACATTACTCACAGTGCTTTAAAACAGGTCAGGTTCGCTTTGGTTTCCAGGCAAAGATGGCCAAACTGCCTAAGGACTGTTTTCAGCTCAGCTTAGAGCAGTTCTGAGCTCCCGTGTGCCTGCTCACTGTGTCACTGCCCACGTGCCCTCCTACCCATCACCAGTGCAAGGCCTTTCCTGGGATTTAAGCCCTTCTGAGCAAAGGCTGGGCTAGAGCCCTGCACAGGGGCAAATTTCCCAGCCCACCTGAGGGGTGGCAGCCATGAGTGGTGGGATCACATCTAGGCACTCTCATCTCCTGACCTGCCACAAGCTTTGGAGCTCACACAGCAAGTTTGCTGCTTGAAGCTGGATGGGAGACTGCATCTGGGGATGCTCCCCATTGCAAAGGAAGAGTGGTCTGCCTCCCCTAGATGCCATCAGAGGTGAGAAGCTCATGGCAGTGGCACGAGCTGTCCAGCTGCAGGGCTCACCCACAAGCCCCAGGGTCAGCCTCGCATGATTTATCAGGTTCTTATAGTCAACTTCAACTGGGTGTGAGTAGCAAAAATGAAACCGCATTTCTGTAGAGAAGGAGTGGAAAAGGAGCTAACAGAATTAGAAATCAGATTGTCAGAGGCTAATGGTTGTGTCTGCTTATTAGGCAGCAATAACAGTAATTTACCTTTGAATCGCAATAATTCATCATAACGCTTTCCACCTACCTCATGAACCCTTACTGCTTATCTCACTCCTCTTGTTCAGGGATCTGAAAGCATTTCATAAACATTAATTAATTATTCCTCCACACCCCTGGAAGCAAAGTAAACATTATTCCAATTTTGCAGCTCAAGAAGCTGAGTTCACCTAAAGAGATAATAACTGAGCAGGGGTGCAGGAGCCCAGAGAGCAGGCCCCTAGCCCAGCTTTGGCCACAAGCAGCTTTCTGCAGAGTTCTCTGCAATGTGGGCACTGGGGACATGATCCAGAGTAATTCAGTCCTTCATCCATGTACGTTCCCGTGCTCGCCTCCATTTTCAGATGGCAGGAGAGGTGTAAAAAGGGGGAGTGTTGCTCCTGCCTTGGAGATGTCTCACACTCATCACTATCACATCGCCTTCAAGCCTCCACCACAGGGACCAGGCACCTGCCAGTGTGTGAAGCACCTGCCATTATTCACAGTAGGACTCTCCCTTTTTTTAATGACTACGTTAATGACCCTAATCTGTCGGTGTGAATGTGGTTAATCCCACAGCTCTAGGGACGGGTAGTTCAGAGACGTTTCCTCTCCTGCCTTCTCTCACCTCACTTTGCATCCTAACCTTATGCTTCAGCACTGAGATGAGCTGGTGAGACCTGTGCAAAGCAGAAGGCACTGCCCCCGTCCTGGCTTGAAAATCGGGCTGCTGTGAATAAATATCCAGGATACAACAGTTACAAATCAGGCAATCTCTCTCCAATGTCTCAGCTGAGGGATGTGATATGTGAACGACATCCTGAAACAAGATGCTTTACATTAAACCTGTGCTCAAGTGCTTTGATGGATCTTGACCCTTGAAGAAGAGGGAGGCTGTCACCCTGGATGTGATGGGTGACAAAGATGTAAATTAAGGGGAGGATGTCCCCTGCAAATAATGAGCCTTGGCAGTGGAGGGGAGGATGAGACACCAAAAGTCCATGCCAGGCCAGCCTGTTGGGAAGGGGAAATTTTTTCTTCCCCTGAAACCAACAGTTGACTTTTGGAAGCCAAATGGGTTCCAGCATCAGAGCAGGAGGAGGGTTGTGTTTCATGGACAAGTCATGGTGGATTAAATGTAAATGAATCTGCAGTGTGATGGACAAATGGGATCAGTGCTGGGAATCCCAGCTCTTGGTGGGGGATGGATTAGTGATGGGTACTGGTGCATTTGCAGGCAGAGAGGGAGTGAATAGCCAGGCAAGGAGATTTCCAGCATTGCCCTGCCTGTAGCACTGAACGAAAGAGACATCTCCGGGCTCAAAGAAGAGAGGTCAAGCCTAGATAAACACCAGCTTGGTCCCCCATCAGAGAATCACTGAGGCATGAAGAAAAACTTTAACAGCTGCAATGCTGCTTTTGAACCTCCTAGTAAAAGGGAGGGTCAGGAGGTCAAAACTTTCAATGCCTCTGGGAAGAAGAGGACTTTTCCCCACAAGTCTTTGAAAAACTGAACTAAATTAGCATGACCACACTGCTAAATGCTTGGGAAACCCAAACGGCTCGGGTCACAGGCTACCCCAGCAGCAGAATGGCAAAGAGCTGTTGCATTCCCATACTCAACAGCCATAATTAATGAGGCTATTTCCTAGGCAAAAAGCAGGTCTTCTGCCCAGCACCTGGACGGGAAACAAAACCTTGAGGGAAGTGCCCTGGGCATCTTTTCTTCTCCTGATACTGTTGCCTTTTCCCCTTTCTGTTTCTCCCATCCATTTTCTTTTTCTCACTTCCATCCACCATTGTTTCAGCAGTTTTTTCCTCCCCTGCTCCCAGTGTCACACAGCTCAACTCACTGTTTGAAGTGGGGAATGGCAATGAAGTTGTAATGATCCAGCCATGCACTTCCCCGGGGTTGCTGAATGGGAATGTAGGAGCTCCATCCTAACTAAATCACTTTTCTTTTTCCTACTTTTTATTGCAAAAGGGATATGTAAGAGCCCTGCTCCTCTTTTTGAGTTATTCACTTCCACTTTGCTGGTAGATTTTGCTTTTTTGGACCTTTTGCAAGAGCCGTTCTAGCAAAGGCCAGGCAATGCAGACTTCTGGAGGATGTAGAGTCCTGGAATTTTTGGTTCTGACTCTGTCATGGGTTTTATATTTCTCTTGTACTGTGAGTGTGCTGGGCACCACTTTTCTTGAGACCCTTTGCGGGTCTCCCTTCACGGCTGCCGCCACCAGAGGTGTGGAAAGCAGAGAGGCACGTGGAGACCTTGCAGTGGCTGTCGGTGCTTTTGGGAAAGGGCTGTGTGCCTACACAGGGCAATCCAAAGCCATAAGACCAGTATAGCCAAAAAGTTTACTGATTGGTACTGCAATCCTGTAGGCTGCTGGTGAGCATCCCCATTCCTTGCAGCCACAGGAGACAAGTGCTCAGCAACGTTTCCAGGCTTGCTGCAGAAGTGGAAGGAATACTCCCTTGAATAAAGCAGGACAGGAAATATATCACGTTTCAGAGGCCAGAAAGCCTGCCCTTGAAGAAGAACAGCTCATCTACCCACCAGACCAAAGTCTCTCCTTCCTGCAAGCCCTAGCCCAAGCAGGGTTGTGGGTGGAGATGAGGGGGTACAGTCTGTAGTACCCTGGCAGTCAGCTGCAGGGCTCTGCAGTGCCAAGCCCCGATTTGGCTCTCCTGTGATGCTGCAGGATCTTTTCTTTCTCATGTCTCTTGTTGTCCTAGAAACAGAGGAAAAAATTCTTCCAGAGAAGCCCTTTTGTTACACTTGAGGCAGCATCTTCTGTCTCTCACCAAAACAGTGCATGATCACAAAATAAAACCCTTGCCTGAAAATATAAGGTGAGTTCAAAATCTTCCAAAGCAACCTGGAAAATCTTAATACCCTCCAAACTTTCCAAAAGCCCTAAGGGTACTGAAAGGGTCAATGGGCACTTTGTAATACTGCTACAAATATATGTTGAGCAACAGAAGGCACTGCTCCTGTGTGTGTGTATGTATATATAAAATATTTTTATAGATGTGATTATATGTATTATTTATGCATATTGTTGAGAGAGAGAGGTCCTCGCTTCTAGCTTTGGATTATAGCTTTTGAGGTAGAGGGTGTCTGCTGGAAGAGAAGGTCAACATGCTGTATGGTACTGGCCACTTTTCTCTCCTGGTGCCAGGGCTTTCCTGAAAATGCTGGGATTTTGGGGGTGATTGTCTTTTTTTGAGAGGGAAACTCATCTTCTGGGGAAAACCCGTCCTTCTGTGTGCCCAGCCAGGCAAGGGATGCACTGGGTAATTTCTCTGAAGCACAGGAAATGTTGCTGTGTCAGGAAAGGATAGTGACTGACAAATTTCCTGAGGCTTGCAGGATCTGGAGGCACATTCCCAAGGCCACAAGGAGTCCATGACAAGGGGAGAAGGAGAGGAAGGTCTGACAGCCAGAATGCTGATCAGATCCAGCTTCTGTTGGAGACCAGGGTATGTAGGGCACCTCTGAACATCTGATTTCCCACTCTTTTCTTTTAGAAATGGGTCTGAAAAAGAAACTTTTTTCTACTTTCCCCTCCAAACCACAGCTCTGAGGATTTGGGGTTTGTGCCAAAAGCTCTGCAGATTCTGGTGCCTCAAATACCCATTTTCCCCTCATCCCCCACACTGACCATGGACTGTAGCATGGACTAACACAGCTGGGCTTGAGCTGGCTTGGGTGGCTGTCCCAGGGAAGATGTGCTCTGCTAAGAGATGCTACAGCTGGTCCCCTGCTGCTCACCCACAGTATGTTTGTACTCAGGAGAGGGGTTTTGTGCAAACATATTCTGTATCTTAAGAAGCCTCAGCACCAGGACACTTCTTGTTGTGCTCCTGAGCACAGCAGTGAGACAGCATCATCTTCTTTGGGGAAACTCAGATAGGATTACTATCTCATCTGCCGCTGGAGAGACCAAAGGACCTGCTTGGTTATGATTCAGCTGCTCAGGATGCTGAGACAGCATTGCTCTCCTCCCAAAAGCAGCATGGCTGCTCAGTGTACAACGAGCGTGTGACTTTTCAAAACTCTAAGATATACCTGTAGAAATCCCAGTGAGGAACCAGTGAGCACAAACCCAGAAATCAGCTCAGTCACTATTCCTGGTCAGTCCCTGGACATGGCCTCTGCATCACAGGAGCTTTAAGAGTAAATCTGAAGGTGGGCTGAGACAGAGCTATGGCTTGAGAAGATAGTCCATGAACCAGTCTGAAAAAGCTCACCAGTATGAAACTATCCCTTGGACATTTTTATCCATCTTAGTTGATGGGAGGTGTGGAGAACTCTTTGTAGAGTGAGGAATCAAGGGATCATGCAGACATGCACATCAGAGTTAGTTTATTTATTTTTCACAGTAATAACTTTACAAGTGAAAAGAAATTTCCAATCTTTTTACAACCTGCTAAAGGTAGAAAGATTTAAAACTCCAAATATTTTTCTTGAAAGAAAAACAACCATCCTTGCTAGTGGCAAAAGAACCTCTGCTCAGCTTGTGTCCGATTGGGATCTCAGAAGAGTATCCAACTATTAAATAAGATATGTATCTCCTGAGAATAGCCTTTGTTGTTTTCTTTTGTAGATCTTTGTTCCTCCTGTGCTATAAGGTCTCCAGAGCATGGCCTATGTTATGGAGTGCCAGATGTTCTATCTGATTTTAGGAGATCATAATTATGAGGAATATGTCAGAACAACAGAAAACTTCATTTAAAAACCCAATGAAAGCTGCCGAGTGACAGCTACGTACTTGTGTATTGCATCACCTCCTAATCCCAGCAGCTTCCATGTGGAGAAGGGAGTAGTTAAAGATATCATGAACCTTAGATAAAGATATTGTAAAGCCTGCATGAGATGGGGATTTTTCTGACTCTAACTTAAAATTAACATGCATTTTGTGATGGAGCAGCAAACCTGAGATCTGTTTTGGAGCAGTCACCTCAGGATCCGGGGTCTGATGGGTGGGTTATCCTTTCTTGTGAGCAGTAGGACATTTCACAAGACATTCTGGATAAAGAAATATAAAGTGCGTCTGGCACTGGGGTTGCACCAGCACAGGCCTTGCTGGAGCACCTTCACCAGTAGAGACCTCAAGGATGGGATGTTGATGCCATCACAGCCATCTCCATTCCTTGGGGAAGCCATGGAGGAAGGGCATTGGCATGCAGGGTGGGGGGAGCTTTCAGGTGGGTTTTTGGGAGGTAGGATGGGAAAAGCTGACAGAGGGAGGAGGTGAGAAGTTTGCAAAGCCTCCAGCACGGCAGCAGACACCTGCTGCTTCCAAAACCGGCTGAACCTGTCTCCCTGCCGTCATCCCTCTGTGGTTTTAGGGCGTTCTAAGCCCCCGGCCGGCTGAAGGGCACGGGGCTCGAGGGCTGCACCTTCCTCCTTCACCCTCCTCCTGCACCCACCTCCTGCACCAGGCCAAGCTCTTCCTCTCTGAAAAGGGGTTGTTTTCTCTGTTCTACTGAGGGACCTGCTGGGGCAGGTGGAGGTCTGGGCCCTGCTGTCAGACAGGCTGAGTGCTTCCAGGCAGGAATGAGCCTGCCCATATGGCCCCACAGAGCCAGGAGTCAGGGATAGAGAAGTACAGGGTGGTTTTGCTTGGTTTGTTTTTAGGAAAGGAGATTTTAAGTCTTCTTTAAAAAAAACCATGACAACGTTTTCAGATTTTTTAAAGATAATTTAATAACCTTTTTAAATAAAAGGAGAATTTAATACTTTTAAAAAACGTTTTTAAAGAGTTTTATTTTTATTGGAGAGTTCAAGACTTTAGGGGGGAAATGTAGAATTTATGAGTTCTTAAAAAAACAACCAAACAGGAGAATTTAAGACTTTACTTTAAAAGGAGAATTTTAATTTATTGGTTTCTTAAGAGAGGTTTCACGACTTTTTTTAAAGAGAAGAATTTAAGGTTGATGGGGGAGGTTTTAAAAGAAGAATTTAAGACTTTTTCTTTTTTTTAAGGAGAATTTCAGACTTTTTTTTGAAGCAGCCGAGGTGATGCGGGGGAGTTTGGTGTGTGGGGCGGGGCTTACCTGGCGGGGCGGGGCTGGCGGGGCGCG
>VZTZ01029555.1:12308-27309 GCA_013400955.1 Drymodes brunneopygia | reverse complement strand
CGGGGAGGGCATAGGGGGAATTAATCTGGAACACTTCTTAACCAAACACATAGGTGGAAACTTCAGGACAATTGAGCCATGAAGGCATCTTTTGCTGCTCCTTCCTAACCCTGCTACAGCACACAGAACCTGCTGGAACTCTTCATCTCAGGAACCACATGCTCAGTCCCCTCATGCCTTCTGCATGACAGTGGAACGTCACACTTGGTGCTTGCAACAGCCTTTTGGAGTCCAGAGCCTCCCATGGACGTCCTTCACGGTGTTAGACCTGCATTGTGCTCCTTTAGCAGGCACTTTAGAGGCACCTGGAGCATCCTGCAGGAGAGTAGCTGTGTTGACAGAGAAGCCCAGTGAGTGGCGGCTTCCCCTTTGCTCCCTGTTATTCCTGCCAGCCCGGGTAAACTGTTGGCACCCAGATGGTGTTGTGAAGCTGTCTGACAGGGAGAGCGCTTGCAGGGTTCTTGCTGGTTTAATGATCCCTGCTGTGAACATTGTTTCCCCCAGGAAATGTGAGTGTGCAGCAGAGAGCTGGTCTCTGCCTCTGGATGCTTGCCTGAGGCAGCTGGTGGTGTGCAGCAGGTTGGATAAACACCATAGACATCTCTAGATAAGAATAAAGATGGTTTGTGTTGGTTTTTTTTGAAGGCTTTGTGGTTGCTGTTTTTACTTGCCAGTTTTTATTTTCTTTTCCAAGTTCTGGCAATGTTTGGAGGTGTCAGCACTCCTTTCTGCTAAGAGCCAAACATACTGGCGGTGGGAATGCTGGGTGGACCTCTTTGCATGTTGTGATTGGTGCTGTCTGGTTCCTGCAACACAAACACACAAACACACACAACACACTCTTCTCTGAGGAACAGCTGATTTGTCAGAAAGCAGCTCGTAGTCTCCCTGGGCTCTTGACCAGTATGCCCAGGTCTTTGCTTGATAGTTTGTGCCTGTAGAAAGTTATGTGCTTCCCAGACTTGCTCTGAGGTCATCTCTCCTTCCTCTTCTCCTTGCCCTGATTCCTCTGGGATGGGACTTTCTCAGGGCAGCTTGTGAAGTCCTCGGGGTCCCATCCCAAAGGAGTGGCTCTGTGAGGCTTTCCCAGGGCTAACCCAGCCTGGGCACAAGGTTGTACCACATCATATGGTATTCCCACCTGCCCACCATCAGTGGGGAAAAGAAGCTGTGTCTGCATAGGTGTTTGTGCATAAAGAGTTACTGTAATTGTTTGAGGGCTTTTGTTGGATTTTTTAAAAGACCTTTTCTATTGCCCTTTCTAGTATTTTTAAAATCTTGCAAACTCAGTATCATATGTTGGAAAAGGACATTTGCTCTCTCACTGTAGAAGGGAAGCATCATTGGGACCCAGGAGTGGAGGTGTTAGAAACATGGATTTGAATCTTTGAGATGCTACATGCTGTCCCTCTGAACTCCTTCTCCTCAAGTATTTTTTGGACTGCCTTAATGCAGTTTTAGGATTGCCTGGGCTGAGGCATCGGATTTGGTCTTGTCCTCTTTGAAATCATTTGGCTTTTTAATGACTTGCTGGGAGTATAAAGAAGTTGGGCTAGGAAGTTCAAAAGCAGGTATTTCCCAAAAGCGACCCCACCTGAGCATTAGTTGCATGAGGATTAAGCACCTAGATGCTTCGGAAGAAACAATGTATTTTTGTTGAGTCTCCCACTCTGTGCAGGCAGGAGAGCTGGCCCAGTCCCGAGCACATGTTCCTATCCCATTTTGGTCCTTCAGGTATCACTAAGTGCTGGACCTATGTATGGAGCAGGAGATGGAACCCTTCAGCTTTTAAAACCCCTTCAGCTGAAGGTCCAGCAAGGCAGTTTGGGGCATTAGAGTTGGTCATGCAGCCATGATTTCCATCACTTGTAGGGCTGTGATTTGTACCCCTGGATGGCTGTCCCAGATGCACTTGCCTCTCCAGAGATATGCCGTGATTTACTGCTTTGAAGAGCCTACTGTCTCTGGGTGGGTTCAGGCAGGGATTGATAGCACCTCCACCTAATGAGTCATGTGCCAGGTAGTGTGAAAGCAGAGACTTCGAAAATACCCAAGGGTCTTATCAAAGGTTTCAGCCAGGATTCATTCTGAGTCTCTTGTTTATTTCTCTTTGTGTCTGAGCATGTGAGAGAAAGGAGCCTATTCAGCTCTCTGCAAAGAGTCATTAAAATCCTTTTTAATCCTACAATAAATATCCATGACAGCATGCACCTGCATATTCATCTGTGCATCCTCTCCTCTGGACACCCAGCAGTGGTTCCTTGGTGTGTGGCTGCTTTCTGAAGCAGGGAAGGAAACTGCCAATTAGTCTGGAAATGGAGAATAAAATCTGGAAGCTTTATCCCTGGTTGTGCATTTGCTAATTTGTTAATTACCCTCTCCTGTAGGAGGAGAATTGGAATGGAAGGAGGATTGCTGGGGGCTGGCACAAGCACTTCTAAAGGAGGGAGGTTGGAGGGACAATATTTCTAGGTCATTTGGCTTTTTTTATGTCCCTGGTCCTACTTGCAGGAAAGCTACAGAGCCTGAGTTTTTGTGTAATCCTATGGAGATGAAATTCTTTATTAATTTGACAGGGAGAGTATCTGTCTCCACTTGCATTATAGGTGGCCAAGGTTCATCTTGTCCTCTGGGCTGGGCAAACATCTCAAGGAAGCTGCACTTTGAGGATTGTTTCTGGCTCTTCTGGAGGCATTGGGAGAGAGAGACCTCATTGGCTGGGTTTTCCCCGTTTTGGTCTCACCCTTGAAGGTGGGGGGAATGGAAGTTCTCTTCTCTGGCTGGGGAGGAATATTTCCAAGGCATGAGTAGTCTCTTCCCTCTCAGGATTTCTCCTGTGTTCTGCATGGTGAGAAATACAAGCTGTGTTCTGACTTGGGGAATGGACTGTGTGTAATAACAGGGGAACATTCACAAATTGCATCTTGCTTTCACTGTTGACTGCTGTGGGAGATGAACACAGCAGAGCTTGTGGACCTGCTGGCATATGAGTGCCACGGTTGTGTTTGTGTGGATGCTTTGGCAAATACCCCTCAGAGCTTGCCTTTTAGAAGCTGGATTGTGAGTCATCCCCTAAAGATGATGAACCTAATCTAGATCAGCCTAGAGCCTCAAGATACCTAGACCTAGTCTTGCCCCTGTACTGGGGGCAAAGCTAGGTCCATCCTGGGCATGGCATCAGAGTGCACTCAATTGCACAAGAGAAAAAAGAGCATGGCAATGCAAAAGCCTTTTCCTCTTTCCCCTCTAATCTACACACTGTTGCTAATTTTGCTTCTCCCCCTTGAGAAGAAACTATGGATTTACTTCCAGCTGCTTTCATGAAGTCACTCTTTGCATGTGGGACTGGGGGTGATGGTAATGGTTACAGGAATAGCAGGTGCTGCTAATGGTTCCCTTGCAAACCTTTGTGTTCAGGGCAGACTTTCCTAGCCAGCCCTTGCCAGCTCTCCCCCCATGGACAGGAGCCATTAGTGCTGCAAGGGAGAAACACGATGCGTGAAGGTGTGAAAGATGATCCTTCCGCTTCCAGGCTGAAATGCTGTAATGTGAGTGTGTGCCCTAGGTGCAGGGGTGGTTTTGCTGCTTTTAATTTATAATGAGCTTTTGGTTGGTGGCTCATCTGTGGGGTGGACTGACTAGTAACCATCCCTAAAATGTCACTGCGTGTGATTCTTGATGTTTCGTATGACTCTCAATGCTGACCTGCCGTGGCCACAAGTCATAATCTTAACATGTCTAAGAGAGAGAAAAGGTTTCCCAGCTTCTTCACAGTGCTGTTTCTGAAGTTTCTGTGTGGGTCTGATGCTGTAGCAGACTCAAAAGCTTGAGTTAAAAACTAGAAATCCTGGCAGGTGGGGATGGGATGAAGTGAGTGTCTTTGATATCCGTCATCATGGGAGCCTCCCTCCCCTAAATCCCTGCCAAAGGCCATCACCCTGAGGACCGTCCCCATCCTGTGTTGCAGTCCTGGGCAGGATTTGTCCCTGACTCTTCTTGCCCTGCTTAACTTTGGCCAGCCTCCCCAGGCATGTTAGCATAGGTCTGTAATTTTTGGGAGGAAGTGGAGCAGAAAATCTGTAAGCCTCTATTTTTCTCTTAGTGGGGGGTTGCTGGTGTGGTTCTTATGGCTTCCAGAAATCTGTCCCTTTGGGCAGTTTCTGCAAGGTTGCAAGATCCTTGTGTGGGACATGTTCCCCTTGGATTGCCAGAGGATTTTGGTGGTGGTCTGTGACTTCTGGCTCAAGTCATGCTTTAGCTCTCAAGCATGCAAATGCCACAAGATATAGTTTTCCTTTTATCTCCTTTAGTGCAAAAAGCCCTTGAAACATGGATGTAACTTTTGCTGATGCCAAGTGTGCATTATGCACTGTAGGATGCCCCCAGCAGAAGCTGCTTGCTATTAAAAGGCAGCAGACCCTGGGGGGTGTTTGGGCTCAGGTCCATCCACACATCTCTGGTAAAAGTCCACCTTCAGATTAAATTACTGATTCTGGTAATTTGCTAATTTTTAGGGCTGTCTGTCAGGCACAGCATGTTAGAGTAGGGAGCTGGATGGGGGTTGAAGGGTGAACTGAGGATATGGGGCTATTATGACCACCCCTAAATAAGCTGCTTGGGTGTGAATTAGATCCCCATGCCTGCTGCTTCCTTGCTCCTGGGTGCTTGTGGCTGCCTTGCGTAAGAGCTGGTGGCTTCCTTAGGCCTGGGGGGGGAGAAGCGCTTGCACACCTTCCCTGTGATGGTGGAAGGCTGAAGAGCTGTCTCTTTGGGCTGTGACCACTCTGGTAGGACTCGTTTGTCACCTCTTGAGCTTGTTTAACCCCTGTCAACTCTTTGTGCTGGTATGAAGTAACACATTTTCTGCTCCAGTTTGGAGCTCTGTGTGAGCATCCTGCCTGCACCCTGATGGCCCCCGTGCTGAAGGCCTGGACACTGACCTCTGGTAGGTGACCCTCTTGGCTGCCTTGCACTAGGCCAGGGGATGTGTTCCTTCAGGATCCTGGGGCCAGCATCCTCAGAACAAGCTGGAATGGTGGAAGGGTCATGCACCAAGTAGCTGCAGGCAGGGGCTTTGCCTGGTGCTACCAGCTGCGGTGGCAGTGACTGTGGGGGGTTGCCAGACTCTGCTGCACAGACAGCTTGTTCAGAGGTGTGGATGGTCATCTCTGCCCAGCATGGGAACTGCCAGCCTGGGAGGTGCTACGGCATCAAACCTTGCCACAGCTGATCCGTGCTCAGCATTGGACCTGCCAGCGGTCAACCCTGACCCACGGCATCGTCTTCTGTCCTGGGATGGACATGGCATGGATAGCCCAGCAGAGCTGCTTGGTCCCTGCAACAGCTCAGCCAAGGACAGGTGATGCCACTCCAAAAGAGAGTCCCAAGGCAGGAGGACACAGTTCATGGTCTGGGGGAAAACCTGGACCATGTCCCATCCCCTCCAGCCTGCTGCAGGTTTTCTCAGGAGGCTTCAGTTATTTATGGATCTTCTCTGTGTTGGTCACCTGAATAACAGGGAGGCTTCTGCCCCACCAGAGGTTTCAGCAGGTGGGCAAGTACCATCTCTCCCCTTTGGTGCCCAGGAGCTGGGCCCGGTGCTTTGAGCAGGGAGAGACTTGAGGAAGTATTAAATAGCTGCTGGATGTGTCACTGCAGCAGTTGATCCAGGGCAGTGAGTCACAGCCAGCCTGCCAGCACCCCAGCATGGAGGATGGCAGCACAGGGCCTCCCCTCCCCAGTTGATGCTTACTCATATATTAGGTTGTGGATTTTTTATTGGTGTGTCTGCACATGGCTGGGATGAGCATCCCCCTGACATTGGGTGGGAGAGGAGCCAGAGGGTCAGGTTTGAAGTAGAAATAAAACAACTGAGAGTACCTCAGCATTTTCCTGGACTGCATCCAAAGGGATGCAGAGCTGATGGTCCCCGTGGACACCTTGATGCTGCATGGATGGCAGGCTCATCACAGCCTGCTCTCAGGTACTAATGCAGTTTATTAACTATGAGTCTTTATGACCCTACCCTCAGCCCAAACCTTGACATGAAAGACTGGTCTTCTGGATTCCTTTCACTTTTAATTAGGCTTTCTTGGAAGCCTTCCCTGTGGTGCTGCTCTCCTGCCACCTGGCTCTATACCCAGCTCCCTGCCAGGGGGTGGACATAGTGAGGGAGGTGAGTGAACCTGCAAAAATGGGTGAAACCTTAGTGCTGGCAGGTTGCCCATCTCAAAACCTTTATGCTGGTCCCAGATTGTCCTTTTTAGGAGCTGTGGTAGAGGTGTTTGGGGTGCTTTGGGATTTGGGTTGCAGCGGGCCTTGCTGTTGGGTGAAAAATGGGTATTTTTTTTCCTAAAAATNAAATTTTTTGGGTTTTTTAAAATTCTTTTGCATGGCAAAATGTAGTAGAAAGGCTCTTGAAAAGTGCTTGCAGTCCTTGGCTGGATGGTGCTTTCTCAGCTTGGGAGACCCTGTAGGGGACACGGGGACACGGCAGGTGGCCCTACAAATCAGGGTTGGTCCTCACTTCTATGAGGAGGGTGAATGGCCAGTTTTCTTGGCTGGATGTGTATTATTTCAGATCCAGGGGTGGTCACCAAACCCTTGTGACTCCCAGCCATCAGGATGACAGTTTGCAGGAGCAAGGTGTGCATCCTCCTGCACGTGCAGAAATACTCCTTCATCTCCTCTTCTTTTAGCCTGACAGTTTCAGGGAAGCTTGGAGACAGCAGCGCCAGGAATCAAAATAAAGCTGCAAGACCTGAGGTTTTTAATTTAAAGAAAATATTTTTTTTTTAGTGTCAGCATTTGGAATTCTGACTTTCAGTTAGGAAATCTGTTGAAGTCATGGTATGAATCATCCCTACCCTCAATTTTAGGACCCATCACATGGGGAGAGGGAACAGAAAATTAGTCATTTTGTTAATCTGCTTCCAATAAAAATTATTTTAAAATCCATAGTGGGGAGGGGATAAGAATAAAATGAGCAGCCTTTGGGAGCAGTCATCATGTTTCCTGGCACCCACAGCCACCTGCTGGCTTCCCTAATGCTGTTTGGGGGCAGGGGCAGAGCCTGGCAGCTGCCTGCACTTCTGGTTCATGATCAAAGTGACCTCCTGGGGCAAATACAAACAGAAGCAGCTGGAAACCTGCCTTCTGTTGAGAAGCTGCTTTTCCCCAAAAAAGGTAATTCTTGCCCAAAAAAAGGCCCATTATTTCTCCTACCTGGTGGTGTAACGAAGGCACCCACTATTAATGCAGGGGGTCTGCAGAGAAACTCATTAAGAGAAGAGTCTATTTGCAAGTGGAGCAATGAGACTCTCCCCCAGCTGCTGTGGTTTTGAGTGATAGTAAAGAACTGAGTGGGTTCCAGCAAAGATGATACTGGGGGCAAGGTCAAGGGTTTTAGGTTTATTGTCTGATGGGTTTTAGGGTGGGTTTTTTTAACTAGAGTGATGCTGTCATGGTGGAGTACTGGGGATGAGATGCTGAGTGCAGCCGGTGATGGCCCTCCCAAGCAGGAACTGAGGGGTTCAAGGAGTGTTGCAAGTCCCCTCAGATAAGGATGAGCCTTCATCCTGTCAGCTCCCTCGTGCGGCCAGGGGTTTGGGGGAAGAGAGGGGCAGCCAGGCTGGTTTTGGGTGGGAGCTGAACCTCCCCAGAAGGCAGGGGGAGGGCAGGCAGAGAAGGGAGCAGCCCCCAGCCCTATTTAACTCTTCCCTCCAAGGGGACAGATAACATCCTGTATCTGGCAGTGAGCTGGAGACGACTCCACAAACCCCCAGAGGTTACAGCAAGGACCCCTTGCGCTTGCAAGGATCTAAGAACACAATAAAATCCATTGGATTTTGGGGTGCTGGAGAATGTGATGGGAAATATGCCCTGGCTGCTTTTTGGTGGGTTTCTCTTACAGGAGGAGCACAGCTGGCTGCCTCTCTCCCAGCTTTTTGGCAGCAGTGTGCTGCATGCTGTGCTGCTGGTAAATGATTGCCTGGAATGCTGGCCGAGGCGGGGCCGGAGGTTGGTGCCTGGTTTGAACCCCAACAGGTGCCCAGGACCCGTGTGCCGGCAGCCATCCTGCTCCCACAGCCCGCAGCCCTCTGCAGCCACTGGATTTTGCAGGCAAGGTGAGGCTGTTTGGTGTCACTCAACAAGCTGGGTTATTTTTCTTATTTATTCTTAAGTTCCTGGCCCCCTTACTGGGTCATGGCACTAGAAGCTGGATTTGAGACTAGCTTGGTCCCTGGCCAGGGAAGAGAGGGGGATAGGGAGTGCTCTCTGGGATGTGCTGCACTCCCGTTTTGGTGTTAGGGTGCTGTTGAGGGGGAGGTTGGGGGGTGGTGAACAACAGTGGTTTCAGGGTGAGTTGGGTGGTGCCGCAGTGGCACCTGGACTTTGCTCCATGCCAGGGGACGGTTGTAGCCTTAAATACACAGGATTGGGGAGTGGTGCCAAAACGCAGCTTTGAATTTAAATCTTGCAAATTTTAGTGGTTTGGGGCTTACAGGGAGAGGGGCTGAACCCAAGGTGTCCTTCAGCCCCACGGTTTTCCCTGGTCACTCAGCCAAGGCAAACATGAGCTCAGCACTGAGGTATTTGCGATGGCTGCTCTGTGCCAGTGTTTTGGAGGTGGGCAGGGAGGTGGCACCAACAGGACCCGGCACCTGTGCAGAACGTCCTCACCAAGCTGTGTCTTCCTTGGTTTCTCCTTGTGTTTCTCACACCATGATTAAAATTTCTCATCACTGGAGACAGGATTCTTCAAGCCCTCCCTTTGATTACTCAAGTAGGCAACAAAAAATAATGGAGAAGGGAAGTTTAACCTAAGGTCAAGCTTTCTCACAGCCTGGCTGCAAACTTGGGACAGCTGAGGCAGAGGGATGGAGGGACTGCAACCAGCCAGGTGAGGCTGAGAAAGCAGTTTGTGACCCCCCTGGGATGGAGGGCCTGGAAATTTTGTGTATGTTGCTCCACCCAGGGCTTTCAGACAAGATTGGTACTGTCAAAACCAATGTTATAGCATGGAAAATAGACGCAGCTTTGTGCACTGTTTGAAAACACTGTAAGCTCAAATATTTGAGTTCTTTACAGCTTGTACTTATTTTTTTTAAATTTATGACAGTTGCAGTTGTTGAGCTGCTGGAATAGGCAGGAGTTGGGTGTGCCCATTATAAGAGATGTTGTTTTAAGGTAGTAGTACCCACTGGATGAGAGCTGAGCTGTGCCCTGGTGTTGGTCAGAGCCTGGGCTTTGTCATGGGTTTTCAGGCCTGGCTCCCCCTCCCAAACCCTATCTTTGGTCATGCTTTTTTTCAGAAAGAGGTTTTATTTTAATTTATTAATCCCTCTCTGATAAATTGAGATGGATGTAAATATGAAAAGATTAAAATGTGCATTATCTGCACCTTCCCTCCATATCATTGCAAAAGCAGGCAGCCAGCAGTTCCTCTGCCTTTTCCAATGTTTTTTAGAAAATCCCTCAGTGCCACTCTGTCAAATTGTCAGAGAAATTGCAATGAAATTCCCGCAAACCCATTAAAAGCCTGTGCTCACAGCAGAAATAACCTGGGCATCTTTTGGGCACCACACAGGCACACAAACCCCATCATTTCCCTCCACGGGAAGATTTGGACCCACTGTCCTGACATGAGGGAAAAAAAATATTTTCTTTGCAGATGAATATCAGTATTTAATAACATGAGCAAAAATGCAATCTGTGTACAGGGTGGCAGCGAACAACTTCTTGGTCTAGGATTCGCCCCAAGGGATGATGGTTTAATGACACTGCTTTTAAAGCGTCCTGTGTTCCTTGCTGATGGCTTGAGATGGAAACCTGGTTTCTTTTCTCCCCACAGGCAGCCTGTCCTGCAATGACCCAGAGCACCTGAGGCCCGGCAGCTGTGGGGATGGAGCTGAAGGTCTGGGTGGATGGGATCCAGAGGGTCGTGTGTGGAGTCTCAGAGCAAACCACCTGCCAAGAAGTGGTCATTGCCCTGGCGCGGGCCATTGGTGAGCCATCTCCATCTGCTGGGGGGATGCCCCATCTGCAGGTTCTTCTTGGGAAGAGGAGTCCTTGGGTGGGCGGGGGTCTTGCTCTGTGGTCAGGATGCCACGAGCAGTGCCTGTGGAGCAGCAGCCTCAGCACACCCCTGGTGGCCTCTGCTTTCCCAATCTGATGTGCTCACCTCCTCCCGGCAGGTCAGACAGGCCGCTACGTGCTGGTGCAGAAGCTGCAGGAGAAGGAGCGGCAGCTGCTGCCGCTGGAGTGTCCCTTGGAGTCACTGGCCAAGTGTGGGCAGTATGCCAACGACGTGCAGTTCATCCTGCGCCGGACAGGCCCCAGCATGGCTGAGCGGCCCTCCTCAGAGGGTGCTCCCCAGGCTCCCGAGAGGACGTTCATCCGGGCCAGCTTGCCCATCAAGCCCAGGCTCACCAGCATAGATGGACCCCGTTCCAGGGAGCCAAAAAAATCCATGACCTTCAGCCTGGGTCCTACAGGCTCCAGCGACCTGTTTGCTGTGGGCCGATGGAGGCACCAAACACGGGATGGGATAGACTTGGAGGGTGGTGGTGTTGTCCAGCCCTCCAAGGAGGAGCTTTTTAGGAGAGTGCTGCAGCAGCAGGAGCATCTGCATTCCTTGGAGGCCCACGGGGACACCTTAGAAATGGACCTACGGCTCTGGGAGCGCAGCCGACTTGCCGGCCGGGAGAATGAGATCCTCTATCTGGAGCAACTGGTGCAGAGGAATGAGACGGAGCTGGGTGAGGAGGAGTTTTGGCAGAGTGAGCTGCGGCTGGAAAAGGAGTGTGAGCGGGAGCGGCAGGAGCGGGTTAGGAGCCTGCGGGCCAGCCTGGAGGAGTACACCCAGAGGATCTATGAGCTGAGTGTCCGGACTGAAGCCCTGCAGGATGAGATCCAATGGGAGTTGGCCGAGAGGGCCAAGAAGGGGAAGGAGATCTCTGTGCCCAGCCCCATAGAGCTGGAGGACATGGCCACCAAAATGAAAAGGGACCTGGAGGCCAAGGTCAAGCAAGGCACCCAGCTGGAGAGCAACCTGGCCAGCGTGGAGAAGGCCCTGGAGGAAGCTGAAAAGAACCTGCAGGTAGATAGGACTGGGTTGAGCCACTCCATGGGTTCGTAAGACCTTCAGGAGGGGGTAGGACTAACTTTCCAGACACATTAGACCAATGGGTTGAGTGGGGTTGGTTACTTCACCTGCCCAGTGAACTTGGGGCTGGGTGCACAGCTCTCAGCAGCAGTGATCACTGTCAGAGGGACACCACCCCCACTGACACAGGATCCTACACCCATTGTTCTCTGTGCAAGCTGCATCTGGGCAAATGCTCCTGCTGACTGGTGCACCAGGAGCACAGCATCACCCTGCTCCAGCAGACAGTGGTGCTGGAGCAAGTGGTCCATGTGTGGGATTGGTGGTATTGGCACAAGGGTTGATGTCATCTTGGGTGAAGGAGTCACAAAGGGGATAGCACAGGTCCCCGTGGTGCCCTGTGCATGAAGCCTTTTGACCATGCAGGGCTTGGGCTTACAGTTGGAATCTGCACAGTATGGAGGTAGCGGCTCTGGGGCTGAGCTGTGATGTCTGCCCAGACCATGGTGGGGGGCTGCGCAGTGTGGAGATGGCAGCTCTGGAGCTGAGCTGCGATGGCCCCCAGCTCGCCTGTTGCAGCCTCTCAGCATCAGGGGGTCAGGGGGCTGCATGACCCCCACCTCCCGCCCACCGGGTCCCCTTTGGTGGAGCAAAAAGGGGAAGCTTTTATCCAGCCGGGCCTTCCCCAGGCTGTCCATGCTTTCAGCATCTTTCCTTGAGCATCTCATTTGCGCTTTACATCTCCCAGCACGGCAGCGGCCACCGTTTGATGGCTGCTCGCACCCTCTTGTGGAGATGCAGCAAAGCAGGGCTGTTCCCAAACGAGCGCCTTCCTCGCTGCTTGGGCACCCCCACCCCCTTCCTGCAGGCTCTCAGAGAGGGGCGGCTGAGCCCCCAGTACCCCTGAGGTCCTCTCTGCTGGCACGGGCAGGGTGAGCCCCAGCAGGGGAGCAGCCCCAGGGGATGATGTCAGCTGGCTTGGGGCGCGGGGGAAACATGCGGCTCACCCTGTCCCCGCCTCGGTGTGTGTTTTGCAGGCCCAGACCCAAGAGCTGGAGGAGTTAAATAAGGAGCTGAGGCAGTGTAATTTGCAGCAGTTTATTCAGCAGACGGGGGCCACGGTGACCGTCCTACAGGCCAGGTCCGAGGAGGATGCCCAGCCGGAGCCGAGCCCGTGCGAGCTGCCAGCCTACCGGAGAAACGGAGGTCAGCATGCTGCCGCTGGCTCGGCCGCGGGGGCTGCTCCGCGGGGCCCCTGCCCGCTCCCTGCCTCCTTCTCTGAGGGGTTCAGCCCCAAAGCTGACCAGTTCTCCCCTGGGCACTGAGCTTAGGCAGATGGGGGTTTGTGTGCTGACATGCAGTCGCTCACTGCTCCAGGGGGTTTCAGAGATTTGCCAGCCCTGGGGCTCCTTCCTCCTCCCCGTTGAAGCCTGGGGGGCTGCTTATAGGCATGCACAGGAGTCAGATCCTGCATTGCTGCTTTTGGGGCCGAGGTGGCTGCAGGGAGCTTTCCTTCGAAGCCTTGCTCATGTCACCACAGTGGCTGCAGCAAAAGGCAGGTGGCTGAAGGCCAGCGTCAGTCCCAGGGGCTGTGGGCTGGTGGGGACGTGCTCTGGCCGCAAATGACCTTTCCATGTTGGTGAGGGAAGGGTGGTGCCCAATGCCTTGTCTGCATCCTGACAAACAGGAGAGGAGGTGGCGGGGGGTTCTTTTGGAAGGGGACCTGGTCATTTCTCCTCCAGAGCACCCGGAGTGGGTGACGTGGCTGCCCTGTGGCATTGCAGCGGCTGTGCCCAGTGAGCGTGGGAGGCTTGAGCCCTGCCTGAGCCAGATGTTTTCCCCCATCCTGTAGGCTTTTCTCCCACCGCTGGTACCGACTCACCTCCCCGGGTCAGCACCAAGCAGCTCCTCAGCCATCCCAGGACCCTGCTGGAGCCCCTGGTGTCCAGCCTGAGCCCCGAGGGTGCGTATGTCCCACTGGGGCCCTGGGAGTGTGAGCCAGTCTGAAGAGGATGGGTGGGAAGAGGGGAGAGGCTTTTGCTGCCCAAAATGGGCTGTAGAGAGCCAGTGTGTGCTGGTGGTGGGAGGCCAGAGCTATTTATAGATGCCATTAGGAAGCGCAAAGCTCACACTCCGGCAGTCTCTGCTCTGCTGCCAGGGGCTCACATGCTGGCAGCCCAGCTCTCTGCCCTGCCAGAAGCTGTGGAGGATGGTTCTCATCACCTCTCCTGCCACTCTGTATTCCCCAGGGTTAAGACCTTGCTCAGTTAGGATGGGGAGAACTTGTCTCCTGTCTTTTACAGGAGCTACTTTTGCTCCATCTTAGTGACCAGTTTACCCCAAAACCATTTCTGCTTCCTGTGACTCTTTTTTCACCTTGCACCTGTTTTTTGGGTGCAGCAAAAGCGAGCTGTGGTAGGGACACATACCTGCCGTGGTGATGCTGGCATCCTACTCCCACCCATGCCACCTTTGCCTCAGCAAAACCCTACTGCCCCCTCCTCACAGCCCAATACATCCACCCCCATCCTTCAGGACACTGCAGCAACTGCATTCCCATCTCCCAGTCCAGGCTTTGCACTCCCATAGATCCTGTTTTCTGCCCCCCTTTCTGCAAGTGCTCACCCACCATGATGGGACTGCTCAGGTGGTTTTTTCTCTTGTCTTGCAGTTGTATCAACCAGGCAGAGCATCTGGAGGTAGAAGGGCCCAGGCAGTGGAGGATCAATTGCCTTCAAAGTGTAACTGTATAAATAAACCATATTATATATATATATATTTTATATTTTTTTTACTGCTTTATATTGTGAATGGAAGTGGATGGCCAGACAGAATATTTTTACAGACTATAAAGTAGAACTTGAGACTGACAACACAAAGCAACCCTCTTTCCCTGAGGATGAAAGTGACTCCCTCCTATTTTTTTTAAAGCAGTTTCTATATTCAACAGAAAACAGCAGTGCACCCATGCTGCACAGCCTCCTCATCATCATGCATTTCCAATGCATCATGCATTTGGAAAAGTCCTTGTTCCTTTGACTAGGGGAGCGAAGCTGCAGTGGAGACCTGCGTGGAGGCTCACCTGGATGGAGCAAGCAGATTCTACAAGAACTTGTCACAGCAAGCGGGGCCATGACAAACAGCCTCTTTGCTGGCAGCAGGGGAGGCACAAAAGCAGCTTTAAGACAAATTTCTGGCCCCTCTTTTTTTATGTGTATTATAAGAAACCTGTAAGAGAAACCCACTTTCCCTGGTGCCACGGACCACGCTTCAAGGAAGCACACAGCAGGAGCTTGTTTTTCTTAAATTCATTTAATCTTTCAACTTCTTTTTAAAGTAAAGAATTGCAGAATGAGCCCTTCCCAGGTGGTAGTATGAGTGGGGAACATGACCAAAATACTCTTGGTGACATTTCCCTGATATTTTAATTTTTTTTTTTAACTTGATGGCCAGTAGTTACCATTTTGTTCATCTGTCCCGGTGGGTCACCTTGTAATTTAATTGCAAAACCAAAGTGGTTTGGGAAGGGGATGAGTTTGTCTGGGATATCCCTGAGCCTGTTTCCAACGTGTCGTATGCGAAAAATGTGACTTGGGCACAGCGTTCACCATAAAACCCCGCTTCCCCTGTGCGAGTGTAAATCCTGCGTGCCGCAGATCCAATTTTCAATAAATCTTTGGGAAAGGATTTGAGCAAAGCGAGTGTGAGTGTGCTGTTGTGGCCAGGGTGAGCCGTCCCTGCCAGCGCCTGCTCCGGTGCCTGACAGACACGTCCGAGCGGTTTGCACACCCTGCAGCTGCCTCTTCCATTTCCAAGCCATCTCTTTCTATTTGCCAAATTAAAGCTGTATTTTATAAGAGTCTTATGCACACAGTGCTCTTTTCTTCTTTTTTT